>JAPQVY010000100.1:27952500-28387500 GCA_028535165.1 Quercus tomentella | reverse complement strand
ACTAAAGTTTAAAGTTGAGAAGTGATAAATTACACTCAATTATGCAAGTCATCATCTGCTCCATGAGAGGCTTTAAGATCTCAGCTAGGCTTGGAATGAATCTTCTTAAATAAGAAACCTTTCCCACAAAGCTTCTCAACTCCTTTAGAGTTGTAGGAGGACTGAGATAGCTATTGCTTCAACCTTTGTGGGGTCCAAATCAATCCTCCTATGATGAACAAGAAATCCTAGGAACTTCCCTAAAGATACTCCAAAGGCACACTTGGAGGGATTCATCCTTAAGTTGTGTTCCCTACATCTTTCAAAGACCTACCTTAAATGAACCAAATGCTCAATAGGATTCTTTGCCTTCACCACAAGATCATCAAAGTAATCCTCCACCTGTTTATAGCATATCACCAATGATCAAAGTCATAGTTCTTTGGTATGTTGCACCTGCATTCTTCAATCCAAAATGCATCACGCTAGAGAAATAGTTTCTAAAAGGTGTCTTGAAAGAAGTTTTAAGGGCATCTGTTGGGTTCATAAGAATCTGATTATACCCATTATAACCATCCATAAAAGAAAAATTCTTATGACCAGTTGCTGCATCTACTAAGATATCAACATTAGGAAGTGAAAATTCATCCTTTAGACAGGCTTTATTGAGATCTCGAAAATCCACACAAATCCTTATCTGACCATTTTTCTTCTTCACTGGAACTATATTAGCCAACCAACTCGACCATTCAATCTCTTCAATGAATCCTGCCTTCAAAAGCTTCTGTACCTCAAGCTTTATCTTTTCTTCCACATCCAAACGGTATTTCCTTGGCGGCTACTTCATAGGTTTAGCATTAGGATCCACTTTTAACTTATGCCTTACCAAGCTTGGACTCAAACCTGGCATTTCTTGATAACTCCAAGCAAAAACATCCTTGTACTTTTTCAACAAAGCTACCAACTTTCCTCTCTCATTTTTTGACAGATTCTTGTTGATCTTCACCATTTTTTCACCTTCTTCCTCATTACCCAAATTGACCTCAACAAGTTCTTCCTAGACATTCTTAACAACGTCATTCATGCACTCAGGGGCTCCTTTCACATACTCCTCGACTACATGTGTTAGGACATATGTGAATCATGTTAGGAACATATGTTAATGTAAAATTGGCTAATCCTTTGACAAAACGCACTTTACTTGTAATTGGGTAGATCTAGGATGTGTTTAATACTTCAAGAAACAAGGTTTCAAGTCCAAGTATTAAAGCCATGCAAATTTGTCCAAGAATCAAGTGAAGAAGTGCTAGATTTTAAAGCTCGATAGCTAGCTCGACAGATAGAATCTATCGAGGTTTAAAAGGTTGTGTAAGCTCGATGCTTGACAACTACTTGATAGATAAGCTATCTATCGAGATTTACAAAAATTAGGTTTTCAGGTTTGATTTCACACAAATTCACCTATACATGTTTAGGCTTTCTTTTCTAACAACCCTAAACATATATAAGGATTATTTTAAGGACCGTAACAGCTGATGAAACTGAATGCAAAAGTTTTTCACAAGCATATTGTGACCGGAGACATATGCCCTAGTTAATCTTTCTTTTCAAGAAGCTATTGCGTTTGTATACCGTTGGGTTTTGTAACCAAGGAGCTTCATGATATTCACCGTGTTTATGAACTGAAGAACTTTGTAGCCAACATCCTTCTCAAGTTGGTGATTAGTCACGTTCTTGGATCTGTGCATTGATTGGTTAGTCACGTAATGGGAGCCATGCATTAAAAAGGAGAGATTGTCACTACAGAACAAGTCCAATTGGGTATTGGGGTAAGGTTTCAACTGTAGGTTGGTATAAGGTATAGGGATTCCTTTACTTGTAACCGCTTGTTGTGATAATAGTGGATTTTCGGGAGTGATGACTTTGAAATCACTCGGTGGGGTTTTTGCCTTGGAGGTTTTCCCATTTGTATAAAAATCACCGTGTCAACTTTATTTTCCACTACATATGAACTTAGTTGGTGATTTGTTTGTGCTATCACGAATATTGGATGTTAATTAACTTAATTAATTCACTTGGCTAGTTAATTGTGATAGGCCAAGAATTTATTGACCCTGTACGTTTTTAGACCCCTTAAACACAACCAGATTAACCTGGTTATTTAGCCAAGTGATTAACCTTGGTAAATTATGCAGATCTAGGTTAACACATATAAATCATATCATTGACAAGTGCAGAAAATAAAGAACACAACGATATGATAACCCAGGATAATCAAACCGATAAAAAACCTGGGGAGGATTTAACCTAGCTATCCTCAAGGTAAAACAAATCCACTATGAAAGAATTGAAATTTACATAATAGCAACTTAGACCATTAATATCATATTGCTACCTCGAGTAGAAAACTTACTACCACGACCACATGACAACTTCGAGTCCACGAACTACTTCTTTCTTGGATTCACAGCAAGTACAAGCACTCGCGCTTGTGTATCTTTAAGCTCTTGAAACAGCAACTGAATTGATCACCAAACTCTCGACATCAATCTTGAGATTGGAAACCCTAAGTGTGTATGAAGGCAAACATCTCTAGATGTCACAAGAGATTCACACACACAGCATAAAGAGCAACCTCAAAATGTGGCTAGGGTTTTTCCTTTTATACTTAAGGCAAAACATAAAACCCTACACGTCAAACGGGCTTGGGTTGAGTTGGAAAATTTTGCAGAAAAACAATCTGCACGAGCTTCGATCGATCGAGTCTAATTCTTGATCGATCGAGCCAGGCTGATTTACACAATAAATCCTGCAGTACACTCGATTCCAACTTTACACTTAAACATACTTTGAGCAAGTCTAAAACAAGACTAAATATTTTGATCATGGTTTGCCAACATTACAAATTGAAGTTCTAATACATTTAAACCTAAAGTCTTAGAACCCAACAGACCACTTATGATTAATTAACTAATTAATTAGCCAAGTTAATTAATTAATTCAATTAGCATGCAATAAACGTGGTAGTACAAACAAATCACCAATTAAGTTAATATGCATCGAAAAATAAATTGACACGGTGATTTGTTTACGAATGGGGAAAACCTACACAGCAAAAACCCCACCGAGTGATTTTAAGGTCACCACTCTTGAGAATTCACTATTATCACAACAAGCGGTTACAAGTAAAGGAATCACAGTACCTTATACCAACCTACAGTTGAACCCTTACCCCAATACCTAATTGGACTTGTTCTATAGTGACAATCTCTCCTTTCAATGCATGGCTCCCAGTACATGACTAACCAATTCGATGTGCAGATCCCAGTACGCGGCTTACACACTAACTTGAGAAAGATGTTGGTTGCAAAGTTCTTCAGTTCATCCACACGATGAAGATCACGAAGCTTCTTGGTTACAAAACCCCATGGTGTACAAACACAGCAACTTCTTGAATAGAAAGATGAACTAGGGCATATGTCTCCGATTCACAATATGCTTGTGAAAAACTTTTGCATTAAGGTGCATCCACTGTGACGGCCCTTAAAAAACAATCCTTATATACATTTAAGGTTGTGAAAAAAGAAAGCTCAAACATCTATACACGGATTGGATGAAAATCAGAACTGAAAATCTGATTTTCTTAAACCTCGATAGATACCCTATCTATCGAGCAGCTGTCGAGCATCGGGCTTAAACAATCTTTTAAACCTCGATAGATACTAACTGTCGAGCTTTAAAATCCAGCACTTCTTCACTTGATTCTTGGACAAACTTGCATGGTTTTAACACTTGAACTTGAAATCTTGTTCCTTGAAATATTAAACACATCCTAGATCTACCAAATTACAAGTAAAGTGCGTTTTGTCAAAGGATAGTCAATTCTATATTGACATATGTTCCTAACATGATTCACATATGTCCCAAGGAGTTAATACATTCTTGGCCTATCAAGTGGTATCAGAGTGGGCACACTCTTATTAAGGTTAATCTTTGTTGTGTGATTCATTGACCCCTGTTGTCATGGTTACAACCGGTATGAAAAGATCTTTGTTTTTAAATACATCTTGTTTTTCTAATCTCTACTTGTTTAAATGTATCAGAAAATGCAAGTCTAAAAGTTATTTAAATTCTATCATGATGATTATTGGAAAAGATCTTAGCTGGTCAAAGAAGAAACTAGACTGTCTTAGAATGAAATTGCGCAGAGGAGTTCGTCTGAGAAGAGTGAAAGTTAAAAGCTTTGTTCATAAATGGCAGATGAGAGAAAACACCATTCCTACTGCTCTGTCATCTAAGCACGAGGTGTACTTCATGATGAAGTTTGCATTTAAGGTTATGGACACGTGTTTGTGGTACCTTGACAGCAGCTACTCAAGACACATGACTGGAAACTAATCTCTCTATAAGGTTTTCGAGTATAAGAAAGGTGGTAATGTCACTTTTGGTGATGGGAGCTAATCATAGATCAAAGGAAAGGGAACCATCTCACTACCTGGGCTGCCAGACATTGCAAATGTGTTATATGTAGAAGGTCTGAGAGTGAACTTGTTGAGCATAAGTCAGATATGTGATCAAGACTTTATGGTGCTATTCTCAAAGGGAAAATGCCTTGTGTTAGATGAGTCTGGAAAGAAACTCATAAGTGGTGTTCGAACTCTAGACAATTGTTATGGGCTAGTCCCTGATACTGATATTGTGTGCAATAGCATTTGTTTGCCAAACGAAGATCTATGGCATCAAAGGATGGGACATGCTAGTTACAAACACCTTTCAATTGTATCTAAGCATGAATCAGTTTTAGTGATGCCAAAGCTTAGTAAAGTGAACAATGTGGTGTGTGGACCATGTCAGCTTAGGAAACAGACGAAAGCCAAACATCCGGGCACTCAGACATCCGCTACATCTAAACCATTGGAGCTACTACATCTAGATCTCATAGGTCCAACTAGAATCGAGTCTCTTGGTGGGAAGAGATACATCATGGTTGTGGTAGATGACTTCACCAGATACACTTGGGTCATTCTCCTGAGATCTAAGTCAGATGCTCCTAAGCACATTGAAGCCTTGTGCATAAGATTGCAAAATGAGAAGATCTTAAAGATTGATCGAATTTGAAGTGATCACGGTAAAGAATTCGAGAACTCTTACATGGAGTCCTTTTGCACTAGATCAGGTATATCGAAGAATTCTCTGCTCCTATTACTCCACAGCAAAATGGTGTAGTAGAAAGAAAGAACATGGTTATTTAAGAGATGGCTAGAGCCATGTTGCACAAAAAGGATGTGGCTAGAAACTTGTGGGGAGAAGCTGTTAACACTGCATGTCATATGGTTAACAGGGTGTATTTTAGACTCGGTACTAAGAAGACTCCCTATATGGAAGGGAAGAAAGCCAAATGTTAAGTATTTGAGAATCCTTGGTAGTACTTGTTTCATTCTCAAGGATAGAGAGAATGTGAGAAATTTTGACTCCCGAAGTGATGAAGGAATATTCTGGGATACTCCTCTACAAGCAAGGCTTATCGGGTTTACAACCAGAGAACCAAGAAGGTGATGGAAACTGTGAGTATTGTGACTGATGAAGCCTCAGAGTCCAATCTGAGAAAATCAGTGAGGAAATTCTAAAAGAAATTCTTCCTTCTGAGCCCAAGGATGTTCAAGAAATTGTTGATCAAGAGCCCGCATCTCCAAGTACTCCCAACACTCTAAGTGTTGTAGAAGGTTCAGCAAACATACCTACTTCACCTGATTCTAAATCCCATGAAGAGAAAGGACCTTCCTCCAGGATTAAATTGAATCATCCTCCTGAAGTTATTGTGGGAAACATGAATGAACTTACATTAAGGAAGTGTACAATTGATAAATGTGTTGCTAACTTTGTGTCATATTCTTGTTATTTGTCGCAGGTTGAACCTAGCAAGGTTGAAGAAGCTCTTCAAGACGAAAGCTAGGTTAAGGCTATGCATGATGAACTGCTTCAATTTCAAAGGAATAATGTTTGGACTTTAGTACCTAAACTGGAAGGTGAGAACATCATTCGCACAAATTGGATCTTCCGTAACAAGACTGATGAGGAGGGTAATGTAATCTACAACAAGGCTCGTCTTGTGGCTCAAGGATACTCTCAAATGGAAGGAGTAGACTATGATGAGACATTTGCTCCAGTAGCACATATGGAGTCCATCAGGATTCTCCTAGCCCTGGCATGTCACTTGAAGTTCAAGCTTTACCAAACGGATGTAAAGACTGCTTTCTTGAATGGGTTCTTGAAAGAAGATGTCTATGTGGCTCAACCAAAAGGGTTCATTGATCCACAATTTCTAGATCATGTGTTATACCTCAAGAAGGCACTCTATGGTTTAAAGTACGCCCCTAGTGCTTGGTATGATTAGCTCACACGATACTTGGTGTCACATGGGTTCACAAGAGGAAAATCTGAACAAACTCTTTTCATCAAGAGGGAAGATGGCAAGTTGATAATTGCTTAAGCCTATGTTGATGATATCATCTTCGGGTCGACTAAAACTCTTTGATTTTGAAAAACCCCAAATTTTTCAAAAATCCCAAAAACTTAGGTTAAAAAACATGAAATGCATGAAAATGAGGGATTTAGACACTTACCAAGTGAAGAGTAACTTGATTAAGGTCGAAAAACTATTGGGAAAGAAGTTTAGAGGAAGAGAAAAGTGTTTGGGAGGTGAAACGGTTGAGATCAATCGAGAGAGATCGAGGAAAGTGAGATCAGAATCACGAGCGCCCCTTATATAGCCCATTAGTAAATCTCGATAGATCGAGAGGTGTCGAGGATCTGTCGAGCTTTAAAGGGTTCGACAGAAGTATCTGTCGAGAATGTGTCCAAGGCAAAAAGAAGCTTGATGGATCGAGGATCTGTAGAGGATCTATCGAGGGGACAGAAACTTTCTCGATCGATCCACCTAGCTATCGAGAGGTGTCAAGATTGCGATAAAAATCAACTGAAAAGCTCAACAGATAAGCCAGGTGTCGAGAGGTGTTGAGGATCTATCAAGGTTGCTTTAAAACAATTTTTCAAGAAAGGAAAAACTTAGATATGAATGCAATCAAGCATGCAACTCAACCAAGGATCCAAACAACATTTTGAACACTCAAAATCATCTCTCAACCAAAATAATTTAGCACATAGATCCCAAAAACACACATACAAACACTAAACAAGTCTAACCAATTTTATATTTCAAAAATAAGTCAAGACAATTTAGTGAGCATACATTAACACATGCAAACCTTGTGATGGCCAAATCACATTGTACCTGCACATATATCAAGAGTAGCAAAAAATATTGCGTGTTGTGTGTGAAAAACATCACAAGATTGCATAAGTGTATACATGTTATGACGATTTGAGATATGAGAAAATCACTTTAACTCACACACAATCATAACTGTTTGATGAGGACTATCACATTCAAGGTACATCCTATAACTCCCACATCTCCTAGAATACACGCTTGTAATCATATATAAAGCATTTTGATCTTTTTGCTTTTTATTTCTCTTTGCATATTTTTCTTTTAATAAGCATATCATGCATAGGCATATAAGAGATAGAAAAGAAATACCCAATGATGTTAAGCATTTTAACATTCCACTTTTGCTATGCCGAAGCATACAAATGTCATTTTATGATTGGCGGGCAACAGTGGTGAGATAGTTATTTATGTCTTTTTCTTAGGATTTTCTAATCCTTCCCGTCAATAAGAGTGCTACGAGTGTTAAGTACAAGAGATTACTTAATCTTACTCATCACAAACAAGAGCCACAAAGCTCACTTGCTTAGTTGTGCATAGAGATGTTCATCTAAGCTACAAAAGATACCAAGTTTAGAAAACTTTGTTTCAATTGCCATCCAAGATAAACAAGTACAAACGTATACATAACACCCACTGTTTTTGTATTTTTCTGATTTTTCAATTTTTTTTTTATATGAAAAACAAAATAAACAAAACTGAAAACAAACAAAAACATGTTAAACAAAGCAAAGCATAAAAACTAGACTGACTCAAAACAATAAAGCAAAACACACAAGTAATGCAAACAAAAACAAGATAGGGAGAGAGAGAAGAAGTGACAGAATCACTTAGAGCCTTTTTCCTTCCACACCTTGGAAGAACCTTTCCTTTGAGCGAACCCTTGAACCGGCGGTGAGGGGGAAGAATTGAAACCGTTCAAGTTCGAAAGGAACATGAGGGCTTTGAGAAGATCTCCAAGAAGAGCAAAAGAGGATGGAAACTGATTCTGGTTTCTCGATGCTATCATGTCGTTGCTCTGTTGGGTGGCTAGCCACTTATAGCAATTAGGTCGAGTATGACCAGCTACTCCATAATGATGACAGAGATGCTACTTCTTTTATTTAGGCTTTTGAGAGTTAGTCATCTTAGCCCTAGGGTTTTTAGTCTCATTCTTAGCATGTTTAGGGGGTGCTCCTAAGATAGACTTACCCTTATCTATGTTCTCACTAGCTAATTTAGTTTTAACATCATTATTCTTAATTTTAACATTATTAGCAAAAGGAACAAAAACAGTAGTACTAGTAGAAGCAATACTAGGAGAAGAGAAATTATACCCTAAACCTGTTCGATCAGAAGCAGATTTCTGAAGACTTAGCATCTAGTCAAGCTTTATACTTGAAGTCCTCTCCAGCTGAGCTCTGACTTGGAACAGTTCTGCCTCAAGTTTCTTGGTCTTCTCAGCCAAGAAATTATTCTCAAACCTCAATACTCCAACAGTCTAATTAGCTTCATCAAACTTTGTGGAAAGCTCTTCTCGTTCCAACTCTACATCACTAAGCTTCTTGGTGGTCAACCTATACATCTTCTCATGCTTTTCTGAGACCTTATATAATTTTGCATAGGTTGTATGGATGTCATCTTGTTCATCTATCTTCTCAAACTTGGACTCCACCAATTCCTCTTCTTCATCCACATCTTCAACAATCCCTTCAGTAGGATTGACAGTGGCAATGAAGGCATTTAGGATTCCAACATCCTCATTGTCAGAATCATCCTTAGGCTCGGTATCGCTCAATGTAGCAGCAAGTGCCTTGCTCTTCCTAATGGTCTTAAGATATGTGGGGCACTCTTGTTTCATGTGACCGAAGCCTTGACACCCAAAGCACTTTGGTCCTGCGGGAACAGTGTACTGACCGCCATCCCTAGCATCCTTCTTCCCTTTGTCTTGGCTCTTAAACTAAGAAGAACTGAATTGCCTACGGTCCTTGTCGAAACCCTTTCCATTTGCATTCTTCATAAACTTCTTGACTTGCCTGGTGATGTAGGACTTCATCTTAGAATCGTCATCGTCTGAAGACTCATTAGTATCACTACTCTTGGCCTTCAATGCCATGCTCTTGTCCTTACCCGACTTGCCAATTCTTGTTAAACCTAACTCAAAAGTTTGTAGATTATCAACCAGCTCGGTCAAAGGAATCTTGTCGATGTCCTTTGATTCCTCGATCACGGTGATCTTAGCATGGAATCTTTCGGGTAGAGATCTGAGCACCTTTCTCACAATCTTGGGTTCAGAAATGGTTTCCCCAAGATTGAAAGCTAAGTTCACTATGTCCTTAAGCTTGGCATAGAACTCATCGAACGACTCATTCTCCTCCATCTGAATCTCTTTGAAGCTTGTAGTGAGCCTCTAAAACTTCGAATCCTTGATAGCCTTAGTTCCTTCATAGGTTGTCTGGAGGATGGTTCATGCTTCCTTTGCAGCTTCAATGGAGGATATCTTATTGAATTCCTCATTAGTGACTGCACTGAATAAGGTATTCAATGCCCTACTGTTGAAGTTTGCCGCCTTGATCTTGGCATCATCCCACTCGGCTGACGCTTCTTTCAGCTTGGTCCAGCCTATCTCCACAGCTTGCCACACTTTTTCATCAAGAGACTGCAAGAAAGCTCTCATGCGTACTTTCCAGTATGCATAGTTAGTGCCATCAAATAAAAGAGGTATAATGAGAGACTGTCTTCTATCCATGACAACAGGGGTCAATGGATCACATAGCAAAGATTAACCCTAATCAAAGTGTGACTGCTCTGATACCACTTGATAGGCCAAAAACGAATTGACCTTTTGTGATAAATTAATTGATTAATTAGCCAAGTTTATTAATTGTAAAGTTGTGATTTACAACTATGTATTTAGTTGGCTTTTATTCCGTACCAAATTTGATTGTAATTTTATTCAATCTTTTGTACCCTGTATTTATTATGGGACTTGATTGTAAGGGTTGTGTGATAGAGAGAGAGAGTGTGAAGACTCAAGCTATTGAAGACTGAAAAGGTTTTCGCTGGTATCTCGTGACTTAGCATCCCGCGAAGTAATGCATGTGCCCTGAACATGACTGGAATGCGAAGAGTCAGTACAGATGGAGACAGTTGTGTCTCACGAGTATCTCGCGGGTAAGGCCTTCCCGCGAGACACCCGCGAGACATTCTGATACACACTTTCTGTACCCACACTATATATACCCACACTACCCACAAATATTAAGGAGTGCTTCTAAGAGAAAACCCTAGCCAAACACCTTGAGAGTTAGAGAGTGTTATACCCACAATCCTCTACACAATAGCTTGTGGATTTTCCTCAACTCCTACCTCTCCATTTCCATACCATTGAGAGGTTGATAGCCCAAACACTTATCACATCCTTTCAGAGTGTCAAGTGATCGTTTGGTGCTGCTAGGAAGCATTGGAAGAAGCTAAGGATGGCAGATGCAACATGGAGCTTGTTGCAGGATCCGGAGAGCTAGACAAGACACGGTTCCGAGAAGCCTTGTTGGAGTAGGAGCTTGGAGGGCTTAGGTACAGTGGGTAGATTAGGCTTGGAGGGTCTCTTGCTAACCCATGTATCCCAACTGATTGTCTAGTGGATCGATTACCGCTTGGAGGGCAGCAGAGAGGTTTTTCGTCGAGTTCTTCGGTTTCCTCTTCGATAAAACATCGGTGTGTTATCTGTGTTTGCATTCTTCTTCCCTACTTTTTACATTTCATTTTCATGATGTGATTATATGAATATGTGTTAGAGTAGCTTGGTTGTTTATCCGCTCGCATTTACACTATTCCGCACTTAGAATTAAGTTAGTGTAAAATCTATCGAGCCGTAACTTTTATTTGGGGGTCTAAACAGCTCTTGTGTTTTTAACACATTTTCGAGCTTTTATTAATTAATCAAATTAACATGCAAACGCGTGGTAACACAAAAAAATCACCAATAAACTAAGTATGCAGCGGAAAATAAATTAACACGGTAATTTGTTTACGAATGGGGAAAACCAACATGGCAAAAACCCCACCAGGTGATTTTAAGATCACCACTCCCGAGAATCCACTATTATCAAAACAAGCGGTTACAAGTAAAAAAATCACAATACCTTATACCAACCTACAGTTGAACCATTACCCCAATACCCAATTGGACTTATTCTGTAATGACAATCTCTCCTTGTAATGCACGGTTCCCAGTACGTGACTTCAATCACCAACTAGAGAAGTTTGTTGGCTGGAAAGTTCTTCTGTTCATCACACGATGAAGATCAAGAAGCTCCTTGGTTACAAAATCCTACGGTGCACAAACACAGCAGCTTCTTCACAAGAAAGATGAATTAGGGCAAATTCTATCTCCGGTCACAATTTGCTTGAACAAACTTTTGCTCAACACTTGTGCAACTTGTTCCAACTTTGATGGCCCTTAAAATAATCATTTTATATGTTTAGGGTTGTGAGAAAAGAAAGCCCAAACATACAATCACAGATTAGAGTCAAAACAGACTTGAAACTCTGTTTTTCATAAACCTCAACAGATACCTATCTGTCGAGCTGTTGTCGAGCCATGGGCTTGAACAGCTCTACAGGTCTCGATAGATGCTAGCTGTCAAGCTAGCTGTCGAGCTTTAATAAACAACACTTTTCACACTTGAATCTTAGACAGACTTGCATGGCTTTAACACTTGAACTTGAGACAAGGTTTCTCGAAGTATTAAACACATCCTATATCTACCTAAATACAAGTAAAGTGCGTTTTGTCAAAAGATTAGCCAATTATATAAAATAGTGACATATGTTCCTAACAAGTGAATCACATATGTCCTAACAGTTCCGAAATGTCATCCCAGTCACCTGAGCAACCATATCAGAACTTTGATTTCCTCCCTGTGTCACGTGTAGCTGATCATTATCTATTACATCCCTTCTTGACTAAGTATGGCCAAAGCCATCACCCAAGCCTATGATCCTCATTGAGTAGACCTTTCCTAGATTATGAGGGAGGGCTCGAAGCCAAGCACCATATCCTTGTTGGTCCACACTAAGCGTTCCTTTGCTGACTAACCACATAATGCAGTATTTATCAGTGTGTGATATCATTCCACACCAGTAACAGAAATTTGAAAGCTTTTCATACATGGGAGAGGCCCATACTTCATCCTTCTCATTAAAAGCAACTCTGCGACCCCCATAGAGGCTTTTAGCAACTTCTACTCTTACTCGAATGAAATCACCTCCAATCATTTCATCCGAATGTTTCGTAGATGGACAACACCTATCTTTTCCCCCAATTCCATGGCCGTCTTAGAGCTTAGCATACTAACTGGCAATCCATGCATCTAAACCCAAAACTTTATAGACGTGAACCTTAGATTTTTCATCAAAATCGAGTAATCATAGCACTGGAATAGCACCACATGCCTATCAAAAGACCAAGGTTTCGTTGCTAAGACCCATTCAGCATCCGTTTCTAGTTCAAAGACGAAAAGGAGAACGTGATCACCCACCTCCCTGATTTCAAAGCCTTATTATGCCCTCCAAAGTGGCTTGAAAGTTCTACCCACAACTTCCACATTGAGAGCTCTTCGTGTCATGAACCTTGCTGCTAACACATGTTCATTTTTCTCGGAGAATTGAGATTTTGTTAGTTTAACTTTTTCCACTTCCTCGCCTATCAGAGAGAGTTTTTTCCAGTCCTTAAGAACTTCACCCATTCTCAAGCGGAGGAAATATGTACTAGAAAGAAGAAAGTGAAAGTGTAGAAATAAACAAAGAGTTTTGGCAGAGATGATCATAATACGTGTTTCCCCACCCCAAATAATTGAAAACTCCATGAGCCCTACTAATAACATTGTTATCAGAGGGGGAAAGTTTATCATTCCGAGGAAGATAATTGAGGTTTTACACTCTAGTCTCTCAGCAGAGGGACGAGAGAGAGAGAGAGAGAGAGAAAACACTTACTTTTTATGTTGACTGTGTTTGTTGAGTGTGTAAGCAAAGCATTTGTATAAATCAAAATCATAGTGTGTGATTGTGAGTAAATCATATGCTTACATGTATTTAGAATGCAATAGACAGATTATTTTCTAGCAACACATGAAAATGAAGAGGGAATAGGAATTACCTCTTACTGTTCTAAGTTTCTTGCCTATGTGTCAATTTTGCTCTTCTTTCTTTTCTCTGTTTCCAAATCCTTCTCTACTTTGCATTCATGTTCATGTTTGGCTGAAAAGAAAATAAAGAGAATAAGTTAGACTATGACAAGATAGGAAAATAAGTGAAACAAAAGAGAAGAAAGGAGCTCATTGTTTGGTTCTGGGTTGAGTGGTTAGCTTCTCCTTGCTTCCTCTTCTCTTTCGCTGTTTCATTTTGGGTGTTGGGCTGTGGATTTGCAATAGGTTTACAAATGAATTTTTAGAAGCTATTTTCTGGGGGTTTTGGCTTGCTAGGATTTTGGTATTTCAATTGAGTTTCAATGAGTTTTTGTTATATTTTCTGGGTTTCTTGAGAGTATTTTCTGGTTTTCTGTGGGTTTGAGGGATTTTTTTTTGGGTCTTTGATAGTGGGTATTTTCTGGTAGAGGTCAACTCTCTGAGTGATTTCAATGAGTTTTCGCGGAGAGGTTTTAGGCCTATTCAATGGGTATTTGTTGTCTTTGGTTTTGGGTGTGTTCTTATTGAGGAAATGTGATGTTAGAGTGAGGTGAGGGAGTGTGCTAGCCGAGGATATGCATAGGAAGAGAATCAAAACTTGGGAAGCAAAGGCAAAACACTTCTAGAACCTTGTACATTTGGCCTCATCACAGGCTATCACATGGCATGATCTTGGCATGCATGAAAGTTTCTCTTGGATATTCTAGAACCTTAGGTATTTGGGCCCATCATAGGCTACCACACGGCATGATCTTGGCCCAACATGACAAGAACCACAACAAATTTATGTGTATTTATTTAATAATTAATTGAAGATTAGCACAACATGAGAATGGACATGATTTAAATAAATTTTGACACAATCAATAAAAAGGAAAACTAAATGAATTTTCAAGGAATGACGTGCATTCTATGAAAAATCAAGTAACTTTAAGAATTAAAATATGACTCTCAAGCATGTATTTAAATCAAGACAAAAATGCACATTTTTCATGAAAGATTCAAATAGACAATTTTCATATTTTCACAAAAACTTGCCCAATTTAGGCATGACTTCTGTTCAAGGACAGGAAAATTTGAAGAGAATTTTATGATCTTTAATTTAAACTTGGTTAATCCCATAAAATTGATTAAAATCAATAAAAACAAGATTTAACCATTAAATTCAACAAATCCTTAATTTAAGGCTTAAGCTTTCAGCAAAATTTAGAATCGAACAAAAAAGGGTATCAACAAATAATATGGAAAATTTTTAATAGTATAAAATATAAATGTTCATTTGTAAGAATCAGAATAGTATCTTCATTTATTTAAATATGAAAAAAAAAATTACTACTACTATTTGAAAAAAAAAAAATCAAAAACAAAAACAAAAACGTCCTCTTGTTAGAATCAAAATAGTATCTTCATTCATTTGAACAAATGGAATATTAAGATTGTGAACATCCCACAATCTTGTGACTCGAACTCTAATCTTCCAATCATCTTTGTTATCATTAGCACATGAAGTAGGCTACTGTCACCTTTCATCTTTCTTGTACTCGAGCTATTAAACACTGATAAGGAATTTGTCAAAGATGATGAAAAAACAACATAAAAAATGGAAAAGAAGTTTGATAAAATACTGATAAGGAAATGAAGATGAAGAGATGTAGGTTGCAAAAGGTGATAGAACAGCTCAATATCACCTCAATTTGTAAATTTTTAAATAAAATTAGTAGTATTTTAAAAAATTTCTATTTATTTGTTAGTTATTAATGTGGCAAAAATGATATCCATTGTCACATTGTAAGTTTTTTTTTTTTTTTTTTGCTACTAAAGTGCAAAACACACCCCTAAATTTTGGGGTCTTTGGATTTTATACCTCTAATATTATATATCATTTAGATCGTCATCCCCTTTATCTATTTTTTGCTGACATGTTTATTTATTGACACATTAGCCTACCACGTGTGCATTAAGTGGTACATATGACTATCATATGCAACACTTGGTCAAATAAAACCATGCCACATCAATTTAAATTATTCCAAGCATTTAAATAACTAAAAAATATTTAAAAATTAAAATAAATCCAAAAATATAATAAAGTAGAATAACTAAATTAATTTTTTATTTTTCATTCCAAATGGTCAAGGATGAACATGATGAACAAACCCAAAAAATTCAAACTCAATGAAATCATACACAAAATTCGAGTTAACCACAAACCAATTTTCCTCGATAAATTTGAACCCAGCAAATTTGAACCCCATCACATCAAACTATAAAATTTAAATCTCAAAAAATCAAACCCATAAAATTCACCAAAGTTCCTAAATTTCTCGATATAAATCCTAAATTGCCTCTTCTGCCTTTCTCTTATCCAAGCAAAATTTGCCAAATAGCATGATTTTAGAAAAAAAAAAAAAATTAGGAAAGTAGCACATGGACAAAGTTAATTAGTTAAGTAGACTGTTTTTGGAACTCAAGTTTGTCAAACTCGAGTACCAGGCCAAACTCGAGTTCTAAAAATAGTCTACTTAACTAATTAACTTCAGCCGCATGCTATTCACCAAAAAAATTTCTAAAATGGTACTATTCAGCAAACTTTGCCCTCTTATCCATTTACACTCGCCACCATAGTTTTCAGAACCGTACCAGACCGGGAGGTCGGACCATGAAAACCGGGAACCAGGATGAAAACCGATTTTTTAAGCCTAAAGAACCAGATTTTTTGTTAATTCCGTGAACCCCTAAAACTGGGGTTGGACCGCACGAACCGGTGAGAACCGTGCAGTCCAACCCCTTAGCAATTTTTTTTTAAAAAAAAAACAGCTTAACACAATTTTATTCTACTTAATTAAATTATCCATCTCTTACAAGGAATAAAAAAAATTAGAATTAAAATCCTTCAAAGATATTCAACTTTACTTCAAAAATTAATCATAAATTTTAATGTTTTCATGGTTATTATTTTATTTTATTAACTTTCTTATTTAATTATTAAATATATGCTTGAAAATCATTAAATTTTCCTCACATATATAGATATATTGTCAATTTTGCTAGTTTTATAAATTTAATATCTATATTTAGGCTTTAATTAATTATTAAATTAATTATGACATCATCACGGTTCGACCCCGATTCGACCTTGGTTCGACCTCAAAAACCTTGAACCTCTCCCTTTTACGGTTCAATGAACGGTCCGAGTCTGAAAACCTTACTCGCCACACTGAAACTCCCACTACGAACAAATCCAAGCGAAAACCCAATAGCAAGACCCATCTTCGTAAAACAAAATGAACCCCCCTTACATGCAACAATACATTTTACATGGAAAATTCATAATACCTAAACAAAATTTCTAAGTGCTTCAACTTCATAAATAAAAGAATTGGTGCTACCAATATGTTTTCATTAAATCAGGGCTCTGATCCACCATCACCGACCTCAAAGAAGGCACCATAATACATTGCTAGGTCCCAAACCTAAACCCAGACCACAAAATATTGAGATGAAAGTAATGGAAGCCAACTTGGTGAGGAAGCTAACCCTTGTGGGCCTCAATTATGTTGGGTTTGTTTTCTTGGAGACAACACCAATCATTTGGCAGAATCGGCGGTCATTTTGGCTAGAGAAATTAGGGCTCTGAAGAGAAACGAGGCAATCATTTCCTTTGACCATTCGAGCTTTGAGTTTTAGATCAGAAAGCTCGGATCTCTCTTTATCTCGCATGGTTCTCTCTTGTTGTGATAGGGATCTTGAGGTTGGTTGGGTTGGCTTAAGTGAAATTTTCTTGTTAAACGCTTTTTTTCATTGGCTCTTGAAGAGTTGTTTAATTTTTTTAGATATGATAGAATTTCAACATGTAACATTAGCACCAATTGGTTTTTGATGTAAGCAGGGTTTGAACTCTAGACCTCATATTGGACGATAATAGATTTTACCAATTAAGTTAACTGAAACTCACTTTTGTTGTTTATATCTTGCTAATAGATATATGTGAGTTTGGAGTTTCATAAATTAGAAACATATATACTTATGAGATTAAATTCTATAAGGCTATGGTGTAAAACCAAAGTTTTATACCCTCCAATTCCAACATGGTACATCATCTTATCATATATTAAAGAATAAGCACAACTACACCCAGTCCATTCTAATACCCATCTAAAAATCCAACCATATTAGGGGTTTATTGAAATGTTATTAAGTGTGGTAAGATATATTAATTTTTAAGTAAAATGCTTATATGAAAATTTCTTATTAGATGGTGTAAAACATGAGTTTTACACCCCATCCTTACCAAATTCGGACTCATGAAATTAAATTCTATAAGGATGTGATATAAAACCCAAGTTTTACACTTTCCAATCTCAACATGCTGCATCATCTTATCACATATTAAAAAACTAGTCGTCAATCTGAGTAATGCACGGGAAAGCTATTGAATATGATATTTAAAAAATAAAAATCATTAATTTTGTTTATGTTCCATTTTTTTAAGGTATTTTAAGAGATTATTTCAAGTCCTCATTTCATTATAATTTATCTAGAATACTTTACATAATTGAATGAAATGCTTACAAATAAGAGACGACACTAACAACATACCGAATGTAGCAATTACTAGTCCAAAAGAGATGAAAAGTATTCATGCTCTTACAAAAGCATTGTAAATGATCACCATCGAGGGGTATGGTCTAGTGGTCTTGGGTGATGCACAAGATGTGTTAAGTGTGTGGTCCAAGGTTTGAGTCCGAATATGGACTCACTTGGGTTGCCTCCCTCAGCAACTCAAAGTTCACTAGTGTCCCTCGTGGGGCTAGGAAGTTATAGCTCACTGTGGTCCCCCTGCACCCCAGTAGGACCTTGGACCCAGCAAGTAGGGTGCTACTATTGTAATGCTCGAGTAGGATTGCCACGTTGATTGCCCCCCTTACCCTTTTTCGTTTATAAATAAAAATTGTAAGGTTGAATTTAATCAACCATCTTATTGGCTTTATTCCGTGCCAAATTTGCTTGTAATTCAGCAATTAGTAACCCTGTATTTAGATGGGTTTGTTGTAAGGGTAGTGAGTGAGATAGAGTGTTGAATGCTCAAGAGTGTGCAAGAAAACAGAGTCTCGCGGCTGGATCTCACGGGTGACTCGCGGCTGCAAGCTGCCAGAAGCAGCACACGTGCCAAGCATGCCAGAAGTTGAAGCGTCATGCTAGCTGGAGCACTACAAGACAAAATAGGACAACTGGCCGTTCTGTTATCTCGCGGCTGGATCTCGCGACTCAGTCAAGCCGCGAGGACAAGCCACAAGCCAGCCCTATTTTGAAAAACCTAACGTTTCACATTCCATTCTCACCCCAGTATAAATACCCCTTATACCCACAAAAGAAAGAGTGCTTCCAGAGAGAATTTTGAGAGAGAAACCCTAGAGTAAAACAAGATTGATTCATCCACAATCTTTACATAAGAGACTCTTCAAATTCCTCAACTCTCTTCCTCTCCATTGTTGAATCCTTAAGAGGCATTTTACCAAAACCTTTTCTCACCATATCCATTACTGTGAGAGGGCTGTTTGGTGTTCTGGGAAGCAGTTAGGAAGGAACCAATTTACATTGGTTGATGCTATGGTCAAGTAGCGGAATCCGGGAAGCTAGAAAAGAAATAGATTCGGCGCAATCTCGTTGGAGCAAGAAGCTTGGAGGGCTTAGATACACTGGTAGATTAGGCTTGGAGGGTCTATTGTTGTTCATGTATCCCAACTACATTTTCTAGTGGATTGTTTACCGCTTGGAGGGCGGCGGAGAGGTTTTATGCCGAAGGTTTCGGTTTCCTCTTCGATAACACATCGTGTGTTATCCTTGTGTTTGCATCTCTCTTCCCTTTACTTTGCCTTTTATTTTCTGCTGTGGATGTGATTTTAATTGGCTTAGATTGTTTACCAATTTTGTATTAAGCTTTTGTTCATGTTCCGCACATTAATTGTTTGATATAAAGTTTGAATTGGTAATTTGTAAATTGGGGGTCTAAACGTTCAAGGGTATTTTTACACTATTTGAACTTTCAAAAATAAAAATAAAAGCATTGTAAATGATCTAACAACAAATGTAGCAATTATAAAGAAGAAACTTTTCAAAACTATTGCATTCAAACCAGGAACAATTGTTTTGTGAGGGGAAAAAAAATATTTAACCCAAAACAAAAAATATTAAACACTTTGCTGGATAATCAACCACTAATGCCAAATCTTGACACTTTCTAAAGGGTGTAAGGGAGAGAATATTTTATTCAATTAAAAAATGTGTCAACACAAAAACCATCACCTATTCATGTATTTTGACATTATTACAAACTTTGTTCAGGGAGAGAAAGATAGAGTACAAACTTTGAGAAGAAGATATCTCACATTTATATTATAGGGAACTTGCATTTTTATTTTTTCATTGTGGTAAAAGAGAGTTCTAAGAAGAGCAGGGCCGGCTGAATAGTTGATGCAATTTATGCAATATCGCCTAAGGCCCCCAAATAAAAGAAGGCCCCACTTGTAAAAAAAAAAAATTATGTATATATATATAATATTTATCTATATATTTTAATTACAAAAAAAAAATTAAGTACTTTTATTGGCCAATAAAATGCATTAAAAATTTCTCATTGTATCCTAAAACGCAAAAGATTAAGAAGGGAAAAAACAAAAATAGTCAAACTTCATCAAACAAAATTAAAATTTAGGAGACAAATTCATTAACTCATTATTGAAATATGTTAAAATCAAAATTAATACCAGATAAATTCATTAATAATACAACGTAATTGTCTTGAAATATGCTAAAATAAAGATTATAAATTTCTAAAACAAAAGAAAAAATCTCTCATCTCTCTCTCTCTCTACCTCTCCATCTATATTCTTATCTTTCTTTTCTTCATCTTGATTCTTCCTCTTTTTCTATAAGTTCAGTCTAGCTCGAAATCATTCTTTGTTCATTCCCTTCAATTCACAGTAAATTCAAAATTGAAGAGAAGCGGTGTGGGCTGTGGGCATAGCGAAGGTAACCTTCTCTCCCTTTCTATCTTTCCGAAAATTAAGATTGATGAGTTTGCTTTTTATTCAATTTAAATATTTTAAATTATACTTTTTTTAATCTACTTCACTGCTTGATTAATAGGACAACACGTCTTGCATAGGCTGCATAGCCCATAGCACTGCACAGTGATAGTGCACGCTACACATAGGCTGTGGGCTATGGGGACAAGACTGCACAGTGCACACAACACTGCATAGTGCACACAGCACTACACAGTCTGCCCACAGACCACAGCACATCATAGCTAGCCCCGCTACACACTAATTAATAATTTATCACATCTTTTTTTTTTTTTTTAAATGCAAACTCTTACTTTATCAATTATTATAAATTATCACACCAATTAATAATTTGATGTATATCATATCAACTCATTTGTATTATAGTTATACTAATTTATTGAACCATGTAATAAATTAATTTTTATTTGTGCAAGTTTAGACTTTAAAGTGGTCACGACTTTGGAAAAATTGCAATAATCAAGTTCTATTATTCTATACTTTAAAATTTATTTTTAGTTAAATTATCATTTTTAATTGTAAATTGTGTTTTATTTATCTTTAAATATTCTCTCATTATAAATGTTTACTAGAAAATATTTATCTGTTAGAGGAACCTAGATACAAAAACTTAATTAGTAATTTTGCATATCAAAAAGTAAGAAAGATAAATTTTAAATAAAAAAAATTCAATAAATATTATTTAATTAATATTTAAATATAAAAAAGACTCCACTTAAAATTTTCGCCTTCAAACCCCCATAATTGTTGAACCGGCCCTGAAGAAGAGCATTGGGATTAACAGGGTAATAAAAAAACCACTAACCACTATGATTAGTATTACATGTAACACTAACACCAAGACTGTCACAGGCAACACCTTTCTTTGTACAGCATATGAATGTCTGCATTTCCCAGAGCCAGCAAGCCTCGGATGTCTAACCAAGGCACAAGCCTCTTACTTGTAAACATATCCTCCACCTTTATTGCTAATTGAGAAAATAATCCAAAAGAAACCTAGCTATGTTGCCTTCTGAATAATCACTTGTCCAATTGGCCACAAAAGTAAACACCCTCCAAATAAATCTGCAACTACTCCACAGTACCCTCTGTCGTCTATTATATTATTAGATGTCATCCCTACCACACTTTTACAGATTTTCGGCTTCAATCTTCCTGGAGCCAAATCCTTATTAGATAACCACCATCAACAAAGTCTTATTTAACATCAAATTATTATAGTAGGCAACCTAGTACTGAAAAAAAAAAAAAAAAAATTAAATAACAATCATAACTACAAATGCTGGGTCTATCTTTTACTCAATGCTGACATGGTAATATTTGAGGGAACACTTGAACTTATTGGAGTGTAGCTACTAAATAGAAACCAAGCTGAACCAATTTCCATATCATGGTTTCGCGTAAAAATCATGTTTGCACAAAATCTATGCAGACGTCAACAATTTTACTAAGCTTTTTTGTCAACTTTGTAATAACTATAAAAACCTTGCAGACTTCAGTCACCACTCACACATTATAGATATTGTAGTTTATACATGCTAGCATGTGATATTCAGCATTAGGGTTACAGATGTGGCAGCCAAAAATTCAATTGGAAAGACGTCTATGACATTATGATGCAGCAACCGATATATAATTATACTGTGTAACAACATTTAAGAAGAACAAAATTAAAATAAAAAAAAAGGTACACATTGTTTTTGAATGAAAATAAAAACCTGAGACAAACACATGGAATGGATCTAAAATCTGCTTTTAAGGAAAGAAAGAATAGGATACCTTACTTTAAGTTTTGTGATGTAAATACCTTACGTTTTGTGAAAGTGAGGGTTAGATCTGATAGATATATAAAAAAATCAAAAATCAAAAATAAAGCAAATAGATATCTAATTATCATTATAAGTGAATAGAATATCATATGAAAACAATACAAACTTACATGGTTATAAACAAAAGACTCTATGCACCATTCTTGCGCTTGAAGCTTGCCAATGAGACAAAGAGATTAGGACCAACAAAAACAAAAAACAAAGGAAGATACAGTGAAGATTAAGAGTTTGAACAGATTTGACCCATCCACTCAAAATTGGCTCTTGCAGTAATAAAAATCTGATCATGAAAGGAGATAGAAACATCAAATTTAATGTTTAGTTTTTAATTTTACATGCAGCCCAGCAATTTTCACCAACAAAATCCCACCCATCATTAGAACTCCCAACCAACCCAAATAAATAAATAAAGTAACACAAACTCCATTAGTTTAAATAGAAAACAAACTAATATTCTAGAAAAGTTTTTTCTTTTAAAGCCTCTATAGATTTTGATGAAGATTAAGACTTTTTTTTGGGGGGGTTTATAAAGATTAAGACTTTTTAACATATAAAACTCATAGCTTGTCTTCAATTATCTTATAAGTAACGTCTAATTTAACAAAATAGTAATTAGCCACTCTGTATTTGCACGTCAATACCTCTTTATCAAAGATACAAAATTTGTGAAGAGATACTATAAAGAGGTAGTGAAGAGCAAATACAGAGTGGCTAGATCAAATTGGAGAAAGAGATAAACACAAAATCAATAATGTAAGCATAGATTAACTTTACAAACAAAAGAATACACAATCTAATCCTATTGAGATCAAATCTGATTCATATGAACCAATTTTTCAGTTATTTAAAGTAAAAAATTAAGCTAATCAAACTATTAAATAATTCACAGTACATCTCAATTAGTGAAAACTAGCATGTAACCCATGCAAACGCATGGATACGTTTAAAATTTAACACAATTTTTATTATAAGAATATAAATAATTAGTCAGATTATTAAAAGACAATTAGCATGTAACACATGGATACGTATAGATACATTTAAAATTAAACACAATTTTTATCATAAAAATATAAATAATTAGTCAAAATGCTTTTTAAAAAAGTAAACGTAATTAGTTACATATTAAAATTTTTACCTAAATTTAATACTACTTATGATCATTTTTTTTCTAATTTTTAATAGGCCAAAATGCAAAACCCACCTTCTAAATTTCATCACTTTTCATTTCAGTCCTCTAAGTTTCAATCCTCCTCAATTTGGTCATCCGTTAACATTCCATCCATTCTTGTCATTAACCTAACCTTTTTTGAGAAATAATTACAACATACTGCTAATCCTGCAACTTGAACCCTTTCCCTCCTAGACCCCCAATCACTTTTGTACGTTGAAAGGTGTCAATTCAGCTACAAGGTCTTTGGCCCATTAACCTACCCTTAATTTAATATTTAATTTTTATTTTATTATTTATTTCTTAATTTAAAAAACATTAATTAAAAAAAAAAAAACAAATATTAAAAAACTCGTCCCTCCCCATCTGAAGAACAAGAATAGAAACCCCACCCACCCATTGCCTAACCCATTGATAACTGAGACTAAAGAGAGAGAAACAGAGACAGAGAGAGAAATCTGGGTTAAGGGGAAAAAAATATGCTAAAAGCATCTTCAACAGGAGAGCTAAACACAAAATGTTCTCTAATTTAGAGAGTAAATCCACAAAATAGGCTACTGTTCATTCTCCAATAGACTCTTTATATCCTGAATTTTTTTTTGCTCATGAACAGTAACTCATCAAGTTTGATGGGTTACTGTTCATTTTTCAAATATTTTTTTTCTATTATAATAATAAGGTATTGAATAAAAAAATATTGAAAGATGTATAGTTGTTAAAAAATAAATAAATAATGAATGAAGAAATTATATTTAAATGAGATAAAGAATCTGTTGGAAAGTGTATTTGAAAAAGTGGGTAGCTAAAAAGTAAAAGTCACTATTCATTCTCCAAACAGTACAAAAATTTGCCTAATCTGCTGGAGATGCTCTAAAGAGAGGGTAGTATTAATAAAAAGTAAAACAGGCTAGAATTTGGAAAGTGGAAAGTGCAAGCTGCAACTGCATCAGGGATTTGGGTCTAAAACCACGGAATTAGCCATAGCTCATAGCCCATAGCCATGGCCGCTTCCAATCCCAACAAGTCGATGGCCAAAGCTGACAAACTGCATTACTTTTGTATCTCTTTTTCTTGATGATTATGATTGGTGATTCTCAATGCTAGTTTTTTCTCTATTATTCTCAAACATTTTCTTATACTATTATTATATAATTAGAACAAAACTAAGTCTTACAAGGTGGAATGCCAATTGGAAATTTGCTGCTCAGTTATCAATGGGTTAAGCTAGGGGTGGGTGGGGTTTCTATTCGTGTTCTTCGGATGGGGAGGGACAAGATGTCTGCTATTTTAATTTCTAGGTGTTTTTTTTTTAATTAACGTTTTTTATTAAGAAATAAATAATAAAATAAAAATTAAATAAAAATTAAATATTAAATTAAGGGTAAGTTAACAGCAAAATAGATGGAATGTTAACAAATGACTGAATTGAGGAGAATTGAAACTTAAAGGACTGAAGTGACAGATTGCAAACTTGAGAACTAAAATGAAAAGTGAAGAAACTTAGAGGGTGAGTTTTGCATTTTGACCTTTTTAATAAGATAAAACGTGTGGTGGTCTTTGTTATATGGTGATTTTTATTGAGTATATGTAATTGGTTTTTTTTTTTAATTTTATAATTCATTAATATTAGATTCTTAGTATTTCACTTATTAACTCACTTGGCATAAATATTAAAAAACTTAAGTGGACACATGGTACAAACTTAAGTGTATAATTATAGTATGGTCCCCACATAAATTTAGACATGTGACGCAAAATTGGATTCTAATTTCAAATTCTAATTGAACTTTCTCTTAATATTACCTATTAATATATATATATACACACACATAAACAAGAAGCACTTAAATCATGAAAGTGGAAGTGCACTAATAAACACACAAAATCATTATTGTAAGCATATATCGTATATACTTAAAAATAAAAAAATAAATAAAAACTGAAAATCTTCAAAACAAAATATGCCTATAGTCACATTCATTTCATTTTTTGGGGTCAGTGTCAGATTGCTAACCTTGCAATAAAATATAGATTAAAAAAAAAGGAAAAAGAAAAGTTGAAGTCATGGACTTACCACTCCATGTGCAATAGCAATGGGCATGAAAGTTTCAGCTGACCACATATATGAGACATATAAATTTTATTAAGTAATACTCATGAAGGTTTGCAGCAAATTCAAGAAATTCAAGCATCTAAATAGAGAAAACAATAACAGTAACCACTATGATTAAAGATTTACACATTCAAATTTAAAGAGAACTTTCCATTAACTCAATGTTGGGCCATAGTCTCTACGATCAACAACAATTAGGTAATTGGTGAAAAAGCATAGGCATGTATTATTTTTTGTCTCACATTTCTTAGGGGAGGAAAATCTCTCATTAAAAAAAAATTGCCAGCAGAAGATGTGTACCCACCAACCCACAAAGTGAGGTTAAGAATTATCATCCACAGTAAAATGCAATTCTCAAGATAAAGATAACATACACTGCTTTTAAAGGGATTGTTTACACCAAATGTCTGTCTGAATACATAAAAAGCAACCACAAAAATAATACTATTTATAATACAAAACTATTTCTATACCTAAACGCAATTGGAAAACAAAACATCGTGATGCACTGGGAAAACAATTAGACTATCAGAAAATATGCAATCGGACCGAAAAGTCCAATAGAGAGAGAGGGGCAAAATGCTTACTTAGATTCCCTCCACAAACACAGTAATTAGTAAATCACGAAATTAAAAACCTCAAAGTTTCCATTACAAACCCACAAAACTCATAAAACCCAATTAAATACTAAATCCATAAAACCACCAACGAAACAAAAAACTAAACTTGGTGAGCGGCGGCCAAAGAGGTGAGGAGAAGGAGCGGTTAGAGGCAGTGGAGAAGTTTGATGCGTTGGGTTTAGGTTTTGTGACACGGAGAGTCAGATCTCTTATATAGCATTTATAGATAAGCACAACCATATTCCATCCATTCTAATACCCATCTGAGAATTCAACTAAATCAGGAGTTTATATTAAGTTTTAAGTTAAAATCCAATGCGACATTGTCTTTTAATTGCTCTGGCTGAGCCTTTCTATCCTGAAGGAAGTCCGATTGGACACTCTGGCCTCTCAATTATTTGTCATGTGCATAGGACAAAGGCAATTGCTAACTCTGGTATTGTCCTCTCACAGTTAAATATTGACCTTCGGCTCTCTACTGAAAGGTTAATGTTTTCTTTGATGGGGTTGCAAAATATTTTAATGCTCCTATAAGGCTTGCTTTTTGGTTCTTCAGAATTAAGTTTTTGACTGCATGTGTAGTGCTTTTAAGCTTGCAGTTACATGATGGGTTATTCAATCTATTCTCTTTAATAGGGAACAACTATCCTACTGTTTGAACAATTTAGAAACTGCAAGATGAGAACAGCCCAGGTATTTACTGGCCTTCCCCTTTATTCTCTATTATTTCTTGCATTTTCATTGGTAGTATTTTTCTAGAAAGAATCTGAAACTGGACCTATTTGTGTTTCTAAATTAACTTGACCTCCTATAGAAAATATGGATTTATATCTACTCTACGTAGATATTTATTTTAACAAGTTCAAGTGTTTGATTTAACATTTTCCTTCTATCTTCCCATGTCTAACAGCATAGCTGCAATGAGAGTGAGTTGTGAGGCCCAAAACATTAAAGAGTGAGTTCATCTTCTTTTCCCCTAGTTGATGTAATAGTTTAAGAACTAATTGCTTTTAAATTTGATGAATTTTCTACACAAAGCCGATGGACTATTTTGTTCATTGTTACTAATCTTGACTCAATTATGTTCAAAATCCTAAATTCCTTGATGTGTGGCTCTAGCAACCTTTCATATGAAAGTCCCAAAACTTTGAAAATTTAAATTAATAACATAAATCAAATTTATTATCTATGTCCTTCCCATTCCCCTCTCTCATTTTAGATAAAAAAATTTCTTGGGGAATGATCATAATCTGCATGGCAGATTGCTTGCAGCCTTGCACTATTGTTGACTACAACTATTCTTTACATGGGTTGCTAGTGGACTCTAATGAGTACCTTCGCATATTATATGAGGTTAGTTTCTTTTAACCACTCTCTCTTTTTGTGCCATTGCAATTTTTTTTTAAATTTTAATATATAATGATTTCTGTTTGGTTACTAAGAAAGTGTAGCAATAGAATACATGTGAATAGTTTTGGGTTTTTATTTAGTTTGGTTGGGATTAGGGCATCTTCTTTATATAGATGTTTGGGCTCACCCCCCCCACCCCCCCCCCCCCCCCCCCCCAAAAAAAAAAAAAGGTACTATTTGGTTGCTAAAGGAAATCAAGGAATGTAGTGGTTAAAGTTAATCTTTCAAATTATAACCTCAAATAAATTACATTGTTGGCTACTTTGTTGCTAAGAAACAACAAATTTGAAAGTCTTTCTTGGATGTCACCAAAGACGCAAAGAAAGAGAAGAAATATTTAAATTTTTATTACATTATTTATTATTAGATTGTATGCATGAAATCTCTTATTGTCATTCTCTCAAAGTTTTACACTGTACTACTAACATATGTGGTGATTCTTGACAACATCATAGGCATTCGGAAAACACCAATTTGACTTTGAAAATATATAACAAACTCTTGGAGAAAAAGCATCATTGTCTAAATCTTTAAGCAATATAGATTCTAATTTAAAAGTGGTTTGCACATTCCAATCTTTTTGAAAGGGTGTTGGTGATTTTGCTTTAACTTACTAGGATTGTTGTTATAATTGAAGGGGTTGCTGATATTTCCTAGAGGTATGAAAGATTTGGTTTATCATCGACAAAAGGTAGATAACTCCATCCAATTATGATCCTACTTTCATGGAGGAAATGAGAACAAGAAGACAAACATCTCATGTTTGGTTGGTAAGGCTAAGGTTCTTGCTTTGTTTCTAGCTCAACCATTGCTACTTTAATAAAATCATCTTCTGTTAGTGATGAGTTTAATGTACATAGTTGCAGAACCAATTCACAGCTATAGGGTGTTAATGTTCGCTGACACAATGACAAAACAATAAACAATAAAAATATGGACTACTATGCAAATGGACAAATGTCTATGTTCAATGACAGTTTTGCTATGAAGTGTTCACAAAAGATATGTTTGACTTGCATTGATAACATCTACTCTTCTAAGTTTATGAAAATTTACATGTATTACTTTTTTGATCTGCTGCCTCTATGAAATTATGTTGCTTTAGGTTTCTACAAGAAGTGCCGTTAAAAATGTGACAAAATGTATTATTTATTTTTATTATCAAAGTGTTGTAAACTAAACAAAAAATAAGAAAATTTTAAGTTTTAACATTTGGATTCTTATTGTCAAATATACAAAGGAAACTAAAATTCATTTAAGTCGTGAAATGAGCCTTTCTTTTTTAGGTTCAAGTGATAGTTGAATAATAATGACATCTTTTATAGTGTCTCATGTTTGTGGTTTGATTGTCTTCGCAGAATCTATTGAGCAAATTCATAATATTATTAATGTTGAGAACCTTTCCAAATATTTATGTAAATTTTAATATATTCATCTAAAATCTAACCAAATTGGGAGTTTATTAAGATGTTGTCAGGTGTGGTGGGATATATTGAGTTTTAAGTACAAAATAATAATAATAATAATAATAATAATAATAATAATAATTTGGAAATCTCTTATGAAATGGTGTAAAATATGAGTTTTACTTTTACACCCTTCCTTACAAATTCAGACTTTATACTTATACTTTAACCTCCTAAGTCCTACGTTAAAATCCTGAATCTGTCTCTAAGGAGTAGCCATACATTCAAAACAAATAAAGGGTACAAAAGTGTTGTTGGGTTTATTTTAAATGTCAAGCTCAATAACTTTAAATCAAAAGAGGCACAAGCCCATATTCTAGAGTCTTACTTCTTCGGTGGAAAAAAATCAGCTTTGCACCTTTTGGATTTCACCTTTGGCAATCAGCGGCTTCACATCACTGGGATGAGATGGAAAAATGAAAAATCCCTCAAAATCCTATCCTTTCCTTTCAACAATACCAAACCACCTCCTCAATTTATTCTTATATATTTTCCTTCGTAAGAAGATTGAAATTATTGAGAAGACTAAACACTCAAATCCCTTGAAAATTTTCCTTTGAATTTGGGGATTTTCAACGAGAGCACTCCGTACGTGAATTAAGTAGGCAAAAAAAAGGCTTGCTTATTTCGTACTTTATGTACACCGGTTTTCTATATGCGATCATTCTCAAAAGATGAAAAAGACACTATTCTGATTTTTCCCCTGTCTTATAATGAAAAACTTTCTCCTTAGGGGACAAGTTCAAAACTGTGGCTATGAGTGCACACTAGTAGAGTTGTTTGTTGTATCCTGAAAATATGACTACCTAAGCCATTTGCATCAAAGGATTTCCTAGTGGGAGAGAAATCTATTCTTAAAAGGAGAGCAGATTCAATTCCATGCTTCATCTCAACAATTTGATTAGTTCCTACTCTAAATTCTCAATTTTTTATGCTATACTAAAATATCTCTTAATTTTGTTAATTAATTTGAGCAATGTTCATACAATATTTCCAACAAAGTGTTATGAAATATAGTTGAACATCAATCACATAGAATTATAGTTTCATCTCTCACCTCATCGTGCACACAAGGGACAAAATGGGCTTCTGCCCTTTTCGGGCAAATTAATTAGCTTTATACCCTCTTTCCCAAATTAAATAGAGAAATGCCCCTCTTTTAAAACTCAATTTATGATAAATCGAGTTAGGAAAAAAAAAATTCTGAAGCCCTATAGTGGCGTTTTAATGAGCCTATAGTGACGTTTTTAAGACCTATAGTGACTTTTTTAACTTGACTTTAATAAAATCGAGTTATAGGCAATTTTTTTACCTATAACTCGATTTCATTGAGGTCGAGTTAAAAAACGTCACTATAGGTCTAAAAAACGTCACTATAGGTTCCTTAAAACGCCACTATAGGGCCTAACTCGATTTATCATAAATCGAGTTTTAAAAAAGGAGTATTTTCCTATTTAATTTGGGAAAGAGGGTATAAAGCTAATTAATTTATCCAAAAATGGCAGAAGCTCATTTTGTCCTGCACACAAGCGTGAAGGTGTTGCGAATCACTTTGTTCCTATTCCTATGAATTTCTTTTAATCTAAGAAAAGATTAAGAAGAAGACTTGGCACAAACAGGAGGGACAAGTTTGCCAGAAACTGTGGGATTAACATTGCACATTCGGATATAACATTGACATCTTTTCTATTATATGTCAAGTTGTTTTTTTTTTTTTTTTTTTTTTTTTTTTTTTTTTTTTTTTTTGAGGAACTATTATATGTCAAGTTAATGTCGCTGATCTTCACATTTTGGCAAGGAATGCCTGTGCTACAAGCAAGTTTCATAGCAAGCTTGGTTGCCGACATGCCCCAAATGTTCTTGATGCTAACATTGCTAATCTGAACACGTGAGGGAACCTATATGCAAAAGAAACCGTCAAATCAATAAAACTTTTTGTCCAACCTAGCTTGAATAAATAAATAGATAATAAAAAAAAAAAAAACCAAAGCTTCGGATGTACTAGATGGGATACGAGACGAATATATGATTGTAGACACCGTATTTTGTACCTCATACAACTCAGGCCCCCATTCTCCAAAGATACCGAAATTCTAAGGCTCAAGGTTGGTTTAGAGCCCGATAAGATTACAAATTGACTTGAAAAATTTTTAAATGGAAAATATAACTTTTTATGAGTAAATAAGTCTATTTTTGGAAAATAAATGCCAAGAAAACCCTCGGCCTGCGTATGCAGGCAAGGACCTGCATACGCAGGTCTGATTCATGCGTATGTAGGCACGGACCTGCGTACACAGCTAGGGTTTCAGAAACCTATGAAAAACAAGTTTTCTGCATTAAAGACTGAGGTTTGGAATGAATCCCACATTGTCTAGGAGCCATTCTAAACCTCTATTTTTTAACTATATAAAGCTTTACATTGTATATTTCAAAAACACAGGAAATCCTAAGAGGGAGTTTTTCACAAAACATCACCAAGTCAATTTTATTTTGATTGGGACCTTCTTTGGTCTTGATCCTTGAGTTTTGAAGTTTACTAATTATTTTTGTTTGGTTGTGAATATATTTGACTGAGAGGAACAGTCAAAATCAAGCAAAAGAGCTTTTTATTTTAAGGAATATGTTCTAACCTTTTTTTTTTCCTTTCATTTCTGCTTTAATCTTGTTTTCAATCTTGTTTCTTTGCTTTGTTTTTGTTTAGATATGTTTGTTTATCCTAGGGTTTAGTAGTTTTTGTATTTAAAAACATGTTAGGTTGCAAGATTTGTTGTTTTAAAGCTCTGCTCTATTTGTGTTCTTGTTTTCTGGATTAGGGTTCTGTAGGGTGTATCTACGTGCAATGCTTCCTACATGCATACGCAAGCCGAAATATGTGTACGCATACAACTGGCCTGCGTATGTGGCCTATGTATGCACACGCATACTCATGCCCAAAAACCCTAATCTAAGTTTTCTGCTTCCGTTTCTTCTTTTCTTTTACACCATATGCCTCTGTTTTATTCCTTTATGCTTTTTAAGTCTCTTTTCCTCTATTTAATTGTTTATTTTCCTTTAACATGCTAGATTAGGGTTTTCCTCATATTTCTTACTTTGATACCATGAACATGCATTCACATATCTATTCATTGATGCATTGGTGTTAAGATGCAGTAAAGTAAATAAGTTAAGTCATGGATTCACATGAACATGCATCTGTTTGTTATAAAAGCTTTATCTTCCTTTGATAAACATGTATATGCGAGTCTATATACCATGCTTTGAATGATAACAAGATTTGTTTGCTGCCTATGTTTCTGCCTTGATATATACAAGTTCTTGCCTTGGATGTAATGTGATGATATGTATGGTAGATGTATGCTAGGTTTGATATGATGCCATGATAGCTGCATGCTAGGGTTTGTGATGATGAGATGCCATGATAGATGTATGTTAGGATTTGTGATGATATGAGATGCATGATAGATGTATGTTAGGATTATGAGATGTTTGATGCCATGTTGATTGTTAGATGCATATTAGTGTGTGTGTGTGTGTGTGTGTGTGTAAGATACAATGTTGAACATTTCTTAAATGAGATTAAGATGTAAGACACAATGACTGGAAGCTGACCCACGGGTCGGGCAAGGTTGGGTGCCTAACACCTTCCTATCCCCATACTTAAACTTTAAACCCATACTCTGGTAGTAAGATCAATCTTTCCACGTAAGGGTACTATATTCATGGTTCCTAGACCATAAAACTAGGTGGCGACTCCTTTGTTTCTCCGCCCCAGTCCACTCGGTCGAGGCATTCTCTCCAACACCACACCTTGCGCCCACAATGATCATTTTTGGACATGTGTTATGTATGTGTCGGTTTGCACTAGATGCAAGTCAAACCCAACACAAAATACTACTAAACCATTGAATTACTTCTTTTTTCTAATATTTTTGTGAAGTACCTTTGATTGGCATTGATTGTGCGGGCAATACTGTTGGTCTATAAGAATGGGCGTGCAAACATTGTTCATGATAATATCCTCAAAACGCAAACCTGAAGCCATACCATTAGGAGAAGATGGCCAAGTTTTAACCCTAACACCATTCATTGTATTTGTAAGGGTGCAATTTCTCACTGTAACTCCTATAACAAGCTGTTCATTATGGTACTTGCCTAGGCTTCCAACACTTATGCTATGGCCAGGTCCACCGGTCACATTTTCAACATTTATTTGTTGGCTTCCATCACCAAGGGAGACACAGTCATCCCCAGTTTTAATGTCTGCGTAAGTAATATTGATCCTACTTGACCGGCCAATATGAATTCCATCATTGTTTAAACTTTTTCCGGGTGCATTAATGGTAATATTTTGTAAGGTCACATTCTTGCTATTCAATATGTTCATGTGAAAAAACTTGCTGTTCAGTGATGTTATGTCTTGAATCTTCGAATTGGTAACCCCAGTGAACCGCAAATTCTGTACATAAAATCGAAATATATACAATGAATCATATTTCTGGCTTATTAAATTTTCAATACAAGGAATTACGCAAAAAGAAGTCAAAATTGAAAAAATAAACAATTACCTAGTAAGAATCTTATAATTCAAAGTCTAAGAATTATGGACATAAACACAACGCAACACTGCCCAAGAAACAACGATACGACAATTCTTAAAACATTAGAACACAAAAAACATGAGGATATAACAATTAATTATTTAAATATCTTTTGGCCCAATATATTTATTTATTTATAAAAAAAATTATATTTATTTTTAAGTGAATGACCATTGAATCTTGATATTTCTAACAAAAATATCTAAAATTTGTATCTCCCTCCTCACTTAAGTTGTATTATAAGTTTTCTTAATAAATAAAAACTAGTCGCTAACCCGTGCGATGCACGGGAAAACTATTGAAAATAAATTTAAAAAAAATATTATTATTATTATTATTATTATTTTAATATTGAATATATCATTTTCCATGTCAAGATCTAAAGAAATATAATTTTAAAATATTTTTATTGGTGTTGCATATCAGTTTGATATTTTAATCCCTTGGTTTTTAATGGGTCATGAAAAACACTAAGTCGGTGGCACCTAGCCAAAATGTCAAGTTTTCAAAATTGGCTTAACGTAATTGTTTCTTCTCGCTAGTGGCCACACAATTGCAATATCAAAGATTCATACTTTAATCATAGATAAGTTGTAGAATATGCTATATAGATGATCTCAAACCAAGAGGTGTAAAAATTAAATAAATAAAACAAACAAACTTACCAAGATTTTGCACAAACCATGAAGTTAATTTAAAAAGATGCAAGAGTGAGATATTTTGTCAAACACATAATGTGCATGTTCTAAAACAGGAATGAAAAAGTTATTTTGTAACATGAATCCCAAATATTACACCAAAGACAAACTAAGTACATTGTAATTGAACAAAAAATGATCCCAAGTTGGCAAGAATAAAGCAAAATGTTCAAAATGATCAATTTCAAATTTCAACATTAGATGGGTGGCATATGAAGTACTCAAGCAAAAACCAAAACCAACAACATATATAAGAAATGCAAACAGAATGTTCTGTGACTTCTAAAAGCAAAATTTATGACCTGGACATTATCACTGAGCTGGAAATCTTTATTTATTTATAATTTTATTTTATAAAAGAACTCAAAGATCTCATTAATGAGAACAAATTGAATACATCCAAAGATAGTTGATCAGTTATATTTTGATTTGCCTCAACTTGTTTTCGTGTTGTTTGATCTTGGAAGTAATTTTTTGGTGAATGAATTTGAGGGTTTATAGAATTTGTTAAGAAACACAAAGCATGGCACAAAGAGCAATCATCGAAGAAAAAAAAGTAATTACAAAATCATATAATTAAGCAACCCAGATTCTCAAATTTCTAATTGTCCTGATTGTTATTCAACATTTCCTTTGGAATTTGGATCAATTTGTAGAGCATTAAGTGAACTATACATATAAAAATTTTAAGAGACAGAATTATATGTATGTAGAACATATCACATGTGTAACGAAGAAGAGGGGCAGTATTGTTTTTTAATGTTAAAAAAGAAACCTTATACGTCCTGGTCCTGCCAGACTCTTTGACTCTCTAATCATGAACCCATCCAGAGAGCAACCAACCAAAGCCATGGGAATTGTTTTCATACACTTAGTCCCTTTGTGAATTTCCCCGCCTTGGATTTCTCGTAATTTTGGATATAGTGGACTATCTCAGTGGTGACATACTGACAGCAATGAATGAGTTTCGTTGTTTCTGGAAGTTATTTAAGTCAACATAGTTGGCTTCTTTATAAACACATATTTTGTTTAGCCATTGAAGCTCTCTAAAGTTTGAACAGTGGCAAAGACAAAGAAAGGGTTTATCAGGAGGAGAGAGACAGTGATCGGGTTTTAGAAAAGTTAAATTACGTTTTGTTTTTTGTTTTTTTTTTTTTTAATATTGTGCTGACGTGGAAAATTGTGGGAGCTTCAAAAGCTTCGGTTTTATATGTATATATAGACTATCAAAGTCTTTAAAAACATATATAGAAACAAAGGAATTTTTTTTTTTAATTTAAAAAATGATAATAATTTTTTCTTCACAACACACCAAGAACATGAATGCAAAAGTCTCCAATGCCTCTAACACGGATACATGTCTGACAAAACAGGATCCTCTCCAACGGAATTCATTTCACAATTAAAATTTTATTTTTTTGGGATCTAGCAATCTAAAGAATGTCAAATCATTTAAAATTGTGAATAATGGGAAATTGAACAAAACCTTGTATTAGTAATATATTTAAGCTACACTCATAAAATAGATCCATTTAAAATGGAGAGGATCCTATTATGTGTTATGTTAGACAAACACACTAGAGATTTGGGAGTGTCATACGAGACAAATAGCACATCTACTATGGGCAGTGAATCGCATATCCCAGTTTTTGCACAATTATTTTGTGACTCAGCAAGTGATCCTTGGCCATCAAAAGTTCCACCTCCTGATACCATCAACCCATCAATATTTTGGAAAACAGTCCAATGGTCCTGCAGGTTGAACTTGTTGAGGTCAATTGGAGCCACCATGTTTCCTTGAACCAGAATACTGACTGATGCCTTGCAGGGTCCTTGGCAATTCTGAAAGCTCGAAATGTGTGAAAACACAAGAGTTTATTTAAACCCCCAATTCAAATTACGGCTTGGTTGATTTTACACTAGCTTAATACTAAGTGCGGAATAGTGTAAACGCAAGCAAACAAGTAATAGAGCTACTCTAATTCATATTTAAAGCAACACAACAATAAAATGAAATGAACAAGAGTAGGGAAGAGAGATGCAAACACAGATAATACCAAGACGTGTTATCCAAGAGGAAATCGAAGAACTCGGCGAAAAACCTCTCCGTCGCCCTCCAAGCGGTAATCGATCCATTAGACAATCAGTTGGGATACATGAGTAAGCAAGAGACCCTCCAAGCCTAATCTACCCTCTGTACCTAAGCCCTCCAAGCTCCTACTCCGACAAGGCTTCTCAGAACCGTGTCTTGTCTAGCTCTTCGGATCCCACAACAAGCTCCATGTTGCATCTGCCATCCTTGGCTTCTTCCAATGTTTCCCAGTAGCACCAAAACATCACTGGACACTCTCAAAAGGTGTGGTAAGTGTTTGGGCTATTGAACTCTCAATGGTATGGAAATGGAGAGGTAGGAGATGAGAAAAATCCACAAACAAAGGTGTAGAGAATTGTTGGATAAACAATTTCTAACTCTCAAGTGTTTTAGCTAGGGTTTTCTCTCAGAAGCTCTCTCTAACATTTGTGGGTGATGTGGGTATAAATAGTGTAGGCACAGAAAGTGTGTATTAAACTGGACAGGCTGGTAGAACAGAATGTCTCGCGGGAAGGCCTTACCAGCGAGATACTCGCGAGACACAGCTGTCTCCATCTGGCCTGACTCTTCGCATTCCAGCATGTGCAGGGCACATGAGTTATTTCACGGGATGCTAAGTCGCGAGATACCCGCGAAAACACTTCATTCTTCAATAGCTTGAGTCTTCACACTCTCTCTCACTATCACACAACCCTTACAATAAATTCCCACAACAAATACAGGGTACAAGAGATTGAATAAAATTACAATCAAATTTGGCACGGAATAAAAGCCAACAAAATACATATTAGTAAATCACAACTTTACAAATTCAATGGACCAACCATGTGCTTTCCCTTTGGTATCACAACAGTGCTAGGATCTGTAGATGTGCATGCCTCTTTCCAAGTACTAGTAATAGCCTAAACATCAATCATGCACAAAACTTCAGAAATCAAATGCAAAAGGCATTAAATGAAAACATTTTAATAAGTAAATTAATTTCAATGAAACTCTCAAGAATGAGAGAACATTTGTTTACCTGCCTATCATCTGACTTGCCATCAGCCTTTGCTCCATTTTTTATTTCGTTGATATCTGCACCTTAGGATTTTTTGATTAATGCAAGCCAGATTATCATAAAGCATACTGCTCCTACGGTAAATTTTGAATCCATGTTGTATTTCTCTTCTTCTTCTTTTCATTTCATTTTATAGTGTAGGGGGCCTTTTTTGTATAATATGGTATGTTGGGTTGCCTCCTGCGGTGATGGACCCTAGTGTTTCTGAGTAAGGGAGCTGGGGCCGGTCCAATTGTAACTTAACTTGGGCCAGTTTGTGCACAAACTTATGCCGTGTCTGCCAGGAGCGGATTTACAGCAAGCAGAACTGTAGCAGACAAGTTATGGCAGGCTGAACTGTTGCAAACGGGTTATGGCAGGCTGATATAATAATAACTAAAACAAAGCACTTTGACTTATTTAAATAAACGGCTATGTATTCCCTGCTACTAAAGCATGATTACAATCACAATGATATCAATCACAGAGAAAAACGAAGAGAATAATATTGGCTAATTTAAATGGGCATAAATTAAGTTTTTAAACTGTCTGCCGCAGCAAGGCCAAAGTGGAAAGAACGCCTCTTCTCAATGCAAATAACCCCCAGGAAAAGGATCCTGCCGTGGGGATTAATGGCTTTGAGGGAGTCAGACCTGAATGGTTGCTGTCCAAAAGAAAGATGGTCCTTGTTTACGTTTTCTGAAGAAGATAAGATTTGAAGGGGGAGAGAGAGAAACTAATCTATGGGTGCATGCTCTCTTTGAAATAACTCCCGTTTTTCTTAGTTTTCCTTTCTTTTCTTTCTATTTTTCTTTCTTATCTTTTTTCTTTTCTCTCTTGCTCTGTTTCTTCCTTTCACTCCGAAAATGTGCTTTGTTTTCGATCCCCTATACGGGGCACGGCAAGGGCCCTTTTATAGCGCCTCCCGCGACTAGTGTTTTACCGTCCTGCCCCTTAACCACCTTTGTCTAGTCTGGATGTACTTGCCGACCACCAGGACTGTGTGACATCCACCCTCGCCAGACAGAGGCGGGTTTGTTTTGTTCCTCTGTATACCACAACATTTCTTCCTGCCACGGTATTAATGTTTTCTCTCTCTACTCTCAAAGCATGCACCCAACGGTTCCCTCTCAAATTGCCTCTTTTGGGTGGTCTATCATCCCAGCAGGACGTACCTCCCAAAAGAGGCTTGGGCAGGAGCCGTGAATAGATCTTTTCCCCTCTCCCCACCACCAAACCACACCCCCTTTACCTCTGACCTCTGGCCCATGGCCCCACCATGTCCTATATTGGCTGGGTACAGGCTGGTGGTGCCTAGGCCTTGCGCGTGCTTCCCTTTCAAATTTGTCCAAGAGTCTGTCTGCTGCTCATGCATCTGCCGCGACCTGGAGACTCTCCGTCTGCGTTTCCTGGCCTTTCATGTGGGTTTTCCTTTGGTTTTTTTTCGCTCTATTCAGGAGCTGGGCCTCGTATGATAATGGGCTTTACATTTCTTTGGCCCACTTTTGGTTTTCTTTATTGCCTGCCACGTTGAATTGCCGTAATAACTTAATCCTGCTGGACCCCTTTTTGGGCCAGCCGTTTATCCCTTTTCTCAGTGGCCTGTTACGGGCACTGTTTTGCTTTTACTCATGAGCTCCTATGTCCCTTTGGGCTTCCCTTTGGGCATCCACAGCCCGATTGCTTTCTTTGGGCTTCCTCGGCCCGTTTGCTAATTCCACACTCCTATAGGCTTTTTACTAACTTCATTGGGCTTCCCCGGCCCAATAACCTTATCCTTATCTTTGGGGTTCATGAGCCTGCCATAAACCCCTCACTCTCTTAGTTTACACTGCCTTGGGCCTGCGGTGACCCTTTCTCACTTTTCTAACTCATACTCTGCCCATGGGATGCTACTTCTTTCTTTCCTGGCTTCTTTGAGCCCGCTTGCCTTTTCAAGACCCATTTATATATTTGTTGGGCCAGTGACCCATTATTCCTGCCGCTTGGGCCTAATGGGCTTTTTTGCTATTTATCTTATCAATTCTTTGTGACCCTCATCATTGGGCTCTTCTGTCTGCTGGGCTTCCACAAATGGCCCTCAACATATAGTATCTATTTTTTTTATGTAACTTCTTTTAGTTTGAATCTTTTAAATAAAGAAGATGTAAGTCACCCTTAAGGGCTTCATTTATGGTGTAATCAAGGATGCTCAATAACCCCAAAAACTTCAACCTAATATTAGGTGGTCTTGTATCATTGACTGTAAAAAAAAAAAAAAAAAAAAAAAAAAAAAAAAAAAAAAAAAAAAAAAAAAAAATGTATGTATGTATCATGTATGTTGGTGGTAGTTTTCGTGTCTTTAGAGTAAAATGATCATCCATTATTAGGGTCATTGTGCATGCTTAATTAATTTACCAGCAGGCTTTTCGGCTCTAAAAATTCACATCCATGAACAATCACATATTATAAGGAATCACTTGTGTTGTGTGGAAGCTTATTTGACCTCCAGCCATTAAAGCCATTAGTTCTTGCTATTTAGATTTTATGTTACATTTGAAAGATCATGTATTGTGGACAAACTATGAAACTATTCATTTAGTCAAACGTTATTAATAACATAGGTAGTGATAAAAAGAGAGTTTAGATAAGATGGTAGGGTCAAACTTCCACATCAAGATGCAGTGTATTCTGATTGCATATCACACTGGCATAAAAAATATAAAATATAAAAAATAAATAAATATAAATAAAAAAAATAAAAAAACCAAACCGATCACAAAAGTTGGCATTTTATCTTTAAAGACATTAGGTACTTTCCCTATAGGTATATAGAATAGGGGGAGACAAGATGATCTTTTAGTAAAATTTGTTAAGCTACATATATATTAGAGAAATTAATGGACCTTTTTTTTTTTTTTTTTTTGGTATTTTTCTTGAAATCAAAGGTTCGAGTTCGATTCGATATTGCCTCAACCCTCAATTAAGAGGTGACATCATTCAACTTTGACTAAAACAATAAATTCGAATGCAAGTGAGATCAAAAAAATAAGCTAAGACTTAACTTCAACTTAAAATAATTAGTGGGTTTTAGTTAGTTCAACTGGTAAAGTCTCTGATTGTTAAATAAGAGATCTGGGATTCAATCCCCACCTACACCAAAAATTGATTAATGTCTTAGTCTGATGATAAAGAGCTATCATCAGAAACGGACGTCATAACTTGAAACTCTCTAAAAAAAAAAAACTTAAAATAAATAAATCACTCACTCTCTACATCAACAGAATGAACTAAGTTCTGAAATGTATTGAAGACTCCACCAACTTTAGTCTCAAAGGTTGTCACCGACGTATATATCCTACTACTTGTCTTCTTCTTCTCCTTCTTCTTCTTCTTCTTCTTCTTCTTCTTCTTTTTTAATTGAATAGTTAGGGCCACGACAATTTCAACCTCAACATCTCCATCGAAAAAGTAAGACTTAGGTATATATTAGATTTCCCAATTAAAACTTGTATCTAAGTTGGAAAAACCATTCTTCTCAACAACAACAAAAATGGAAAAACCAAAAGATATAAGTTGAACTCTACTGCACTAATTGATATTAACTAGTATGTAACCTGCGCTTACGCACGAGAATGATGAATTGTAGTGGTACTATTGATGTTAGTTTAGGTTATTAAACATATAGGACATAGTTCGACTATGACATTTGGAGGTACTAAAATAATTTTTCCTTACAATTTACATGATATTGGTTACACCAAGTTTTTCATTATATTGCTATTACTTATATAATTTTGAAAATCACTATTGGATACTACATATACAATATCCATTCACAATTATTGTCTATAAAATTTTACTAAATACACTACACAATAAAATAATAAATTGGTCAAATAATATCTCCTAAATTGAATGGGGATAGATGCATAGAATCATTCAACTCAATTACAGTTTGTTACATTCAATATCTTCGCATATAAAATATCTGAATAGAAATAGTATAAAAAATATGCTCATTAGTTGAGAGAAAAAATAACAGCAAAAATCTAAACAATTTAATTTGCATGGAAAGTTATAACAAAAGCAAAATTCAATTTTGATTCTAATTGAATTTTCTCTAAATTTGGGTTTATATATATATATATATATGTATGTATGTATGTATTTATGTTGTCTACACTAAATTAACTCATTTGACACCAAAAAAAAAAAAAAAAAAAAAAAAAACTTAAATTAGATGGGACACTTGGCACAATATAAAACTCTAATTGAAATCCAATTTTTACACTGAATTAACTCACTTGCCACAAAAATTTAAAAACTTAGATTAGATGAGACCTGTAGCGCAAAATTAAACTCTAATTGAATTCCAATTTAAAATTTAATTAGATTTTCTCCGAGTTTTGCCTATTAATATATATATATATATATATATTATAACTATTTACTTGATTACTTGATTGTACACATTCCATTTGGCCATCTAGTATCCAGAGAAATCTTGACAGATGCATCTCCCTCACACACGTGCCTCTCTTTGGTAGGCCAATTATAAAGTTAAGAATAGACAACATTTACTAGGTATCCTCAAATGGAGATTTCATTTCTTTTTCTTCTTTTTTTGCTAAATAAGACACTATATTAACACAAAAAAAGAAAGCAGAAACAAACAGAAGCAAGGGAAGGGGAGAGATTTAGCCTACCCCTCCTTCCATAAGCCCAGAAACAACAGAGAGAGGGGGGGACCCAAAACCATTACAAAAGTAAGCCCATTGGGCAATGGAATGAGCTACAAAGTTAGAATCTCTAAAAACAAAAGAGGCATTCCAACATACAAAAGAGTTTAGAGTCACACGGATATCATCTGTAATAGCATTGATGGACCAGTGAGGAGTTGTAGATGGGTTTAGAATAGCTTTTATCACTGATTGGGCATCTCCTTCCAGCAGAACTCTAGCAAAACCTTCTTTACGAGCCAAACTAGCTGCTAAGTTTAGAGTCACACGGATTTCATTTCAAGATCGATGTTATCTAATCATGAATTCATGATCGGAAAACCACGTGGAAATTTGGTATTGCTATGACAGTTTGACAAATCAAAATAGTTAAGAATCTTTTTCTTTTTTTTTTCTTTTTTTTTTTTTGAGTTCTTTTATGTACTGTATGAATAGTTAATCCCTTACTAGCCCGGATGTGTGCTAATGTCTGTCTGGTCTAACTCACTGTTGTAAAAAAAATTGTAATAGCAGGGAACGAGAAAGCTGGCAATGAACGTGGAAAATTGAATGAAAGAAATGGTATGTAAATTAAAATTGTAATGATATTTCTTTCCCTCCTAAAACAATTCTATCTACTCCAGTCCACATTCCAACCAAAAAGATTACTAAAGAAAATATGGACACAATGATATGGTGCTCCAGTATATATATATACTCATGTAAAAGAATACCTACATATCATAAAATTGTTCCATCTTTTTCTTTTTTCTTTTTTTTCTGTTGGCATAGACATCCTTAAAATAAGTAGAACACCATCTTTTCTCAGCTACGTGTACCTCAAAATGAAGTCCTGTTCTCAGTGGCAGTCTTGATTCTGCTTACAAAATCATCAATCGTCATTGTTCCAAGCTCTCCTCCAAACCTAGATCTAACTGTAACAGTTTGAGTTTCAGCTTCCTTGGGGCCCACAACAGCCATTAATGGAATTCTTTGCTTCTCTGCATTTCTAATGAGTTTTGGCAAACGCTCGCCATGGCTAACTTCAGCTCGAATGGTGTTTGCTTTCAATTTTTTTGTCACCTCATTGCAGTATTCAAGCTGTTTAAAGACATGCAATTATCTCATTTCACAGTTAGTTTGGTTACCCATGATAGTTGGGTTGGCTCAAATTGCGCATACCATCTAATGCACAAATTCATCATCTTAAATGGAACCATTGGAAGAAATTAGTCATCACCAGACTGATGGGATAGAAAAATTCCTCAGAATTTCATGAAACACCCCATTTCAAACGGTATGATGATGGCTGCCATGCTTAAACTGTCCCATTTATTATGATGAACTTATGCATTATATTCTATGCAAAATAAAAACCGGGCTACACAAATTGCTTAGACAACCAAACATGCTCCATAAATCTACCTAAGAGAATATATACCTGGATATCTGTAACTGGTAAAACTCGAGCTTGGACAGGTGAAAGCCACAAAGGAAAATCCCCTGCATAATGTTCTATGAGAACTCCAAAGAATCGCTCCAAGGATCCAAGTACTGCTCTATGGATCATGATAGGTCGCTTCTTTTCTGAGTTTGAGTCAACATATGTGATGTCAAATCGCTGGGGCAAATTAAAATCAACCTGCAAATGTTGAAAAGAAATATGAAATTAAACAATCAGTGTTTTTTTATATCATTCAAAAGAATGCTTTGAACCTGACCAAACACTTTTTAAGAACTATCAGAAGTGTGTGCATATATATATATATATGGAAAGTGAGAAAGAGAGAGAGCGAGAGATGATTTAGACAGTCTAGCTGCACCAATCTAAATGCACATCAAATTCTGCAGATCTTTCTGAGTTTAGAAATTGCCTGTATGGTTGAACATTGCCACTTCCTTCCAAGAGCATCCTCAATCTTGAGATCAATCTTTGGGCCATAAAAGGCACCACCACCTTCATCAAGTTGATAGCTCCACCCTTTATCATCCAAAGCATCTTTAAGGGCAGATGTTGCTTTCTCCCATATATCATCGCCTCCAACAGCTTTCTCTGGTCTTGTAGAGAGATTGACTTCATACTTGCTAAAACCAAATTGCAGTAATATTTCTTCTGTAAGATCTAGGACACCACTGATTTCATCTTTGATTTGATCCTCTAAACAAAAGATGTGCGCATCATCCTGCAAAAGGGGTCCTGAGGTTAAACCAAAAACCAGGTCATATATGCATGTTGTGACAGCAGAAAGAGGGCCAACTTCTATCCACCTTTTCTGCTATGTTATAGTCACTATACAACACCGTGAAGACTGACAGTTGACTTTGGTCTTCCTATAATTATGACAGATCATACGATTGGAAAAACATCTAGAGCATTTGAATGCATGGAGTGACAATTACAAAATAAGAAATAATAATATACCTGGGTGAAACCTCTTACACGGAAAAGGCCATGTAAGCTTCCAGATAATTCATATCTATATACTGTTCCCAACTCTGCAACTCTAATAGGAAAATCCCGGTAAGAGTTAAGCTTTCTTTTGTAAACTAGAATGTGGTAAGGGCAATTCATTGGTCGAAGTTGATAAAGTTCATCCTCGATATTCATCTGATCATACATATTCTCTCTGTAGAAATCCAAATGGCCACTGATCTTCCAAAGGTCTGCCTTGGCCACATGTGGAGTATACAACAGATTATAACCACGTTCAATGTGTATTTTTTTCCATGAATCTTCTATTATGTGCCTCACAATAGCACCCTTTGGATGCCAGAAAACTAAACCACCACCAGCTTCATCCTGCATAAATGTAGCCAATAAGCTAAAGTATAGAATGAAATCAGCAATCTAACAACAAAATCGAATTAGATAGAAATTCTAACTAATTAATCTGTACAAGCAGCAAAGAACAGTATCAGTTCAATGTAGAACGAGTACCTGTATGGAGAACAGATCAAGATCTTGGCCAAGGCGTCTGTGATCCCGGCGTCTAGCCTCCTCTTTGAAATGAAGGTATGCTTTCAATTGTTCTTCATTTTCCCATGCAGTGCCATAGATCCTCTGCAGCATTGGTTTCTTTTCATCCCCTCTCCAGTATGCACCAGCAACAGATTCAAGTTCAACAGCTTTCCTGTTAATATTTCCAGTAGATTCAACATGAGGCCCAGCACAAAGATCCCACCATTCATTACCTGGAAAGAAAATAGAATAATACAATCAGAAGATTTAGATAAGTTCACATCTAACTGCATACTACTTCGTTTAGAATCAAACTCCACAAAGAAAAATTGTTACTTATCTTGCTACAATAATGGTTAAAAAAATGATTAAATTCACAATTTCCTAATAGTTTAGGCTTTTGGGACAATTCATAATTTATCATGATTTCAGAGCAAGTGGTCTTGAGTTTGGACTGTGTCTTTACCCTATCTCCCATTTTAAAAAGTTAAAAATCCCACATGTTGGGCACCACTTATTAAGGGGGAGTCTAGGTGCACAAGTGAGGAGTGTTCAAATAACGGTTAAATGTTTAAATTCAGTATTGTTTTAATAGCTCAAGCTTTTGGGGCAATTGGTAATCTTTCTTTTAACAAATTAAAAAGACATTATACTTAGACAAGCAGTATAGCAAAGGGGATGCGCATGAAATGACAAGCTTTAACTAAAGCACATAAGACATGGGGAACAATAATTAAAAGGCAGTGACAAGTCATACCAATATGATAGATGGTAATGGGGTCCTCCTTAATACTTTCCAAAATCTCTATTTTGTAAGGTTCATTGATAGCCATTATTCTTCTCTGAGCTTCATCTCTTGAAACTTCTTCTCTTATAAGTGGTAAATTTCTAGCAATGATCCGATCCTACAGATGGATGTAAGAAATAAATTCTGTACCCTGAAACCATAGGCTAATGAATAGTTTCCAAAGCTCGTAAGCTTCCATTCTAAAATTTCAAAAACAAGAAAAAGTTACTCATAAAAAAAGAGTATACTTACCATCTCTTTCTTGATCCTCTTCAAGTCTTTATCCGTTAAAGGCTCAATATCAAAATCATAATAAAATCCACTATCTATCCACGGCCCAATCGTCACTTTCGCATCCGGGTATATCTTTTGGACAGCCATGGCCATCACATGTGCACACTATATGTTGATGCAAATAAATCAATCAGTCCCCCAAAAACAGTGTACCAAGAGTCATAGTCCCACTCGATGGCACACATACATATATTACTTAAAGTCGTAGAACAAAGTAAAGATGTGAAACAGTAAAATGAACTGGTATCTTGCTGGGCTATTAATGCAAAGAAAATTGAACCAATTACAAATAAATTTAACACTTGTATGTATTTTGGGCATACAAAAACAAAAACCCCTTTGTTTAGATACCATTTTGTAACATAAAAATCAAGAACAAAAGAGCCATAAAAAACCCAAGTTCACAAATCAATTGCTTTATCTACCAATGACAATAAATAAAAAATAAAAAATAAAAACGAAAGAATTATGAGCTTTTTGACAAAATTAAAATTACCGTGTGGCGGATTCTGAGTAGATTCTGAGAGGATTGGTTGGTGGGAAGGACGAGTTTCTCGGTTTTGTCAATCTGGGTTCCGTCGTTTAGGGAGAAAGTGGCAGTCTGAGTGTGAGACTGAGAAGAATCGGTGGCAATAGCACAAGCTGGTGTTGCGGTTGAAAGTTTCTTCTTGTTGTTGTTGCTGTTGTAGAGACAGGTGGGAATTGAAACGAGGAGTTTTAAAGGGAAGTGGGAGAAGCTGGGTTTGAGGAGAGATGTGGATAGGAAAGAGTTGGAGGAGGAGACTGCCATTCTCACACTGTGAAGAATGACGTTTGACATTTCAGCTTTTGAACATTCGTGTGTGGTGAAAGTTTTGTTTTGTTTTGTTTTGTATTCTTGGGGGTGAGGGCAGTTATGGTCCGTTTGGTTGGTGTGACGGAAAAGTGAAAGGATAGGATATAGTTGAATAGGAAAATGGTAGGATAAAAAAGATTTTAATTTATCTTTTTTTTATTTAGTTGGGATTAGAAAAGTGGAGGGATGGAAAAAGTGAGTTTGTATAAATTTACTCATATATTCTTATAAAAAATGATGGCTAATTAAAACAAAAAAAAAAAAAAGTGACAAACAACTAAAAAAAAGCAATCATCCAATTTATTAAAAAATAAAAATCATGTTCCAAAAAAAAAATTGTCTAGTTAAAAAAAAAAAACAATGTCCTGAAAAAAAAAAAAAAAAAAAAAAAAAAAAAAAAAAAGGCAACTTCAACGTGCCCACCCACAGCCCAGAAAAAAAAATAATAAAAAAAAAGGAAGCAACATCCAGTTGTCCAGGAAACAAAAAAAAAGGAAAAAAGAGAAGAAAGGATCTGAATATAGGCATTTTTGTCCATTAAGTAGCCCCATTTATTCCCTCCAGTTTTCTCTCCATTTTGGGGAGAAAACTTTTTTGATAGGCCCGGAGAGAAAACATCTAAACCCCACCATTTATTTTCCTTCCTTCCCACCCAACCATACACACTCAAAAAAGTTTTTCTTCCCATTTTCTCTCCAAAGTTTTCCATCCATCCTATTTCACCTCCAAACAAACACACCCTTAGGACTGTCCACGGGTCAAGACTGCTTGGCCCAAGTTTGGGCCTAACTCGGATTCGACCCAACTAGGTCAGGTTACCAAAAATGCGACCCGCAACCGACCGAATATATGGGTCGGACCCGGCGGTTCAGATCATCAGTTGATCGGGTCGGATTCGTCGGTTAGGCAAGTTTGGGCTTCGAATTGGCCCAATTTTGTGGATTTGCATGAATTTTTTTTTAACTCAATTTTTGACAGGCCTTTTGGGCCCAAATTAATGGGCTTACTTTTAACAAAGATTTATATATTTTTGAACCATGTATATATATCATATGGGCCTCTTTTCACATCATTTATTTCAAATTGGGTCTTCAAGCTCAGCTTGTATGTCACACACAACTTTGAATCTTTTGGGCCTCCAGGCCTTATCAATCTAAATTTAATGTTTTTAGCTCACATATAATGACAACAAATATAGTAAATAATACGTAAAAACCTGGGCAAATTAGCAAGCACATAAAAACACACATAATATTACTTTCTAACCACCTGTTAAAACCACACAATACAAGAAAGAAATATTTTTCAAAATGCCTTAGCCTTAAGACCTGGGCAGCACATAAAAACACACATAATATCACTTTCTAACCACCTGTTAAAACCACACAATACAAGAAAGAAATATTTTTCAAAATGCCTTAGCCTTAAGACCTGGGCAGTACCTTAAAATTCCAAAAACAAATCAAGAAAGTCTAATAAGCACAAAAGCCCATCTCAACCTATTAAACCTGCCAAGTTGTGCCAACCATTCCATACATGTAACATAAGCCAACAAACAAATTCCAACAAATAAATCAATCACAACCACACCACAAGTATGGCAACAACAGATAATAAGAGTATCTTGCAATATTTCCATAGAGTTAGAAAAGGCAGAAAGGCAGTTACTGCAAGTGTGTAAGGCAGTAAACTACCAAGGCAGTAGCTAGTTATAATTAGTTACAATTATGAAATACCTAAGTATTTCCAAAAAATAGCTTTTCTAAAGCATTAAAGAGCAACTATACTATAGTTAAGTCCATGACATATAGAAAAGAAAACCTATAAACTTAATAAGTTTTCTTTCCTATAAGTAAGAGTTGATTTATAAATTATAAGTTAGAAAAGCAATATGTCCAAAAGAGCTTCCAAAATATATCCAAAAATCTGCCTCCTATACAAAACGTGTCCTTCCTCCTATAAGAAAATGGGCAAAAAGATATTTATCAATAGAAATATAAGACAAGACCAAAAAATACAGAATAGTAATAACCAAAAACAATAAAGAGAGCAAAACCAAACTCAATAGAAATAACAGTAAGGGCAAAAACTTACCTAGTTAGTGATTAGTCATCAACACTAATTGAGATACCTTTACTTGAGCTTGAACTTCCACCACTTGCTACTGCTTGACTTATAACTAGAAAAGAGAAAGAAATGAAGGTTATTAGATTAAATTTCATTTGAATAAGACACATTTAATAACACTTAATAGACAAAAAGTTTGGAAATTAAAATATTACCTAAATCATAAAATTCATCTTCCAAGGCCTCTAACTCATCCTTTGATTTGCGAAAAGAAATTGGAACCAAGGCTTGAAGCCAATCTTGTGCACAAACAAGATTTTGAACCATGAGTGGAGAGAGTGAACTCCGAAATGGATCAAGTATGCATCCTTCGGTACTAAATGCTGACTCAGAAGCAACAGTAGAAACAAGTACAGCCAACACATCTTTAGCCAATTTGGATAGCACTTGATACCTATTTGAATTGGCCTTCCACCACCCCAATATCTCAAATTTCACATCCCCCCTTCTACTTTCACAATTTTCAACCAAATATTTGTCAATTTGATTGCTACACCCTATGGACTGCTCAACCTCCAAGAAACGCTCAAACCTAGAATTAACCATCACATATGGATCGCTACAAACCAACTTACTCACCTTCTATGTGTGTCCTCTCACTCCCACTTAGTACTTGTACATTTGGTGAATCAACACAAGAGTAATAATCATACAACTTGACCAAGGTACCCCTCACCAATTCAATCATCTCATCAGCCACTTCATTCCCATAAATTTTAGAAAAAGAAAATTTCAAAAACCTCAACTTCTTTCTTGAATCAAAAACCACAGCCACATACAAAAAATGATTAATTTTATCCCCTTTCCCCCAATACTTATCAAACTTAGATTCCATTTTAGTTGTCATGTTTTTCAAGAGGTAGTTTTGAGATTTACTTAAATAGGCAATATTCTCTTGAATGACAAACATCTCATCAAAAAAGGTGTTTGCAATAACATACAAAGAACCTGAAAACTTTTTCATTGCATTGTAAAAAAGCTTCAAAAAACCCACAAATGTCCTAAAATTTTGGAAATCAATACCACTAGGAGATCCCATACCACCATTATTCTCCTTGTTCATAAAGTATGAAGAATAACTATCATCCTCAAAGTCCATTCATTTGAACGCTTTCTCAAATTTTTCTACCGTTTCTAACATGAGATAGGTAGAGTTCCACCTAGTTGGTACATCTAGACAAAGAAGAGACTTAGAGTCAATACCTAATCTCTCCATAAAACCCATAAAAGTTTGATTCCTATTTGGTGAGGACTTCACATATCTCACAGCTTCACGCACCTTAGCAATGGATGCATCAATTTCTCTCAAACCATCCCCCATAATCTAATTTAGAATATGTGCATAACACCTCATGTGTAAGAACTCATGTTCTAAAACAGTCCCCTTCCAATCTTTAGTTATAGTTTGCAAAAACTTAATGGTGGCACCAATTGAGCTAGCATTGTTCATTGTTAAAGTGAATATGCCATTAATACCCCACTCACACAAACACATCTCAATCTTTCTACCTATAGTCTCCCCCTTATGGTCTTCAACTTGACAAAAATTCAGAATTCTCGTATGCAACTTCCAATCATCATCAATAAAATGACAGGTAAGGGACATATAATTCAGATTTTGAATACTAGTCCATGTGTCCGTAGTAAGACACACCCTATGACCCTTCAAGGCCCCCTTTAGTTTCTCTCTCTCAACGCCATAAATGCCAATCATATCTCTAGCCATAGTTTGACGAGATGGGATATCCCTAATTCGCAACTTAGGTTGTAAGGTTGTCGAATATCTTTGAAACCCATACCCTTCAACAAACCTAAAAGGCAACTCATCTATTATAACCATTTCAGCAAGTGCCTTTCTAGAAGCCTCAACAGTAAAGGTTGTTGGTACAAGCTGAAACCCTTCCTCCCCATCCATTTTGGGTTCAAACGCTAAGGTTTGTTGCCCTTTAAGTGCATCTCTATTAGGGTTCTTAACACAAACTGGCGTATGATTCAATAAATTAGCAGTATCATGCCCCTTACTATCAGCTAGATAAGTTTTTTGACAATAATTGCAAACAGCCTTAAAATGACCCTCACCAATATCTATTTTTTCAAAATGGTCCAAAGCAATTTTCCTATTATTACACACCTTGCCTTTACCTTTAGGTGGAAGTTGGGGAACCTCAGCATTAGTTGGAGTGGCAGTAGGTTCAGCTTGGGCAGTAGGTATTGTTTGGGAAGGGGGTGCATCACTAGAGAGTTCCATAACTAAAAGACATCAAATTTATGCATTAGCAAACTACCATAACAATGATACTACTAACCCAGTAACAAGAACACACACAAGTGACACAAAAACAACAATAGGTCAAAGCAGCAACAAAATAACAAACAAACAACAACAAGTTATAAGAGAAACAATTGAAGATAAATGATACCTTAGAGAATCCTTAGCTGTTAGGGATTCAACCTTGAAGAGGAAGCAAAAAGAGTAGCCTACTTGAACAAATTTCAACTCCCATGTAAAATTAGGGTTTCAATTTTTTTAAATTAGGAAAACAAAATGAATCAAATAAATTAGCAATAACATACAATCAAATAAACAAAATGAAAATGTGTTAGGATTTCATCTTTTAAAATTAGGGGTTCATCTTTTGTTTTTTTAATTTTTACAGTGAAGATAGAAGTATATTCTCATTAAAAAATAAATAAAAAACAGAACAAGGAATAAAATTGGGCAAATACAAACAGGACCACCACACGGTCCCGCCTACACAGGATAAAAATGAAGAAAAAGAACACAAATGAGCACACTCAAATTAGGGGTTCATCTTTGACCTAACAAATCAAATCAAGATAATGAGGGTTTCATATTTGAATCCAATCACTTGGTCTATTTTGGTCCCCTAATCTTTGAATCAAACAGAAAAGTACAGAGACTAGAGAGATTGACTACACTGGATACTATGTTTCGAAGTGGAATCAAGCACATGCAACTCTATGGCAGTACGGCTAAGCAATTTCTCACAACTATGATCTTTAAGTTTTCAATAAATTGAACAAGATGAAAAACTCATATCTCAAAATAGAGAAAAAGATAAATGAAAAAGGAAGAAAATATACCTAAGAGTCTTGAGACTAAGAAGCTGATCCGTGAGCATGAGAAGGCTTAACCCATGGTGGAAAGTGAGGTGAAGCCATGAGTGTGGTGATGAGGCGGCGGCGGCAATAGCTAAGGTTTGGAAAGGAGTGTGGATTGTGGAGGGTATGGAGTGAAGGGTTGAGACTAGAGAGACTTGAGATTGAGAGTAGAGAGAACGGAGACTAAGATTGAGAGTGAGATTTTGATTTATGAGAGAATGAGATACTGAGAATAGGGAGAAGTCTGAGATGGGAATGAAGACTGAAGACTGAGGCTTGCGTGTGGAACTGTGGAAGACTGATTTCCATTTCAATTTTAGCCGTTCTGAACTTCTGGTGATTTGATTTTTACTTTTCTGATTTGATTTTTGCTTTTGCGTGTAAGGCTCTAGATGCGTGTAGTTCTCAATTTGATAGTGCTTTAGTCTTTTCATCCTTAGTCTTAAGTGCTCACCTCAAAAGAACCGAGATATATATATATATATATATATTTTTTTTTTTTACTCTAAAACTTTAGGTCGGGTTGGGTTATATGGGTTTTTAAACCCTTAACCCGCAACCCGAACCGAATATTCGGGTTTTCTTAGAAAAGGACCCGAACCCGACCGATCATGGGATTCGGGTCGACCCGCTAGGCTTCGAGTCGGTTGGATTCGGTTGGTTTGGTTAGGTCCTGGACCCGTTGGACAGCCCTAATTAGCACTACTCACTAGTATCACCTACTCCTAAATATGAATTGTACTTTCATTCTTAAAAAAAATACTCTAATGTGGCGTTTAGTACGGGGTAATGTTTTAGAATTCCTAAAAATGTTTAAAAATTCCCATGTTTGGTTGCAAATTACACCAGGGAATCAGATGCTAAGAGAATCTGGATTCCCCCTTTAAACCCCTCTCAGTAGGAATGTGGATTACTTTAAAATAGGTGGGTATCCAGATTCCCAAGCTTAAAGGAAATTGTATTTTTTATAAATTGACAATTTTAACCCTTTTTCCTTATCATTTAAACAATTAAGATAAAATATAAAACAAATCATCAATATCTTTTCCCGCCAAAATAACATAAATCGAATAGACAACTCTGTTGATATATTCTTTAACAAAGTTCTATTTAGGTTTCATGTGTGGAAAAAAAAAAAAAAAAAAAGTTTGAAGGGGACCCTTCATATTGCCAGGTATTTTTCACTTTTGCTGTCGTGTGTGTGTTGCTCAACAAATTATTAATAGTTTATATTTTGCTTTTCATTATTTATTTAGGGGAAGATTTTTTTTTTTTTTTTAAAGACTTGGTAGTTCACATTCAAATCTAAGGATAGAATGGGAAAAATAAATAATTCATTTAAGATTCCTGGTAATAAACTAAACATTATCATCTCATATTCCTAGAAATCTTAAGAGATTCCTAATAAAACCAAACATAGGAATAGCTACATTCCTAGGCATCCAAATTGCAATGAATTTCATTCTTAGAAATTTGGATGCTAGGAGTAATGTGAATTCTCCGGTACCAAACGCCACATAAAAGGGTTTGTTTGATTGGAGGGGTAGAAAAGTGGAAGATTTTAATTTTCCTCCTTCTTGTTTGGTTGGGAGTGAAAAAGTGGAGGGATAGAAAAGTGAGTTTGTATAAATTTACTCATATACCATGTTAAAACATGATGTCCAATTAAAACAAAAAAGTGACAAACAACTAAGAAAAAAAAACAATCACCCAATTTATTAAAAAATAAAAATCATGTCCTGTTAAACAAAGGAAAAAAAAACAAAAAAAGAAGAAGCAGGAGAAGAAGCAGGAGAAGAAGGCAATGCCTAGGAAATCCACACAGAAAAAAAAAAATAAAATAAATAAATAAAAAAGAAAGAAAGAAGGAAGAAGAAAAAGAAGGCAATGGCCAACCCAGGAAAGTAGAAAAAAAAAAGATAAAACATAAAAGGGAGGCAACGTTCCCAAGATAGCACCAAAAAAAAAAAAAAAAAAAAAAAAAAGGAATTGGACGAATTGCACATGGGCTTTTTTGTCCATTAAGGAGCCTCATTTTTTCATTTGAGTTTTCTTTCCAATTTGAGAAGAAAACTTTTTGCTGGGCCCGAGGAGAGCACACCTGAGCCCCACCATTTATTTTCTTTCCTCTCCACCTAACCAAACACACTCCAAAAAGTTTTCCTTCCCATTTTCTCTCTAAAGTTTTCTATCCACCCGATTTTACCTCTAAACAAACACACCCTAATGTTTTTGTCTTTTATATGTACAAATTTTCTATAGCGTACAAGACTCCATCTTGACAACCCTTTTTTTCCTCGAATCCCTCTTGCCTTTTACTTTAACTCATTACTACTCTATATTAAATAACTATTGTATTTAACCCATTAAGTTGCTAGCCTAGTGGCTTTTAAAGTCTCTTGAAATCTATCTATGAGGTTTTTTGTTGGCCTAGCTAGCAGCTTTTAAAGTCCATGAAATCTATGAGCTCTTGCATCCAAAACCTATCTTAAAGCTACCCCCAAATTTTGTTCCCCAATCACTACTTTAAAATATTCATCATAACAATCAAAATCAATTTTAAAATAAGAACAACCACAGTAAAATTATTGAAAATCACATTACTATGTACAGTTAAAATAATAGTGAAACCAAAAAAAAGGAAAAAACTATTTATGATAAACAAAAAATTAAAATTTACACATTCATATGAATAATCACAAACATATAAAACCTCCAAAATAACACTTGCAAGTTCTTATTTTATTTATTTTACTTTTAAAAGTTGGTGGGCAATCATTGTGGTCATTTTTGTTAGGTTTCAAGAGGTAATTTCATCATTTTAATGGATTTGGATCCTTCTAGTTGTTTTAGGGGAGTATTTCAATCATAGTGCAGGTTTTAAAGGTAGTTTGGTCATTTTGGATATTTCAAGGTTTTTTTGGTCATCCTGTAAATTCAAGGTATTTTGATCATTTTAGAGATTTTAGAAGTAGTTCTATTATTTTAATGTTTCCCAAAGTATTTTAGAGATTTTCAAGGGTAAATTTTTATCATGTAGATGTTTCAAGGCATTTTGATAATTTTCAAGCTTTCAATGGCATTTCACATGTTTTGAGGGTATTTTAGTCATTTTTAGGATTTTATTGGTATTTTTGTCATTTTAGGGGTTTTTAGTATATTTTTGTCATTTAGAGGTTTTTTTGACATATTTTGGTCATTTTAGAAATATAGAGAGTATTTTAGCTCTTTTGAAGGTTTCAAATGTATTTTGGAGGTTTGAGGGTATTTTTCTCCATTATGAATATCTTGGGAATATTTTTGTCATTTTAGAGATTTTTGCAACTCTTGAGGTTGAAAATGTTGTATAACCTCTAAAAGTGTAATATATTTTCAGCCATTGTAAAAAGAGTGAAATGTTTGCAACCCCAAAGTGGATGTTTTTCCTAATCAATGGAAAATTATTTTAGTTTGACCAAGATTTTTAGTCATCCTAAATGTCAAAAAATGAGTAATATATTTTTGAAAAAAATGTTTATGACAAAACAAATAGGGTTTTAGTGATTTGAGAAATGTTGACATAATAAAAAAAATTAGAGTAAATTACATCAACTTCCCTTAAGGTTTCACAAAATAACATTCCCATCCTTGAGGGTCCATAAATGCAACAAATAAGTTCTTCTTCATCCCGTCCAATGGCGACGCCACGTTATGCTCAGGGTGTTCCTAGGAACACCCTGAGTTGAATTTTTTTTTTATATATATATAATGATTAATTTTTTTTTTTTTACCGTTAAAAAAAAAATAGGAACACCCTTAATCAAAATTAAGAACACCTTCAAATTAAATATATATATATATATATATATATATATATATATATATATATATTTGTTCTACTTTCAAGCGCAAAAAAAAAAAAAAAAAAAAAAAAAAAAAAAAAAGCCCAAAAAAATTTTCAACTAAAATCTGAAAAATAAAATAAAATAAAATTGTAACAGAGCAAAACAACGGATGGCAAGTGATAAGGGTAAAATTGTGAATGTGAATATTCATGAATATAGTATCATGAAGCAACGTTCAAAATAGACCCGTCAGACTCACTTGTCCTAAATGGCAGTCAAATAGCTTTAGGAAGACGGGGTTAACTTGTCATAAATGGGAAGCTGACACTACTAAGCTGAAAGGAGTAGGCGAAGCTGACGGGAGTAGGCGAAGCTGACGGGAGTAGGCGAAGCTGACGACCCTGACAAGGCTGACGACCCCAACAAAGGAGTAGGCGAAGCTAATGACCCTGACGAGGCTGACGACTCCAACGAGGGAGTAGGCGAAGCTGACGACCCTAACGAGGCTGACGACCTCGACGAGGGAGTAGGCGAAGCTAACGACCCCGACGAGGGAGTAGGCGAAGCTAACGACCCCGACGAGGGAGTAGGCGAAGCTAACGACCCTAACGAGGTTGACGACCCTAACGAAGTTGACGACCCCGACAAGGGAGTAGGCGAAGCTGACGACCCTAACGAGGCTGACGACCCTGACGAGAGAGTAGGCGAAGTTGACGACCCTAACGAGATTGACGACCCCGACGAGGGAGTAGGCGAAGCTGACGACTCCGACGAGGGGGTAGGCGAAGCTGACGACCCTGACGAGGGGGGTAGGCGAAGCTGACGACCCTAACGAGGGAGTAGGCAAAGCTGACAACCCTGACGTGGCCTTGCTTGGTCTCCACGTTTGCATATATAAAGAAATATCTTGCGCCCCACGCTTGGTGTTAATAAAAAAGACTCTTACAAGGAAAAGATCTCGCAAAATATGTCTAAAGAGACTCCTATGAGGAAAAGACTTCTAATCCAATAAGGAAAGGTCAACCCTCTACTACTATAAAAACCTCAATACCCTCACCAACCAAGGTACGCATAATTTACTCTCTCTAGCACTCTAAAGTTGTGAGAATAATTCTAACTTGACCTTCGGAGGGTATTTGGCTGGCACCACACCGGTGCTCTCTAAGGTCTTCTGTTATTTTGTTGTGCAGGTCCACTTTGAGTCATGAGTGCTGTGTGACCTATTGGTGATATTTTCAGCATCATCAACAAGCCCAACATTAAGCCCACGGCAAGCCCAATAAATAACAGAGGAAGCAAACCCATGGATTCTAAAAAAAAAAAAAAAAAAAAAAAAAAAAAACCAATACCGAGCAAATCCCTACATTAGAAACCTCAAATCAGTACATCAGAAATCACCTAAAGCAAACCTAAAAACAGAGCAACGCCTCCCCTTAGAAGTTAGATCGGTCCAATTGTAGTCTAGACTCTAGAGCACATCGTCGCCCCTCATCAGAGATCAGTCCAGTCCAGAGCACATTGTCGCTAGGTCGCTCGTCGTTGTCGCTCGCCCCTCATCGCAGATCGCAGATCGCTCAGCGCCTCGGCTGCTCCGGTGCTCGATGCTTCCTCCCTCAAGGTATTTCTCTCTCTTTTTCTCACTGACTCTCTCTCAATCTCTCACTAAAATGAAAAGTGAAAACTATGAAAATATGAAATGAAATTAATGAAGGAGAGTCTAACTCTCTTTATTCTTTAAGAGTCTAACTCTCTCTCTTTTGAACTGTGAGTCTGTGATTGGCTCATTGGCTGGCCGAATCTTTAGATATATATATATATATATATATATATATATATATATTTTTTTTTTTTTTTTTGCTGTTTTTTGACTTTTTGAATTTGGCTTTATCTTATCGTTGGTGTGTGTTGGTGTTGGTGAGATATTAATTGTCTTTTAGTGTAATGTGTATTGTGATTTGTGATTGTGAAATTTTCTGATTAACAGTTGGCTCTTGTGATTGAGGGCATCAGGCATGAGGCTTGTAATAAATCACTCTTTTTTAGACTTGGACTTAATCTATAAGGCCTATATATTTTTGTGCTACACAATTTATTGACTTTTTTTTTTTGGTTAAGTAATAGTGTGATATTCCAAGTATCAAAAAACCATGGTAATTAGTTGAACTAATTAATTTGGTTTGTTTGGGATATTAATTAACCAATAATTATTAAGGAAATCAACTAATAAACAATAATTAATAATTTAATTAACCAATACATTATAAAAGACAAACAAATTAAATTATGTTAGGCTAAACAACAATTAATAATTTTATAATTAATGAAACATCAATATAACAAATTATAGTTTATAAAAGACAAAAAAATTAATGAAACAACTAAACAACAATACATTTGGGAAAAATTCCCGAAGCCGCCATTGGGAAAAATTATGCTTCTTAAGGAACACCCTAGGAAAAATTCCTGGAGTCGCCACTGATCTCGTCTCAAATTGTTACTTTCGTAACATAATATTCCTCCATACGAGAATGTAAATGTGAGGGTGCATATATATATAACCTTGTTGGGGGTGGTTTTTTATTGCCAATAAAATATTTGGGAAACTAAGAGCAAGCCCTGACGTTGGGCTTAGAAAATGACTCAAAGGCTATCGGTGAAATGGGAAATGCCAACTTTTGCTCAAGGTCCTAATTACAACATTGGATTATAATAAAACCCCAAGAATACCTCTTGCAAAGATAAGCTAGCACAAAAAATGGTCCACCACAACAAGTGCTCAAATAATAGTCCAACAATGAAACAAGATAAAGGTCCAGCAGTTGGTTGTTCGACAGATTGAGAAATATGTTCACATCATAAAAATCATGTATTTTCTCTATTATTATTATTATTATTATTATTATTATTAAGTGAACAGGAGGAAAGAATTTCATAGTAACATTATAGCTTTCAATGGAAAAGCAATATATAAGGACTAAAAACTCCATAATTACAAATAAAAGAGGAAAAATTATGATGAAATAAAGGGAGAGAGAGAGAAATTCCAACTAATGCAGCAAATATTAAAACAATATCTTTGTGTCATGCCATGTTGATAATGAGGTGTTTATATATAGTAAATGATGGAAGTTACTTTGTGGAGATTGATGGGTAGGTATGTGTAAATATAGAAGATGGATTAGCTAGTCTTTAGCTCTTTTTAGACATGACATTTAAGGCTTTTTATACTGCTGGAACTTTTTGATGAGATGGAAGAGAGTGTTTGTGGATATGCATATAAGGATGTTTATGGACTGAAAGATATTTTATGGACTCAAGAACTGACTTATGAGCTGAGAATAGCATGATGGATGAAGTATTTATGAGAATATAATAAGGAGATGTAAGATAATAGTGTTGGTGGGTATTGTTGGAATTATTTTGATGAAGTGGGGAAGAATGCTTGTGGGTAAGTGTATGGGAGATATTCATGAACTAAAAGCTAAGAGGCTATTGTATGAACTAAGAGACTAATTTATGAGCTGAGAATACTAACTTATCAATTGAAAATAAGATAGTAAGTGGAGGATTTATGAGAAGATGGCGTATTTTTAGGAGTTGATGATGGGTTCATTTCATAATGGAGTTGTAGGGAGTGATTAGCAAAATCTAAGAAGATCAGGTCTAATTAGCAAGGGAATCTCAAATTATCTATCCTAAGATTTGGTAAAAAATGGTGTGATTTGCTTTTGGAGGTTTTTGCTTCTTTGGGTGATGGCAGCTGGAGGCTGAGATTTAGAGCCCGTTTGGATTGAGTTTTTTGATAACTCAATTCTCTGTTTCCATAACTCATAACTCAAAAATAGTGGGACCCATAGTAAAAAGTTTGTTTGGCAAACAATAACTCTATTTCCATCACTCAATTCTCTGATTTTTGAGTTATGAGTTATGGAAACTGAAAACAACTTTTGGCTATTTTCAGTTTCCATAACTCATAACTCAATGGCAATATTGTAATTAAACACACATAGGAGACCCACAGCCGCAACTTTTGACCACCTTTTGACTTTTTTTTTTTTTTTTTCTGGGTTGGCGTTGGCTGTTTGTTTGTTTTTTTTTTTTTTTTTTTTTTTTTTTTTTTTTTTTTCTTTTCCTAGGTTGGCGTTGTTCTTTTTTTTCTTTTTTTTTTCTTTTCCTGGGTTGGCCGTTCAGTTTTTTTTTTTTTTTTTTTTGGGTTGGCGTTGTTCTTTTTTTTTTCTTTTTCTTTTCCTGGGTTGGCTATTCGGTTTTTTTTTTTTTTTTATATATATATATTAGCTTCGGTGAGTTGGGTACTAAAAAAAAAAAAAAAACTGTACTGGTTGACAGGTGTGGGACCCATGAATAGTGTGAAAAAATTGAGTGATGAAAATAAAAGTAATGTTGCCAAATGAGTGTGAAAAAATGAGTGATGAGTGATGAGTTATGAGTGATGGAAATTAAGTGACGGAAATTGAGTGATGAAAAAAGCTTACCCAAACAGGCTCTTAGCAACCTTGACATTAAATGCTAGGATTTAGGAGATTATCCTAAGCCCATGGGATTAGAGCATGCATTAGGACCAATGATCTTGTTAGCTGCAACTAGGATCAAAGTTCATAAGTGTTGGTTATCACTCTAAGCCACTTGTTGAGAACTCTGTTGGAATCTCCTAAGGCTCTCCAAACTACTTTTCCCTAAACTTTCCCTTTTGTGATTCATGGGCTTGGTTCGTGAATCAATTATATATATATATATATATATATATATATATATATATATATATATATATATTTAGTAAGCAATAATCTGATTAGTTGAAGCACTAGTCATGGCCTCCTTGAATTGTGACCAGAAAGTGAAGAATAAGAAAAACATTTATTGCTCTCTAGCTTTTTAGCTTTTAGGTGCCAGCCCACCTACTAGGTACTGTTCACATTAGAGGTGGTAGTGATAAAGGGGCTAATATGACCTTATCTTAACAGGTGGTTTGTTCTCAATTTGGTTTGGGCACTTAGTTGCTTTATAGTGTTGTCCAGCTGGCATTCAGTCAAGGCCCGGTTGACTTAGTTTCACATGTGGGCTTCCTCTGCTGTGGTTTGTTGCTGGGTTTTGCCATGCAGGCTAAACTTTTCAAGTTGGGCCTTGTCTTGGGGAGTCTTTCACTTGGGCTTGCACTTTTGATATAACTCTTTGGGCCTATAAGATAAATAATATTGCCATGGGTTTATAGTTTACATGAGCTTTTTTTTGTTAGCAAAAATAGTGTAAATGTTAGGCTTTCATGAATATTTGCCATAGGTTTTTAAATAATGATTTCCATTATCTTTCATAAATAATATTTGCCATGGGTTTTTATAATATGGTTTCCATGGTCTTTTATAAATAATGTGTTATGGGCTTCGATATTGATAATATTCATGAGATCCAAATGTTAGTGACATAAATAATTACCATGATAAAATGATATAATTTTCCATAGGTTTTTTTTGCAAATGATTGCTATGGGTTTTGAAGATAAATAATTGCCATGAGTTTTGAATATAATTTCCATGGTCATAAGATAAATAGTTATAACTTTCCATGAAATTTTTATATATGGTTGCATGCTTTTGAATATTCCATGGGCTTTTTATATAACTTTCCATGGGATTTCGGTGACTTCAACATTGATAAAGGTAGAAAACATTCTGAAATCCAATTCAGTACATTATCTTTTAAACTGTTACATAAAATACAACACTGATCTGTTGCAGAGGATGGAAATTTTGAAGCACACAAAGTTCAAAGTCATTAAAGACATTTCTATTATTGAATATATATATTTATATAAAAGTAGAGACCTCATGTAGGAGTGCATAAATGTAAGGTTGAATTTTATCAACCATCTTGTTGGCTTTATTCCGTGTCAAATTTGCTTGTATTTTAGCAATTAGTAACCATGTATTTAGGTGGGAAACATGTAAGGGTAGTGTATGAGAGTGTGAAGAAATGCTCAAAATTGTGCAAAGATGCAGAGACTCGCGGGTGACTCGCGACTGGCAAGCCGCCAAAACTGGCACACGTGTGAAGCATGCAGGGGAGCTAAAGAGTCATGCCAGCTGTTGCACAATAGGACAAAAGTCCCAAGCTAGCCAGGCCGTTAGCTCGCGGCTTGAACTTGCAACTCAGTCCAGTCGCGAGGCCAAGTCACCAGACCACCCTATTTGGGAAAAACTGACTCTTCACATTCCATTTTTACCCTACTATATATAGACCCTTATACCCACGAAATGTAGAGAGCTTCCAAGGAGAATTTTGAGAGAGAAACCTTAGAGAAAAACAAGATTGATTCATCCACAATCTTCACATAGAAACTCTTCATATTCCTCTATTCTCATCCTCTCCATTGTTACATCCTTGAGAGGTACATTACCAAAACCTTTTCTCACCATATCCATATCTGTGAGAAGGCCATTTGGTGCTTTGTGAAACAGTTAAGAAGGGACCAATTTCATATTGGTAGATGCTATGATCAAGTAGCGGAATCCAGTAAGCTAAAGAAGAAATAAGTTCGGCGTAACCTCATTGGAGTAGAAGCTTGGAGGGCTTAGGTACATTGGGTAGATTAGGCTTGGAGGATCTTCTGCTGTTCATGTATCCCAACTACATTCTTTAGTGGATTATCTACCGCTTGGAGGACGGCAGAGAGGTTTTACGCTGAGGGCTTCAGTTTCCTCTTCGCTAACACATCGTTGTGTTGTCCATGTGTTTGCATCTCTCTTCCCTTAATCTTTGCCATTTAATTTCTGCTATGGATGTGATTTTATTTAATTTAGATTGTTTATCAATTCTGTATTAAGCTTATGTTCATATTCCGTACATTAATTGTTTGATATTAAGCTTGAATTGGTAATTTGTTAATTGAGGGTCTAAACGTTCATAGTGTTTTATACACTTACTGAACTTTCAATAAGCTCTTGCCATATGACGCTTTAATATTACATTTAGCCGTTTTAAAAAACATGCCTTTAGCTTGGCTAGATTTGAGTAAGACATGTGCCAAGAACACCATGCCCCTTAACTAAACATCAACGCTCTAAGAAACAAACCCCACTTCACTCCTTTCAGTAATGGTCCTCAATTCTTATTATGTTTTCAATACCTTTTAATTGTTTAACGTAGAATCAACTGAAACTCAAACGCAAAGTGACAGAGTACATCCATGATTCATGCTTCCTTTTCAATCTTATACATTTATTTAAAGGCCGTGACACAGACACAGCCTGGATAATATACAGTCACTTAGGACTTGTACCTGTCCTTAGTAGAACATAAGGGACTTGGTCTTCCCTCATGTCCAGGCTCTTTCTTTTTATTTTTATTTTTTTTAAATTGTCAAATCAGAAGAACCCCATAGTCTTAGTAAAAGCTCCAAAATAATTGAATTAAAAAACAAATAACAAAATAGGAAGTCAATCTATATACTGCAATAAATTACACCCTATGAATCTCCAAACATCAACTACTAGGTAGAAGCTAAAATAAAATAAAATAAAATAAAAGTAATAAACTCTCCCAAATAAGTGGGACATCCAAATACCCTCACCGATGGCATCTAAGAAAGACGTTCTAATCTACAAACTACACTCCCGGCTGTGCTCTCGCACCATACGCATTGGCGCCGTTCGCTCCATTCTCATAGGAAGGGTACTTGTCAGAGCCTGTCTTTTTCCTTTTTATGACAATGTACCAAGTAAAAGCTTCCAACATAGCTGCATTGAAGCCCAAGAAAATTAGAATCGCGGTATATATCTTCTTCCACTTCTTTTCAGGATCCAAGAGGTCAAGTCCCTTAAAGACATTAACAATGCTCAGAATAATGACAGTGTATCCAATTGAATGGTGATAGATGTTCCAATATAATCTATATTTGTGATCCTTCTTTGGCCGCAAAAGCAGGGCAAACACCTACAACCATTTAACACAGTTGTAAGAAAACTACAATAGACACATTATAAAGCATGCAGGAAAGGAAATTGCATAGTTGATATAGTATTAGTAAATGTGACTCATTTAAGATGATTTAGTCATGTTCAGAAAACATCAGAGGCAGAGCCGGTTAAGAGGAAAACAAACATAAAAAGGATAAGCTGAATGTTATTCAATGACATAGAGGAAAGAACATTGAAGTGTTGATAAATTGCCTCATAATATGACACTTAACTAGTTTAAATGATCAAGAATGATAATTTCATCTCATAAGCAATGAGTTAGAGTTCATGTATGGATGAAATAATGGAGTACCTGAAGTGTTGCAAGGCAGAAGAGGGTTATGCCAATGTTCCTATGTGGATAACTGTGAACGCTAGTCTCGCTGCCTAGTTTCATACCCGTTGCCCAGCCGGCCACCCCAACAACATAGGCAGAAGTTTGGCATGCAATATGCAGATAAAACCATGCTGGATCTGCTGACTTAAACACCTTCAGGTACCTAGCAATGATCACTCCCAAAGGCATCAATGTTCCCCAACTAACAGCGTTTAGTACTCCATGAACCTGAAAATAGTCAATCCAATATTGGAAAAATTAGACCCTTGAATATAGAGAAGATGTTTCTTTTTTGTTTCTTAATTATTCTTACAAACAAGTAACACAGACAAATGGTTCATGTTGTTGAGCATGTGAAAAATGCGTAGATCTTCTCACATGCGTAGATCTTTGTTTTTAGTACTTGTCTTTATTGAGGAAAAGAATCTCATAAATATATGTTTTACCACCACTTATCACCTCAAAGTGATGGTCACTCTATAAGTATAAGTATTTGTGGGTTTTGAGGGCAAAGGCACTATGTTTGGTTTGAGGGGAAGAGGAGAGAAAGTAAGAGAAATTAACTCCTTTCCGCTGGTTGGATACATACACTTACACTTGGGCTCACTTTTTCCCTTTTCCCTTGTTCTTTTTCTCTTATTTTCCATTCCCTCAAACCAAACATAGAGTTAGATTAGGCTAAAATAGAATTCTACCTCATAAAAGGGAAAAAAAAAAAAAAATACATGTCCTACTGAGACAGAATCTGTCTCTTGCTATAATCTTGCCTAGCAGGACAAGATTCAAGTACAGCTATGAAAGAACTAAGGTTGAACGGTAAAAATTAAGACCAATTAAATATTTGCCTATATAGGAACCATCACAAAGATGTTAATTTATAATCATACAATAGAATTAATCAGGAGGGTATCTATTATTTATGGTTAATTTTAAGTTTCTAAATAGGTATCAATCGCACGAAAACTCATCAAAAGAACCCAGAAGATTGGTAGTTAAGATGGAAAGGAACCCTCTAACAAATTTAGCAACAACAACAATCATGTAAAATTAAGCAAAAATATGATCTACTTGCTAAAAAAAAACTTGAAGATTGAATCACTTACATTCTGTCTTCGAAGCTTTGAACTGGTTCCTCCTCCTGAAGAAGTTGTTCCATCAAGAAGATTCAAAGTGCCCACTGATCGCATGTTAGCTGCATTGGAACTGGTAAGATGCGATTGAGGATTATCTCCACTGACTGGACCAACTTGCCAGACTTGGTTCACAGTTGTCATGCCACTACTAAGTGTCAAAGTAGCAAATATGGTCATTTCACCGTTCACAAATGATCCATTGAGATTAGACACCCCAAAGCTCAAAGTACTCGCTGACAGCGTAGTAATACTAGTACTTGCTACCGAGGATGTAAATACCCGAATGGCTCCAGAAGAGTTTTGAAAGGCCACAAGGGCTTGTGACCCTGCCATTTGTTGTCCATTAGGGTTGATAGCCCAAGAAATCCAATTTGAAGTTGTGGCTCCAGTGACTCTATATGCAATATCAAGTGTGTTGGCTGAACTGCTATAGTTATAGTGAAGGAATGCATTCAGTACAGGAAGGTCTTGGCATGAGGCATATACCGTGTTAGAGGCGAAAGAGTAGGACTTACAGGTCTGAGCATAGGATGAAACAGAGAGAGAGAACAGAATACAAGAAAACAACAAAGTTGTCAAAGCTTTACTCATGGTTGGTGATCACAACTATAAAGTTTTGAGGATTTTTGAGATATAATGGTCTAGAGATGAACACCTCAATAGAAAACAAGTTTTCAGTATATAGGTATGTTCCAGATCTGAAAGTGTTTCCTAAGGTATGTTCTCAATCTTATTATCAAAGTTATGGATCAAAATTCAATAATTTATAGATGTTAGAGGAAGCATGGAGGAAAGAGTAAGGGAAAGTGGGTGTTAAAATATTGTTGGAAGAGTTGGGGTTTGTTGACTTGTTCTTGTTGTGTCTAGAATATATATATATATATATATACACACATGCATGACTGTCGATTTGCATTGCTGACAGTCCAATATAAACTATAAGAAATCATTTTCTTTGTTTTTTTTTAAAAAATAAAATATTTTTGGAAGTAAAGAACTGGCAAAATTGATAGGAAAGATTTTTGTTTCTAAAGCAATATTGGAAGAAGTCATAGGCTTTTGTTTGCTTCCTACATTTCTAACTTTTGAAAAGTACACATTGGTTTGGTCTTACAGTCCAACCACTCTCCTTGTTCACACCTGCTTTTGTACACGTATAGCCGTATAGGTGTCCAAAGAAATTAGTTTGTATTCTTAGAATATGGAATAGCCGCCAAGAAAGTAAATATATTTATAAATAAAATAAAATAAAATAAATATGAGCGGCCCCACATGTTGAATCAGCAATGAGCAAATAAAAGTCTGCATCATTATTATTTTGTAATTAGTCATGGCTGAAGTTCAAATGTAGCACCTACCACCGAAGAGAAATTTTCTCCAACGCTTAAGATCAAACAAGTGTATGATTAGGTGATTATGGACCACGGCAATTCACATATTGATTACTTGATTGCAATTGGAAAATCGGTATTCTTTCGCGAAATTAAGAAGACTCAGCAATTTTTTTCAAAACCGATGATGACATATGACATAATCAAGAGACTAAATCTGGTTATTAATTATGTCTTTTAAAAAATAAACTTTAAATTAATTCTCAAATTGACGTAAGAAATTTCTCAAAAAAAAAATTGACGTACAGAACATGGTCATGTAGTACCATCAAAAATTAAATGCACCTTTTCTCTTTCTTTCTTTTTTTTGTGTATTATGTGCCCGTTTGGCAAAAATTAATTTTGTCAATTTATTTTACTATTCAACTTATTTTTACTATTATTTATGAGTTTTATTGTACTTTTTAGTATTATTCATAGATTCTACTGTACTATTTCAGCTAATTTTTACCTTTATTTACAATACTTTCAATAAATAAATAAAATTCAGTTTCAGCAAAATAAACGGATCTCAAACGGAACCTATATAAGGAAAAAAAAGAAAAAGAAAAAAGTTTTGTTTTAAACCTTAGAAATATCTTCTTTTAACATACAAAGTGGTAATGACTATCGTATATAATTTTAGTCATATAATAAAGTAATGTTACATTCACAATAAATTTCATAACAAAACTTAGGAAGCAAATTGTTATTAATTCTAATTTGGTCTCACTACTAACATTATTTTTTCACCTATCACTAATAATTTTTCATAAAAATTTATTATAAAATTATTGTAAAAATATTATAAACTATCCAACCCAACACAGTATTACTACTCTTGATTAGATATATAACTTGTTTACATAATATAAATAAATAACCTTATAAACCACCGTGTAATAGTCAGAAAAAATAACTCTAAAGTCTAAACTGATTTGAGCCGAACTTTGTATAAAAAACAAACATGAAATAAAATAAAATAAAACGCGTTGACTCGAGTCCTTCCTTCCCCTCTTTTATATGAAAGTTCACACTTCACACCCAAAAGTTCCAGTCTATTTCATTGACCAAACTTAAAAGCGACGTTAATTGGGGTTTACATGCCGTGTCGGTTCATCAACACCACGTGTCATGATTTCGTGGCGTTAATCAACGTCAGTTCTACGTCAACACGTTCTATGAATGTGTCTTTCCATTTTTTGGCGTCGTGAATCTTGTGATGGGGTTGGAAATTTCATTCAAACTGGCCGGTTATTTTTATTTTATTAATTTTATGGGGTGTTTGGTAAACTACAATATTTGGGGTTTGCCTTGACTCCAAATCAATATATATATATATATCAATTCAATTTTGAATTAATTTAAACTCTGATGCAATTTCGTTTGGAGTACATCAAAAGCTGTTCTGGGCGTTTTGATAAAGTAAATATCTAATTCAAGCCTGTTTTGGTGTGAAAAACATTTAATTTTATTTTTTATAATTTGATGGTTACAATTGGAGTGGGGATTTAAATCTTACATATTTTTTATGGATACATTATAAGATGCGAGTTGAGTTAGAAAATTCTTAACATGAAAAATATTATCTTTTTAAATGTTTTTTTTTTTTTTTACCTTTTTCAATTTTTCCTATTTGGTAAGAAGTAGACGTGTACATTTAACCCACAACGGTACAAAACTAATCCAACTCAACCCAACCCAACCAGATACATCGGATTGGTAGGTTGGGTTGAATTGAAATTTTATTTGGAGTCTCGATGATGTTGCAGAAGCCTGAATAAACCACACACGATACTTTTTTTGATGGAATAGAAACTAAACTGTTAGTTTTTGGTAATAAATCTCAAATCTATAAGAGTTCCTTGAATCCACAATGTGATAAGTCTGGAATCCACTAGAGAAAATAATAAACAAAAGTCTGAATTTTTATTAATAATCTCTGAAAAAACGTTTACAGACTTAGGGGCTTATTTAAAGGCTTCGTAAAACTTGACAGACAAAAAATTAAGTCCTAATTAATACCTAACCATAACAAGAACCAAATTTAACATAAAAAGTATTAAAAGCACCTAAAAACAAGGAAATAAATGTCTTAAACCTAAAATAATGAAAATTATATAAAAATGCCAAAATTAATAAATTATAATAATTAAACAGTAAATTGTGTCCTACATCACTCAGGTTGCATTAGGTTCGAGTTGATAGTTTTTTGACCCATCTTGACCCACAATATATATAAATTTATTTTATTACCCTTATTTTAATATTTTTAGTTTGATTTTTTTGGCATTTTTAAGTAACTTCTAATGAATTTGGAAAATCAATGGTAGGAAAAGGTTAAAAAGTGTACATTTTGGTAGGATCTACTATTCTCAAACTTTTTTTAGAATAAAATTATAATTTATCCCTATAGTTTGACCATGTCACAATTTAGTTCATAAACTTTTATTTGCTACATTTATACTTCTAAATTTTGGAGTTAAAAAAATAAAAATAAAAAAACCATTAGCATTCCATCCAAATCAATCAACAAATTTTATATCCTGTGGATTCCACAATTTCTAATCCATAAAAACACAACATTACACAAATTTTAAAGTAAACTTATAGAAAAAAAAATGCAAATTGAAGTCCCAAAATTCAATTCCCACAAATTACGATTTCTTCATTAACCAATACAATAAAAAATAAACTAGAAATTAATAGATTCCAATTCATTTATATTGTTATTAAATTAAAATTTCTTGAATTGTTGATATCAATAAGTGGCAGAATAGGGAGCTTATGTGTGTGTGTTTTTTATGGTGGGGGCTCACTTAAAATGAACAATTGGTTCTTCATTGGTGGTCATCATCAGAGGACTTCAAAACCAAATCCCATCACAACCACAAAAAGAGGGAAAAAAAAAACATTTAAGGAACTCCCAAAACCTAAACCACATCCATTTGTTGCCATAAGCGACGGCTCATTCCCTCCAAAAGGTCTAGTGACATAGCCCAATCAAAGATTGAGTCCATCTCCAACCTCACACCAACCAAATTCAAGTCGAGTATTCCCAAAGGTGGAGCCATAATCAATGAACGAAAAACTATTAGAGAGAAAGAGAAGTGTTAGAGGGACATTCTAAGAGAACGAGAGAGAGAAGGGGCTAACTAGGACAAAGATTAGCTCCAAACTAGCTTGGAGAAATCTCCTTTGACCCACTTCGTGATGATTTATAGGACTATCTATGCGTATTATTTAAACAAATCACATGACTCATTCAAAAATCATGTGACTAAAATTATATATGGATGATCTCTTCAATAGTCACATAATGGATTGGAGGGTGATAGCTCCAAACTTGTTTGCATCTAAACTTTTTCTAGCTAAAAAATAGTAGAAATGATAGTTTTAGGATAAAATTTAGTTACAAAATTGATTGTAGCCTAAGACTATAACTTCCTTTAAAAAAAATTAATATTATTACATATTTTGAAAATCTAACAGTTGAATTACATGTTCTTTACGCTCTTAATAAATATGTAAAATTTTGTGCTAATCGAATATTATTTACTATATAATCTATAAGCTTATTTTTTATACATAATTTTAAACTACAAAAACTTGCAATTTAAACAATTTATTGATGACATAATTATTGATATTTAATTTTCTAAAATTTTTGCAAGCATGGAAGATATAAGAAGAAAATGTAATCCAATGGTGGATTTGTCAAAATTCACATCCAATAAAAAAATATTGAGTAAGGTTGTAACTTTAAGCTATAGTTAATTTTATAACTAAACTTTGTCCATAGTTTTAAGGGTACTTTTTCAAGTCATCATTAAGGGTACTTTGTCCATAGTATATGACTAATGCTTTATTTTTAACAGGATTCATATTACTTCAAACTTAAGGGGGATAAATGTAACCAATGAAATTTTGTGAACTAAATTGTGACGTGACCAACCATGGGAGGTAAATGGTAATTTAACCCTTTTTTTTTAATATTGTTATACTCATCGTATATAGGGTTTTTTAAGCTTTGTATAATATTCCAGCATAATTTTTTTTTTTTTTTTTTTTTTTTTTTTTTTTTTTTTTTTTAAGTTTAGAGTTGCAATAATCCTAAAATGATTCCCATTGCTTATGGGTTTGTTTGAAATCCGCTTATTCTGTTGAAATTGAAAACGTTTTGCTGAAAGTACTATAGATAAAGGTAAAAGTTAGTTGAAATATTATAGTGTAATCCATGAATAGTACCAAAAAGTACAGTATGAACCATAAATAGTAGCAAAAATAAGTTGACAAAATTAATCATGCCAAATGGACACTATATCGAACCAATCAACCTTTTTAAATGGTCACTTTTAGAATGTGAATAGAGTTATGTGAGTCCTAATTGTAAACTTAAAAATGATCGAACCTTAAGATCATGTCAAAACAGAGGGCTGGAAATAATATGGGAAAATATCGACAACACCCATAAGATCAATTTTTTTATACATTTGATCACGTGAAAGGTTATACGCCTTAAATTAAATTAAGAAGCAAACAGGAAACAGTCAGAAATGCAATATCTTACGTATAGATGAAAGTGAGGTGAAAAACTTGAGTTTTTATTTATTTTTTGAGAAGGTGAACTTGAGATATTTTTTTTGAGATATTTAAGAAGGAATAAGTGAGAAGAAAAAAAAGACTTAGTTAAGCTGCAAATGTGGACCTAAATGGCGTGCTCTAATGTGAATGATATTTTAATTTGTTGTATAATACTTATAGGCTGTATCTGTATGTAACTGAGATGGTCACGTGTAGAAATGGAAAAGTTGCTTCGTCGACCATTGTGTGATAATAAAACATTAATATGGTTTCCTAGTATATAATCATATATGATATCACATCTCTCTCTCTCTCTCTCTTCTTCTTCTTCTTTTTTTTTTTTTTTTTTTTTTTTTTTTTTTTTTTTGTGTGTGTGTGTGAAGAATAAGAATATATCACAACATCTCTTTTAATTTTGTTTTTCCCCTACTGAAAGGACATCCTGACCGTCCTTTTTATAATCTTATGTTGTATTTGTATCTCATTTGCAAAATTATAAGTGCAAGTGGAAATTAGTTAAGTATAACAAATTGTTAGCATATGTTCTAGCCAAATGACATTCATACCAAAACAAAATTCTAAAAACTATTAATTTGTAGATTCTAGTTAGTTCAATTGGTAAAGTTTCTAATGGTTAAATAAGAGATCTAGGGTTCAATCTCTACTTACACAAAAAATCAATTGGTGTCTTGTTCTAATAATAAAGAGCTATCACTAAGAATGGACGTCATAAATTAAAATTCTCTTTAAAAAAAAAAATTTGTTGAGCGAATTCCAACAGTTTAATTTTGGATATTTTATAGTTACTAATTCCTTTTCTTTCTAATTTAGAATCACCAACCCAACTACCCAAGCTAAGAAGAGAAATAGAATCCCACACACAAGAGTCGAGAGCTTCTTTTAGGACATAAATGCACATGTTGGCGCACTAATCCACCATCTACCATCAAATAATAAGTGTAATCATTAATCAATCCAGAATATTCTCAGCCTAGGGTATGATATAAAGCAACCTTGTCCATGTGATCATGTCAACAACAACATCCCTTCCCTTCTATCACACTTTACATATATGGATTTGAGGCACTTTTATCAACTTTTAAATTTTGTAATTCCAGGCTTTAGTTCTAGCACAAGAATGTTTTTGATTGTGATTCGCGATATTGTTAGCAATGAGGAACCTTTATAGAGTGTGAGCAATTTGAGGGACAAATTTCCAGATATTAGGCAGGTGTAAGTATATATGTTGGTGAATCCCATAAAAAATAAGAAAGTATGTTGGTGAAACTAGCATAATAGTGTATTTGATTTTGATACTGTTAGCAATTATGAGCAACCCTCAGCAATTTCAGGGACAAATTTCCAGAAATTAGGCAGTAGTCAATGGCTCATATGTAATACTGTTAATGCACTCCTTCATATAAAATAAACTACTCCCAACTGCCCCCTCTATTGACTATTATGTTTTGGTTTTTTGGAAGAATGCCTCTATTTTATGTTTCCATATGTTCGCCAACTTGTATTTATAAAATGCATGACAGCTCTAGTTAATATAAGTTCCACCCTATATGGTTTTCTATTTCATTTTTAGGCCAGTTGTAATCAAGAAATGAAATTATATGAATCTTCAAAAACATATCTCTTTCACGCTTTCTGTTTATCTGTCTTTATCTTAAATATATAACTCATCATTGTCCCAATGAATCACCAATGATTAACTTAAACCATTTATGCCAAAATCTCACTTCGAATTTAACTCACTATTCCCCAAATATAAAGTTCCTTCAAGAATAAAGAATAAGACCCACTAAAAATTCTTATATAAATAAATAGCCAAAAGCTATCAGTGCAAACACACCAAACATACACAACCTAATTAAGAAATTGCTAAGAAACACTTAAGGGATTCTAAAAGATGATTTCGTAGCCAAAACAGTCAATCTGGAGAATCTATAACGATTTCTTGGAGAAAAAAAATTTGCTCACCCAAAAAAGGTGTTTGACTTAAGTCGAAAGTGAGTTGCTACTTGCTAGGTTACCTGATTTTTTACTAACCCACTTCTTAACATATGCTAATCCATTCCAGAACACTTAACCAAATCCTTTTCTAACAGCCACTATGAGATCAGTGAAACTCTACCAAACTTCAGTGTACTAGCAGTCTAGTAGCATGGTAAAGTTAGCAAATCCTTCTCTGCCCTTCTCTGCCCCATGTGGCTAAGCGGCACGAAGGCATTGAGAAAAGAGATGCCGATGGTTGCTGTCTAATGATAGAAGGGGACTGAGAGGGTATCTTATGAGACTATTCTACTATATAATTTTTCCAATGTTACACCATGGATTAGGGGTGGCAATTCATTAAAAATCATGTCATGACTCTTCAACCTTAACACAACTTGTTTATGAAGAAAGTTGATACAATACGACCCACTTGACATGCTTAACATATAGGTTGGGTTGGGTTAGGTTGACACAAATATAACATGACCCATTTTAACCCACTTGATATTAAACAAGTTGTATTGGTTGACACAAATACCACTTCTTTAACCCGCTTCAATCACAATCCATTTCAACTTGTTTGACCTTATTAATATTGTTTTAAATTTAATAAACAACAAATTTTATACAAAGTCATAACTCATAACATCAAAATACCTATAACAAATAACATCTAAAATAAAATTAATATTTAATTGTTATATGGGTTAAATAGGTTTGAAATTTGGCCATTTCATGTTGACACAAATATATAACAATGTTTGATGTGGGTTAAGTGGGCCAACCCACAGTTGACAAGTTTCTTATTATGTCAATTATGGGTTGTCCCGATTATAACCCGAACTTGTTAAGGCTAAACCCTAACTCTCAAATACCTATATTGTGTTCATGTAGTGTTTGCGAGTTGTGTCAAACATTGCCACTCCTATTGTACATTACACAAACCAGTGCAAGCAAACACGCTGACTTGGTTACATCACGTGGAAAAACTGTGAGGTACAAGAGAGAAGTGTTGGTGAGGGAAGCTGGGCCCCTAGCTCGTGCCAATAGCATGATCACCATTGGGGGAAGCGATATTCACAGTCTGGCATGGACAAGAAGCACTACCATGAAAGGGAATTTGGTCTTTGTTGGTCAAAGGTTGCAGAACACCCCTCATTGGGTAGTACCAAGTTGGACCACTGCCAAAGACACGTGCAATGCCCTCAGCTTCCATGCAATCCTTTTCCTTGTCGATACTTGTTCCTCACGATGTAGTAGAGTCGCCTTTCATCTCTTTACCCTGACAACGGCGGTTTTTCTCTCTCCTCCTGCTATAGTACAACAGTTGTATTAGGGTTTGGGGGGAGGAATGAGAGTGAGACACTTGCTATTGTACATCCAGCAACATTCCTCGTACTATAAGGGGAGAATGTTGCTAAGCAAATAGGGTAGAGAGGTAGGAAATTAGGGTAGGAAAGAAAGGCAAAAATTATAGGTTTTTGGGAAGAACAACACCTTATGTAACCTTAAAGTTTTCATATATTATGCAACTTTTAAGAGTGGAGGATATTTTGTCCTTCACTTGCTATGGATTTTCATCCTTACACAGGGTTTTCCACGTACATTCTCTTTGTTCTTTACTTTCTTTATTCTGCCATTGTTTTCCTTTTCATGTTTTAGTGTTAAAGTTTACATTTTATTGCTCACAAAGCTTTGACACCCAAATGTGCTTTTAGGCTTTTAGGTCACCTACACTGAACACCTAAACATCTAACTTGCACGTATGCCTATCTACCATAGATATCGTAAAATCAATATAACCATCCTAGCCATTTAAGTCATAGTAATATATATATATATATATATATATATATATATAGAGAGAGAGAGAGAGAGAGAGAGAGAGAGAGAGAGAGAGAGGCATATTACATCTTTTGTCCCTCAAATTTGGGACATGAGCAATTCCTCAATTTTCAAATATTTAATTATAATTCTTCAAATTTCAAATGTGTAACAATTTAGTATTTTAGTCAACTTTCCATCCAATCATGCTAATATGGCTAATAGATAGTCAAAATGTACGGGATTTAAAAAAACTTCTCCCCCAACTTCCAAAATGCAAGTATCTTAATAATAATAATAAAAAAGTCCTAAATATTAAGGTCACAATAAACGTTCACAACCATTCTACTACACTCATAATTTTGTCAAACACTTCATAAATTGGCCATTGAAAGAAAAATTCAATTGCAAACTGTGGTAAGTCTAGGTGTGAGTTGATAGACAAATTTAAGAGGGGTGTGAAATTTTGTTGCTTCCTTAACTTTATTGTAATAAAATATGTAAAAATAATAGCAAAAATAATTGAGTTAGTAATATCCCTCATTAGTAATAAATAAATCATATAATATATAATAAAAGTTAGGTTTAGACATTGTGGTTGCGCCAAGTAGCTTCACCATATTGTAGAAATTTTTTTAGATTTTCAGATTTTAAAAATATATATATAATTTTTCTTCTCCTATAATTTCTAAGTTGATAAAAATCTTAATTTGATTACAATTCAAATTCTTCATCTTATCCATGTTGATGTGCAATGAAAATCCGTTCAAGTCTTCTCTCATCCATAGGCGTCGTCCTGTGAAAAGACAAGGAGAAGGGAGATCCTTGTCTAAGTTCAACCTCGTCCGTCCTTAAAGGACGGACGAGATTACTACACCACGAACATGTCTCCACCAGGTGTGAGAGAAAACGAACCGTCGCTAGTCAAGTCCAACCGTTGTGGAATGCAGACTTGAATAATCTAACTTCCATAGCAGTTATGGAAGTTACCTCCAAGCCTTTTGGACTCCTCAACAATAGGAACGGTTACCAAACAAGTAACCGCTCACCGCATGCTATATAAATGCTCACCAACGAAAGAGTAAGGGATTCTGATTCTGAGTCTGAGACTTCCAATTTACTAGGAATCATAAAAAAGGCTAACTTTACCATCGGAGGGTTCTTGGCTGGCTTCCACCGGTTTCCTCTAATGTTCTGTTTCATTTTTCTCAGGATTCAATCACAAACTCATCAACGCCCGAGACTTTCAACCCACTGATATCACAGGATTCATCACATGTAATCCTTATCATCCATGTAATCCTTATTTTTTACGTGGTGTATTATAAAAAGAAAAATTTTATATAAAAAGGCTATATATTACTAATAAAAGTCTAATCAATATTGCAGAATTTAAAAAGGTTAGTTCAACTCACGTTGCTCCTTTTTTTTTTTCTTTTTTTTTAATCCAAAACAAATTGTAGCTAATAGGTGTAGTAATATAACCTAAATGAAAAAAAAAAAAAAAAAAAAAAAAAAAAAAAAAAAAAAAAACGAGATTAGATGAACATGAAGATTTTGGATTGTAATCAAATTAAGAAGAAATAGATGAAGAAAAGGATTTGGATTGCAATTAAGATTTTTATCAACTTTTAGAAATTATAGGAGAAGAAGATAAGAAAAAAAAAAAAGTATATCTATTTCTTTTTTACAATCCAAACTCTTCATCTTATCCATGTAATCCTTATTTTTTTACATGTAGTGTATTATAAAGAAAAGGCAACAATTTTCTTATTTTTTAATTACTACACTATATGTAAAAAGAAAAATTTTATATAAAAAAAGTTATATATTACTAATAAAAGTCTAATCAATATTGCAGAATTTTTCTTTTTTAGATTTAAAATGATAAGACACGTAAAAAAAAACAACCTTAGAAACATGGATAAGATAACTAATTTACTTCGATTAGGATCGTGTAAGAAATTTTGTTATATGATAGAATAAAAAAAAAGTTTATATCACAAAATATTAAAAAGAAAAAGTAAAACTGTGTAAAAAAAAAAGTTGATATTAACTAAGTTTTTGTGTTTATCAAAAAAAAAAAAAAAAAAAAAAAGGGAATTTAGTGTTTTATTAAAATACTAAAAGTAGTTGAATAGAATTTTAAAGTAGATCTTCAGAACAAAATCGTATACTACGTTGCTGTTTTTCACGTTGCATATTTTTTTTTATACGTGTCTTATCATTTTTTTATATTTAAAGTGATAAGACACGGATATAAAAATAAATAAAAATAAAAAATAAAACCCTTAGAAACATGGATAAAATAACTAATTTACTTAGATTAGGATACTATAATCATTAGTATTTTATTTAAAATTTAAAATTATAGATAAAAAATAATTTTAGAAAAAAAATACACGCTATTTTTTTTTTTTTTTTTTGTTATAGAAACATTTTTTAACAATATATAATTAATTAGAATTTCACATAGGATAGGTTTTTCTTTAATTCCAAACCATTAATAATTTCTCTTATAATTTAACTTCAATATAATTTGAATTCTATGTCTAATAGAACTCCCCAAGTCCTAACTTCCAAGTTTTTTGGATAAATATGCATCCTAAGTGATGAGTTTTAGGGTTTTACGTTTTGTTTTTTAAAAACAGTTAATTGTGATAATTTTTTTAATACATATATATATATATATAAATATATATATATATATATTTCCTAATAATTCTATTTCTCTTATAATTTCTAAATTGATTAGAAATCTAACATCTTCACAATTGAAAATTCTCTATATATACTGTTTTTTTTAGTGTATTCTTATATATTTATATGCACAACTTCTTCATTTACGGCTTCTTTCTTTCTTCTTTTTTTTTTTTAATTTTTTAAATTTTTTGGAGATAGAAACACTACCTATTGTTCTCATCAATTTTTTCTCTCCCCATTATTAATAATAAGTTTGTATCTCTCTTTTTGTTTGCAGCAGACTATAATTTTCGTTATTTATTTAGCTAATATGTATTAACATTTACGTAAACTTAATTTTAAAAAAATCTAATTTAGATAATGTCAAAACAAAAAAAAATTAGGATAAAGTAACCCAAAAAGAATATATTTTACATAATGAAATATTTTGCAAAAAAATAAATGACATATTCAAATCCACGTAAATTTGAAGAAAAGCATACAAATTTTGTTTCATGATATTAAAAAAAAAAAAAAAATCATCTTATGCATTCTGAAATAAAATAAAATAAAATAAATTATTGCACTCTTTTAATAAGTTATTACGTATATATATATATGTGTGTGTGTGTGTGTGTGTGTGTGCGCGTGCGCGTGCGCATTTTATAATACCTTAGTTTCACACAATATGAATTTATTATATAACTTAAAAGTAAAATATTTATTTATTTTTATTATCTAATTTTAAGTAAATTAACAAAAAAAAAATATATTTACATATGAATTTTGATTAAGCTGTCGCACGAACATAATGCTAATTAATACTAATAAAGTCAAGCTGAATTTTTCTTATCTAAATTCAGAACGCCTTTTTGATATCACACGTGAGCCACCCTTTTTTATTCTAAAAAAAAAAAAATTCAGAACGCCTAGACGAAATTCCAAATTGTCTCAACTTTAACCTTCTAGAACCCCAACTTGACAAGGATCCAAAGACCAATACGATGCAAATATTCTCACCTACCTTCTCCATGTCCTTTCTCCAAAAAAAAAAAAAAAAAAAAAAAAAAAAAAAAAAACTTCTCCATGTCTATTTCGCATTGCATTATCAAGCTTTTGAGAGTCCTAACCTCCTTTGACTTTTTATATAGGTGGTTCGTCCTATTCTTCCATCCTTTCAACTCCACGAATCCCTACACTTGACAATTGACATGAGGAAACCAAGCGTACGATTGGAGGAAAACAATTTATTTGAGAAAATTGAGAGGATAAGAAATCGAGCAAATTTCTCATCTTTCCAGATAATTCAAAGAAGGATTTCTAGTTTAGGTAAGCAACCGAATAAAACGGTCATATTTACATCATTCTATAAAGTTTTATATAGATAAATTTTCTAATTTTTTTCTTTAGAAAAAATAAATAATCATAGGTAGATAATACTAACTTTAGCTAAATAAATTTTCTAAATAAATTAATGATCTAATTAATTTTTTATTATTTTAAATACACACACAAAGGAGAGCGAATGAGCTTCTAACATAAAAACATACTACAAACTCTATTAAAAAATCATGGTAATATATAGAGAGTCAATATTTAAACATTTACCTAAATCATAAGTCATGAAAGAATATTATGTTCATTTAAAAAAACTTATTAAGGAATATAATAAAAAGATACAATTTTTAACCAATCAAAACATATAAATATTAAAAATAAAAATAAATAAATACATATGTTAAGAAGTTCAACACAGATAAAAGTATAAATAACTAAATTAAAGTAAAATATTGAAAAAAAAATTGAATGAGAATAATTTAAACCATATTTTGAAAATTATAATTTCCTTCATAATAACTTTATATAAATTAAGAAATGTAATTGTGGAAATAATTGTAAATAAATAATGGAAGATGTTCTTTTCGTAATATAACATTTTTCTTTTAAAAGACCAAAATGTCGAACTATTTGTAATAAAAATTAAAAAAAAATTTAAAAAAAAAAAAAAAAAAAAAAAGTAGATAAGTGATTAAGAGTACATGATCAGTTTTCGGGTTGAACAAAGAACTCATTCGCGTTGAACGAGTTAAAAAAACACCCACCAGGTGCGTGTGACTAGGTCTAATCGGCTCATAGGCTTAAACAGCCGATATAGGATTTGAATCATCAAAATTTACTGGTCCAACTAGTCAAATTGATCCCTCGAATTTAATAACTATGGATGATGGGAGCACAGTGCAATTAATAAGTTTAGTTACCTGTACATTTGATTTCAGTCTATTACTATAAAAGTTACCTCCTCCACTCTACTCCACAAGACTTTTTTTTTTTTTTTTTTTTATAATTATTAATAGGTTGTCTCACTAGCTTTCTATTACTTATTACGTTCTGTATTCTTATCTTTTTGTTTTGGCTTCATAGACACGCACCTAGCATATGTTGTTCTTGTGAAGAACAGAGTTTAAAGATTAATATATAAATAAATGCTACTTCGACGTTTCAAAAAGACTCTGTCTAAAGCAAAAAACTTGTATTTCATTTCACCCATAAGTTCCCATTAATCCCTTGTCGGTTTATCAAACAATTATGCCCACTTTTTAGGACTAGGCTTTGTTGTTGAATTGGTGTTGGGTTGGAAAAAAACAGTTACAACATAGGAGAAATGTCAATGAAGAATTCATGATGCTATAATGAAGACAACTCTCATGACTATTCTACTTCAATTCATTAAGTTCACACTGAGATTGCAAAAATTCACAAAAGTTCACACTCCAACCATATTTTACACTTCACTAAACACTTCTATTAAAAAGGAGAAAAACCCTTTTACGCTTTTATCAAAACAGCCGCTAGCTTTTACAAAATCAAGGATCGAATGCTTGTCTAAATTTGATAAAAATTTATTGTTTCCATTCAAGCTCTTTGGAAAATATTTCAGCATTAAAGCTTATTTGACCCAACAGTTTACTCCAAATCCTCAAACTCTCTTCCCCAGCAGAAAATCATTGTAATCCTAAGCTCCTAGGTATTCATCAGTATCCCATGGCATTGACCTCAACACCCATCCTGATAATTTGCATTGTCATCTCTCTAGTCTACATTTCCTCTGCTCAAACCTGCTCAAACTACACCTTTTCAACTAACCAAGTATTCAATTCCTGCATTGACCTTCCAGTATTACAGAGCCATCTGCACTGGAACTACATTCCATCCACCAGAAGCATTCAGATTGCTTACAGAGCAACTCAAACTTCTACAGGATGGATTGCATGGGCAATCAATCCAACTGGAACAAGCATGATTGGATCGCAGGCTATTGTTGCTTTTCTCAATGCTAATGGGACTATGACAGCTTATACAACACCAATAACCAGTTACAACCCTTCAATGAAACAAGCAGCTCTTAGCTTTCGGGTTTCAAACATCTCAGCAACATATGCCAAAAATGAAATGACTATTTTTGGTGTTGTGGGCCCACTAAACAATGGAACAACTGTTAATCACGTCTGGCAAGCTGGAAGTTCAGTTGTAAACAATATCCCTCAGATGCATCCAACATCAGGCCCCAACATTCAATCGGTAGGTATTCTAGATTTTCTTTCAAGTTAGAAACAAAAATTAGACTCTAGAATGGCTGTCCTCAAGTTTGCCTCCTTCAATACTTTAATTTTACTATGAATATGTTTACCAACATTACATGTTTTCATATGATCGTTAATGTAGACTCTGCAGATATAAGAATTTTCAGTGACGTCTACTTTAATGTAACTGGCTCCATTCTACTACATCTCACCATCAACTACTTGCAAATATTCTTATCCATGGATGCTCCACATTTTGCAAAGATTTTTACAAGCTCAGTTTATCCAATAAACTTACTTGGTCTATACAAAAAAGAATGAAATGGCCAAAAGATCAGGAATTACAAATCTAGCAAAAATAATCTATCAAAATATCTTTCTTCTTTAGTTCATAATCCCTACATTCAAGTGAAATGCCGTCTCATGAGTAACTACATCCTCAAACCATAGTTAATCCAATATACTTGCTTGGTCTACACAGATAAAGTTATGCATGAGTAACTACATTACCCAGCAAATGCAGGAGCTCCTCATGCTTGGGCTTTGTTACTTGTAACTCCAAAGTCACCTGTCAAATAAGGAACAATATACGCTAAGTGGCAGGATTATGAAGAGGACAGTTGAAGCTATATTCCGCCAATGTAAAATTTTGCTATCTTGGATGGTTATGAAAAATAAGGCAACTAGTTCAGCAAAAACTTACAGGTCAACCTGTTCATAATTATAGAAGTCTTATTCCCCATTAGAACAATGAAAAGAACATAACTAACCACATAGATCCAGTTCAATATTTGATAACTTTCCTGGTAACTGTCAATCAACCAGTTTGGACAATTTTTTTTCCCGTAGAATTTTCCTTAATAGTTTTACTCATCATCTATCTGTATAATTTGTAAAAATTAAATGTCAAAATAATCCAATTAAGCTGATTTCATCTGATTAGATAGATCCAACCCATTAGATAACAGGATCCTGAACTATTTACCAAACTAACATGTCATAAAATTACTAAGAATTATATACTAAACGGGCTGGAGCAGCCAAATAATCTGTAAGCTCAACTGTGTAGGAATTCCATTGTTACCAGGCCTGCACCATTACAAGGTTGATGCTGGGGGAAGAATATTTCCTTACATTAATATCAAGAATCAAGAAGCTTCTATTTCTTCATAAGCCAATGACAAAAAATGCATGCATAAACACTTGGTGATATAAATGATCTGGTTGTAGTCTATTTAACTTCTTTATAAGCCAATACAATTACACAACTGCACAGCTATGTGTACTGGTGTTTGTAAGGATCGAAAATATTACCTCTTTAAAGATTTCACTATAAGAAGCCTCTTCAAATCCCTACACCAATTACAATTGAGTTTAGTTAAGGACAAAGCGTAAATGCAAGTGTCATCTGTCGTGCACACAAACAAGAAAAGTGTTGTGGGTGAGGAGGGATAAAATGCAGACCATGTAAGTACATATGGGTGTTTAAAAAAAAAAAAATAAAAATAAAAACCTATCAGAATTTTTGGTTTTGGCCTTTTTTGGGTATTGGTTCTAAAAATCCGTTTTTGGTATCATTACTGGAATTCTTTATGCCAACACCAACTGATATATATGTAATTTTATAACCATAGCACTTATATCCTCAATAATTATCTCATGCATGGGATATATGCATCCTCCCTACAAAGTGAGAGGGAGGACAATATATCCCATCCATGAGTACCTTCTCCTATATTTCAGTGGTTCTGTCACCAGTATCCTAATCAAGAGTCCTTGGTTTGACCCCCCACACAGGTGCCGGCATAGACCTTATATATTAACATTCCAAAACCTTAATCTTACTTCTAATTCTCCTAGCATCACAACCCTCCCCAACACACCCCCCCCCCCGCCCCCGGCCAACATGGACGTTAAGCCTCTCTCTCTCTGACTCTCATATGAACGTCAAGGGAGTACAATGAGCCAAATTTCATATTAAATAGAGTACAATGAGCCAACATGGACGTTACTTCAAGTACCAAATCAGGGGTTTGAGAATTGTAATGATAGGTCTTGGGCTTCTGCTTCTCTATGGGATGTTAGCTTTGGCTCAAGGTAACATACATTACTCTGACTTTGCTGTACCCTCTCCCCCCCACCCCCCTCTTTCTCTCTCTCTCTCTTTATTTTGTATCATGCTCAGGTTTTGACTCTTTTTTTTTTCTTTTTTCTTTTTTCTTTTTCCCTATTTCAGTGGTAGTGGTGGCAGTTGATATGAGTGAAAACTGTCTTCTTTCAAACCAACTGAAGTACAGTCAGCCCGGTCCGGTTGTCCTTCCTAGCAGTTCAATGTTGTTCCCAAATATTGCAAAACCAACAGCACTGGTTCAGTGCAAAAAATGCTCTCAACACCAAACCGATATCAACCCTAAGTACATGTGTACCAATTCATATGTAGGCAAGAACAAGGGAAATTTTGTTCAAACAAATGGCCAGCATTGCATGAATGTGTAGATATATAATTAAAAGCATGCTTCAAAGAGAGAGAGAGAGACCAATTTCTGGAACAAGGTAAGAGATGCTCCATTTGATTCCCCAATTTTAGCGCGGAAGATGTGTATCCCTAAGCTCTCAACTGCAAAGGCCATCATTAACAAGACAGATTCCTTTCCAAGTCCTTTCCCACGACTATGCTAGCAAGAGCAAAATGATAAGATATAAGCTTGAGAACTATATTATAGTATAGGAAAGTAATTAAGCTTTTTCCCCTTTTTTTAATAGGTAAAGGAGTTTATAAAGTTCACAGCCAATCCAAAATAAAATTGAGCAAGATGAAGGTTAGCATTCATTTCAGTCAAAACATTCAAAATGGAGTGTCAATAATCAGACTATCCTAATGCACTGGCCACAGATTAATTGACAAATATATTTTAAAGTAGCTGAGTTGTTAAATCACTAGTTGATGATCTGGTCTGGGTTAATGTAGAAGGGTCAATCCAAAACACAAATTTGAAGTGATGATATTTTGGAGCCAGCCAATGGCCCAGAAGCTAATAAAGCAAATTCTGCTTCCCCATCTATAGCTGTATCTGCTATGATCATAAGACTGGATCTAAATATACTTGGATGACATTTGCGTTTCTAAAACCTTGAGAATTTGACTTGCAAAGACAAGATAATAACTACAATCATTATTATTAAATCTCTAACACAAATAGTGATAATCACTGAAGGGAAGTTAAGGACTATAAAAATGTCCTCACGCCAACCTCCCTTGAGGAATTAAGAAACAACACGCCCTCCAACTATTAGAGAACTGACATTCAACATTAAAACCAATGTTTGACCTAACTTTGTCAGGACATTAGATTTTTTTTTTTTTTTTTTAGGGGGTGGGGGGACAAACTTGCCCTTCGTTAAAGTAAGGGTTCTATCTTACCTTTACCTTATTAATGAAATCACCATTTTGCGCTTCAATAATTGCAACCAATTATAAAATCACTAGCATCCTTGACATATGATAAAAGGGCTGAATTTGAGTTTCCTTTCTTTTCTTTGTTTCTTAAAATCATGATGACAGTGGAACATCTTTTTCTCTAGTGGGATTAAACATTTTAGGAATTACAAATTTAATAATGGGAACCAACATTGCAAGTGACACATCCTTACTTTTTATGAACATGTTGAAGTATTGGAAAAAGCTTCTCCATCTATTTCATCTCTTCTTTCATGATGATATCTTCTTTTGTTTTAGCTTTAGCTTGTTATAGAAAAATATGTGTGGCTTGCTAAGATGTATTTGGCACAACAAAAGTTGAATAGTAGCTGGTTTTTCGAATTATTTTTCCGCATTCGAGAGTTTCAAAATTTCCTCCTTTAAACTTTCAAATCGCTTGTTTTGACTCATCTTCAAGTTGTCTAGGTGCTTCAGCTAGCTCATTAGGTTCTTTTGCTTGTTTTCCGGCTGTCTAGGATTTTTTGAATATTGTCTGACTCTTGAACTTGCCATTTAGAGTCTACTACTTGCTCCTCTAGCCATTCTACCATCCTAGAAAGTTATTCTGATTTGTCAGCATCCTGTTGTGGCTTTCCAACTTCCTTTTGTGGCACTTTAGCTGTTCTACCATTCTAGCAAGTCAATCCACTTGTATATTATCTCCCATGGTGTGGATACATCATGGCAAAACCTGCTCTAATACCAAACTTACGCAATACAAACATTTAAGTGGGCTTTGATACCAAACTGATACAGGATAGAGGACTTAATAGGCTCTGCTACCAATTTTGATGTAGAATCTTTAGGAATCACCACTGTTCTTGATGAGATCTTGAAGGTTTCTTGAATACACTTTGATGTCTAAGGGTTTAGGTAGGGTTAGACTTAGGTAATAAAAAGATTGGATTTTGAAGAAATTTGATGGCTTCTTAGGGTTAAAACAATGAATAGAATTAAAAACAAAGAAAGATAAACCCTAGGCAATCACACACTCATAGCTTAAAATATATTGCTCCAATTTTATTAAATTCAAGAACTCTATGAGTCTTATTGACTACAAAAAAGACTTTATACAGGCTATTTCTAAACCTTTTTCTGGTCAAAAGACTAGGAGACTTAAATAACCTATTACTACAAAGATTAGGACTCTAGATAACAAAGGAAACAAACCAAATATTAAAAAAAGAAGACTCAAAACTTTGAATAATACTCATGGTCCTTTCCTACAGCCAATGACAGACAGCGAGTTCCAGAAAATCTGAAAATTACCAGATTGCTCTCATTCTAGTTAAACTTAGTGTCTGTTTGTGTCCAGCTTACTTGCTAGCTTTTAGCTTTTATGTACAGCTTTTTAAAACCTTAGTTTTTCTCACTTTTTCAAGGTACAAGTATACTTTAACACACTTTCAGCAAAAAGCTAAATAAGCTAATGCCAAATGCACACTTATAATTAAGACTGAACCAACAACTTTTTAAGTGCATAGTGGGGTTGAAATAGAAGAGAGAGAATCCTAGGAGTAAGAATAGTTTAAGAATTAGATTTAATCATAGTTCAGAGTAAAGTTAGTTTGAGTAGGAATCATTTTTTGAACTATTCTGCTTAAGTAAGTAATGGCATCAGAGTGAAAGGACTTATCTATTAACTTCATCACAAACCTCAAGGGATTGAGTACTATTTTTCAATAGTTTCAAGGCAGTGTCATTTCGTGGAACCTCAAGGGAGGTTGGTGTAATTTACCCCCCACCCCTCCCTTTTTTTCTGTAATAAGTAGAACAGGATGTGTGAATGAAGTTCATATAACTATATATATATGAAATCCATATGCATAACCCCAAGCTCATCACAAAAAACACACACACTAACTACATTTATATGAAGTTCATGCATATAAGCACACTCCACTAGCTGCATTCCTCAATTCATTATATGCATATGTTATATTCACAGCTTCCCTTTTGTAAAATTGAATATGAAGCTAAAACAGTAAGGAAAATGAATGAAACCCAAATCCCAGCAAAAGCGGTGTTAATACTTAATATGCATATAAATGAAATCAAAAATAATGAAAAGAGGCATTTGGCAATCACACAATCCTCCACCACCAAATGAAAATCTGTTTATCATCAGAATTTTTGTTAACTTATGTTAATTGGTAAGTTACACACACCTGATGGGTCTTGCCTCCACCTAAAACTTATAAGTGGAGGAGGTGTCAGTAGAGCTAGAGCTCATTTGAAAGTTTATCCCCAAAAGTAAGGATAAGTGTACCTTTTGGGTTCAGCTATCATTATCTCAATCTCTGCCATATTGGGATCATCGAAGTTGTTCATGTATAAGTTCACATCACCGACCATGGCTGGAAAAGGGCATGCTGTCAATCCCTTATAATAGATTAATAGAGACTATCATGGAAACAAGCTACTTAGAGTTCAAGTGGATTTTACTATATTTGTACATGGGAAGCTAAATTAATTCTGTTTATTTAAAAAGACCTTGTGCAGATTTTTTTTTTTTTTTTCCGGACCGCAAATTTCTCAGCAAACGAACTACGGGTAATTGATTAACTGACCTTCAACATGGGGATCTCCATGAATGAACTCTCCAACAACCATCTCCCTATCCAATACAATGAAAGTCTGCTCTGCAAAACCACCTCCAATATTAGTTGGTGCCACAAGCAGATACATATATGCATGTACAATCAAAACTGAACAAACCCAACTGAAAAATTTAGAAAACCCATATCCAAAACCTTAATCATTCATCAAAAAATTGAGTCGATGCACAGAAAGATCAAATATGACGCACACACAAAGGGAGAGAGAGAGAGAGAGAGAACTGTTAGGGTCTTGGGTCCAGGTGAGCTGCATCTGGAACTCCTGTTGAAGGGTGAGGGGCTCAGAGGCAGTGGCTTGAAGGAGAGCCGGGTCTTGCATCCACTCATGGTACTTTGGTACGTGTGCCTCCATGTACGGTACCATTATCACCTTCTTTCCTTCCAAACTCACTCTCTTTTTCTCCATTTTTTTTTCTTGTTATCTAACACTCCCCCACACTGACTGCTCTCTCTGTCTAACTCTTTGTCTCCCACACAGATTGATCTGAACGCCAATCTTCACTCTTTTGCCTCTTCGCTACTATTTTGTTCTCCCCAAAACGACTGCCGTTTCAGAACGACGCTACCTTTTTAACACTTACTTTTTCTTTTCTTTTTTTCTTTTTTTTTTTTGAAAAAAATTACTTTTTCTTTTTTAAATACAGGAGTTTCGGAACTAACCAACTTAAGCGTCCGTTTGATAATGTTGTTCTAGTAATATTATTTAAATATTATGAAAATATATGTAAGTGAAAAAATATTATAGAAATATGTGTTGTGTTGTTTAAACAACGAAAACTGTTGTTTAAACAACACAACCAAACAGGCCCTTAAGTCTCTAGTCATGATGAGAAAGAAGAGATAAATGAGTAGCGGTTTAGGTTCCAAGTTGGGTTTATGACCAAGTTTGTCACTTTTAAAAAGGCTGGAATTAGTTCAAACCTCAAAGGTATTAACTGTATCTTACCCTTTTTTTAACTCTAGCTATGTTTGGTTTGACATAAAATATTTTTGGACCAAAAAATAATTTCAAATGAAAATATTTTCAAGTATTTGGTTTCATTCTAACAAATATTCCGGAAAATATTTTCAAGTATTTGATTGTGTTTAGGAAAATGTTGTGGAAAACCGGCGATCGACAACCAATGGTGGCAAAGGTTTGGACTATTATAAGCCAAATCCAAAACTAATCAACTTGGTCCCAAATCACAATGAGAGAGATAAGAAAAATAAGTAACGATTTAAGATCCAAGTTGAGTTTAGGACTGAGTTTGTCAAATTTAAAAAGTTTTGGACGTAATTGGCATTAATTAAAATCTCAAGGGTGTTAATTGTATTTTACCCTCTCTTTTTTTACTCTGGCTATGTTTGGTTTGACAGAAAATATTTTCAGATCACAAACTAATTTCAAGTATTTAGTTGTGTTGAGAAAAATGCTACGGAAAACCTGTAGTCAACAGCTAATGGTGGTGGAGACCCGCAACCAGCAGTGGCGGAGATTAGTAATAGCAGAGGTTGGCAACCTGAGATTGGAGATGTTAATTAGTAGGGGTGGCGATTGGGTGGCTGACAGTGGTGGGTAGAAGTTTTGTTGATGAGTTTTGGGTGATGCGGAAAAAGTTTTATAAAATATAAAAGTGTAAACCAATTTCCGTCATAAATGCCATTATTTCATAAATACCATTATTTACAATCAAACGGATTGACCAACATTTTCAGTCACCCCAAACACCCACAAATGCGTAAAATATTTTTTTTAGAAATCAATTTCCGTCAAACCAAACACTTTTCAAACTTTAGAAAAATTATTATAGAACAAAGTTTGCCTAAAAATTTTGTAGGCAATGGATGCAAAGTCCCACTAAAAATTTATCATATTTACATATTTTAAAAATCTATTCATTAGATTGCATATTATTTATGTTCTCAACATGCATGTCCAATTTTGTTCAAATTAAATATTATTTACTATTTGATCCATAAATTTATTTTTATGCATAATTTAAGACTAAAAACTTTAAAACTAACCATTTGATTGATGACATAGATATAGATATTTGATTTTCTTGAAATTTTACAAGTATGGAAGATTTAATAAGAAAGTGCAATCTAATAGTGGATTTGTCAAAATTTACATCTTATAAAATATATATATATATATATATATATATATATATATATAAAAGGAAAGTTTGTAACCATTGGTTTGTAGGCCAACTTAGTTCGAATTTTATGAAACTCTTTTATGTGCACTCCACCTTTTGGGTTTTTAAAAAAAAAAAAAAAAAAAAAAAATCCAATAAACCATTTGCACCCTCGACTATTTAACACATTGATGTGAGCATAATTGTCAGTAAAAAATTATCATATTTACATATTTTAAAAATCTATTCGTTAGATTGCATATTATTTATGTTCTCAACATGCATGTCCAATTTTGTTCAAATTAAATATTATTTACTATTTGATCCATAAATTTATTTTTACGCATAATTTAAGACTAAAAACTTTAAAACTAACCATTTGATTGATGACATAGATATAGATATTTGATTTTCTTGAAATTTTACAAGTATGGAATATTTAATAAGAAAGTGCAATCTAATAGTGGATTTGTCAAAATTTACATCTTATAAAAAAAAAAAATATATATATATATATATATATATATATATATATATATATATATATATATATAAGGAAAGTTTGTAACCATTGGTTTGTAGGCCAACTTAGTTCGAATTTTATGAAACTCTTTTATGTGCACTCCACCTTTTGGATTAAAAAAAAAAAAAAATCCAATAAACCATTTGCACCCTCGATTATTTAACACATTGATGTGAGCATAATTGTCAGTATTGTACGATATGCGATACATATCACATATTGTACGATACATATCGTATCGTGTGTAAAAATTTCGTATTATATCAATGTATTGTAAGTGCTCATGAATTGTATGAATCGTATCATATCGTTGTTGGGGGTCATTTTTGAGAATCCAAGTAGAAAGAAGAAAGCCTAGCAACAAGGGTAGCAAAGGGTTGGAAAACAAATGTCAAAACCAATAGGTCCAAACGGCAGGAATAATGGATCACAGGCCCATGAAATAAACAAATGGGCCTTGAGGAGGCAAATGGGCTTAAAGAAGCCCGGAAAGAGAGAAATAGCATACACATGGGTAGTATATGATATAGAAAAATGAGAATGGGCTATTGCAGGCCCAAAGTAATGCAAACAAAGAAAATAAGGGGTTAATGGTAGGCTCATGAACCCCAAGGATGAGAATAAGGTAATTGGGCCAGGGAAGCCCAATGAAGTTAGTAAAAGCCCATGGGAATGAAGAGTTAGTAAAAGGGCCAAGGAAGCCCAAAGAAAGCAAATGGGCCAAGGATGCACAAGAGAAAAACAAAAGGGACACAGGAGCCCATAAGTAAGAGAACCAATGGCCATGCTAAGCCACTGGGGGAAAGAGTAAACGGCAGGCCTAAAGAGGCCCAGCAGGATTGAGTCATTACAGTAGGAATGACAGAGTAATATGGCAGGAAATGAGGACAATTAAGAAATGGGCCGAAAAAAATGTAAGGCCCAGTATCAAATAAAGCCCAACCCCTAAGAGGAGCGGGAAATCGAAAAGCAGCTCACATAAAAAGGTCAAAAAACGAACGGCAGACTGTGCAGGTAAGCCTCCAGACCACAGTGGACGAACGAACAGCTGGCAGATTTTGGACACACATGGAAGGGAGGCACGCGCAAGGCCCAAGCACCACCAGCCTGTACCCAGCCAATTCAAGACATGGTGAGGTCGTGGGTCAGAGGTAAGAAGGCATGGTTTAGCGGTGGGGAGAGGGGAAAAATCTATTTTTGAGGTTCTTGCTCAAGCTCTTTTTGGGGAAGTGTCCTGCTGGGATGACATACTACCCAAAAGAAGCAAGCTGAGTTGGAACCACTACGTGCATGCCATGAGGGATAGGGAGAGAGAAAGAACCCAGGAAACAGAAAGAAACAAGTGTGAGGGAAAGAAAGAAAAGAGAAAAATCAAAAAGAAAATAGATAGAGAGTTAGAACGGCAGGCATGCACCAATAGGTTGATTCCCTATCTCCCTCACAAAATCTTACTCTCTGTCAAAACCAAAAGGAGCCCTTTGTGCATCAACCATTCAGGTCCATTTCCCTCAAGGTAGTTAATTTCCACGGCAGGACTTCCCTGGGAGATTAATTGCGTTGAGAAGAAACGTTCTTTCCTCTCTGGTTTTGCTCCTACGGACCAGATTTAATCTGACCTCTTTCTCTTCTAATTAACCCACATATATTACCATTTGTTCCCTTTGTTCTTTTTGTAAAAGTAATTATTATTACTGTGATTATGTTTCTTGAATAGGGATCATTTGGTCATTTTCTATTAAGTAGCTAGGATATTTTATTTTGTTATTATTACCATGTCTGTCTGCCACAACTTATCTGAAACAGTTCTGTCTGCCGCAAGCATGTTCCTGGCAGACAAGGCATAGTTTGCACACAAGCCGGACCAAATTGAGTTGCAGTTGAACCGGTCCCAACTCCCTTATCCAGAAAACTTGGGCCTAGTGCAGCAAGAAGCAGCCCAACACTACAAGCAAGGCCCACCACTTTACAATCGTAAAATCTTATGATAAATGCTTTTAAATGAGATTTTTTGTTAGAATTTGTACTTGTGGGGGCCAGACAACCAGAAGGTACTGTTAAAACTGTATGTATTGGGCCTATGGCCCAGTCCGAGGATATTTACTTATCTGAGGATGATCTAATAATGTTATTATGGGAATGGTAGAAGAGAAAGAGATAAGAATTGTACATGATAGTCTAAAAGATGTCCGAGGAGAAAAGTCACATTGGAAATATGGATCCAAGATCAGTAAGAATGTCCTATCTTCCTGAACATCCTTCTAGGTTGCATCACAGTTAGAAGTCAGACATTGGATAAGAGAGGAGTAGAGGAAGGCAACAAATATCTTCAAAAGCTATTACCTCCACATTAAATGCATCCCAGCTAACTCTCTGGCCACATTAATGTGGAGGTGATACCTGAACAGTGGTGAAGCAGCCTTACAGCTGCTAGATGAAAATTCTGGGAGGTGTTGGATGGGACAAGAAGGAGTTCCTGGAATCTAACCTACATGTGTATGGTGGGGATGATACCAAAAATTATAGTATATAGCATGGAAAGGTGGCCTAAAAAAAAGGGATCACAAACAAAAAAAAGGAGAAATCTTTGTAATAATCCTTTAAACTCTTGTAACTTGAATCATCAACTTGACACTATAACAAAGCTCCTCGGACTGTGCTGAGAACAAATTTTCTTATATTACTTGTGTTTGATCCTCCTAAATAGACAATGGTTACTATTTTTCTTACTCACTAAAACTAGTTCTTTCACCCACGCTCTACAAATTCATTGTTTGAGTTCATTGGGCTAAAACCCAATCCTATATTGGGTCCAATCCAAATCCAGTCCTTACAGTACTTTTATTTGAATCAAACATGTTGTTAGACTTGTTTTTAACACAATTATTAAATTACTTAATTTAGCCTAATATATTCATAAGTTTGTTTTTCTTTCTTCTACAAAATTTGGATTACACAGTACATAATTAATTGAAAATATAATTATTTTTTATTTTTGTCATTATTGTTATATGTCCAAGAAACTAGAATGCCAAGAAGAAATATTTTTTAAAAAAATTATTAAAATAAAAAGAACAAGAAGAGATAGTAATGTTAATGACGATGAAGAAAATTTTAGCAAAGAAATAAGTTTGCAAAATGATAAACATGATGATAGTATTTGACTTAAATAGGGTTGATTAGGAAATATGATGAATATAATGAAAATAAATTATTATTTTTGGGTAATTTGTAAATATTATCACATTTGAATTTAAGCAATTTGAATGTGTATGTTATAAACACATGCTAGTTTGATTTATTTAGTTAGCTTATTAAATATTATTACATAAGTGATGAACAAATTAGTTATTAGTTGTGTGGGGGCAAACTTTGTCAGTCAACAGTGGGCCTTGGGACCCGGATGAAGCCTAGCCATAACGGGAAGCGAAAAACAGGGTTGGAAGACTTTTAGCCCAATCCTGTTGGGCCGGGCCGGGCTTGTTTAAGGGTCGTCCGAGGAGGAGTGTCTCCTCGGACGCACTAAATGGAAGTCCAGCGCGCGCCCTGTCCCTGGTGAGGAATCATTCTAAATGAAAGGAAAATGCTAAACGGGCAAGGAGCAACCACTACAGCCGCATTAAATGCAAGGAAGCTACTTTTCCAGCCGCATTAATGTGGATTGGACAGGAAAATAGTATTATCTCGGCCATTGCAACTCACAGAAAAAGGAGGAGGATGTCCTTTGGGACAGGCACTCAAGTAGAGGCCTAGATGGTTAACAAATGTAAGGTCATTATCAATTGAAAGAGGATATATAAGAGAAGAAAGTCCCCATAAGAAAGGGAGAGGGAGAAGAAAAGAAGGACTTTCGAAGAACAGAGCAGAAGAAACACTAAAACAGCCCTACGGACTGTTATCTCATGAAACTTAACAAAACATTCCCACGTTCCATTTGCTGCATGGTTCACCAATAATCACGTTCACTCTGTCAAGACCTAACTCTGAGACCCACTCTCTACAAATTCATTGTCGAGGGTCTTTTGGGCCAGAATCGCTTGCTTGCTGGGCCTGGGCCCCAAAAACCGCCCTTACAAGTTGAATATATTCAAAATTTATAATGAATATACCTTTTATAGATGTATATCTATAATATTTTAATAAATTTTATTAAATGTTTTTGTTGCTGAAGATACATGATATTTGCCACTAATTTTTTTTTTCTTTAAATCACACTCTAACAAATTCATCTTATTAGACCATAATACGCGATGGTTTAAGGGCAAATTCCATTGACTCCTTTAAGAAGCTCACCCGGGCTTTTGGCGCTCGCTTTATCACTTGTAGCAGGGCTCCTCGGCCTTTGGGTTCCTTATTGTCTATGTCCATGCGGGAGGGGGAGACTCTGAAGACATACTTGGATAGATACTAGGAGATGTTTAACGAAATAGACGAAGACTATGATGGTGTGGCCATTAGTACTTTTAAGGCTGGCCTCCCAGCCGAGCATGATTTAAGGAAATCTCTAATTGGTAAGCCTATTACCAGTGTGCGCCAACTTATGGATCGGATTGACAAGTACAAAAGGGTCGAAGAAGACCAACTACAGGGGAAAGGAAAGGCTAAGGTGATCCCTCAGGAGAGGAGGGATTTCAGGTCGGACCGGTACAATAATAACCGACCTCGGAAAGACTTTGTTAGGTAGCCAAGATCTACCAACACCTAGGTGGTCAATGCTGTGTTCTGAGAACTAGTACAACAGGTTCTGGAGAAGGTTAAAAACAAGCCGTTCTTTAAATGGCCGAGCAAGATGGCGGGAGATCCTATGAGGCGTAATCAAATCCTTTATTGCCAATATCATCAGGACCATGGACACACTACCGAGGATTGCAGAAACTTGTGGGACCATTTAGATCAACTGGTCCGGGAGGGGAAACTAAAGCAACTCCTGCATCATTCTAGTGGCCGGGGGAGCCAAACGGATTCAGAGTTTCTGGGAGATGCTTCTTCGAGACTCCCTTTAGGCATGATAAATGTTATATTTGTTACCCCAAGGAGGACCGGATCTTGCCCCTCCAGAGTAATGTCAGTATTTAGTTACCCAGTTGAAGAATTCAGTTCAATGCCGAAGAGAATCAAGATGGGCATCCCACTGGTGTTAAGTTTTTTAGATGAGGACAAACTTGGAACCATACAGCCTCACGATGATGCTTTGGTGGTTACACTTAGAATTGGTGGGTACGATGTGAAAAGGGTGATGATCGACCAGGGCATTGATGTTGAGATTATGTATCCTGACCTATATAAGGGGCTAAATTTGAAACCTGAGAATTTAACAGCCTACAGTTCTCCTCTGGTGAGTTTTGAAGGTAAAATGGTCATTCTGAAGGGTCAGATCAAATTACCTGTATAGACTGGCTCGGATGTGGTGGAGGTGGACTTCATTGTGGTAAATGCTTTCTCTCCATATACGGCCATTATGGGCAGACCTTGGCTTCATACCCTGGGAGCTGTCTCCTCCACTCTTCACCAAAAGGTGAAATATCCCTCTGGAGGCCAGTTTTTGGAAATATTAGGAAGTCAGTCTACGACTAGGCAATGCCTGGTAATGGCCATCCAACATCGGCCCGAGGCCGAAATCTCGGCCACTGCTGAGAATGGTTTATAGCAATTAGAAACTCCGGTGTTGCTCTTCAATAGACCAACCGACAAAGCGAAATGTGAAGATCTAGAAAAGGTAATTGTTGGTGATGATCCGGAGAAGTTCTTTCAAGTTGGGGCTCAACTGCCTCTACAGGAAAGGGAACAATTAGTTGAATTTCTTAGAAAAAATGTTGATGTGTTCGCCTGGGGCGCGTACGAAGCCCCGGGTGTAGATCCAAGCTTTATTTGTCATCATTTGAATGTTAACCCTTCCATCACTCCCAAGAAATAGCCACCTCGGCGCTCGTCCAAAGAACATGCCGAGGCTGTCAGAAATGAGGTAATAAAGCTCAAGCAAGCAGGGGCTATCAAGGAAGTTTTCTATCCTCAGTGGCTAGCTAACACGGTGGTTATGAAAAAGAAAAATGGGAAATGGCGTGTGTGTGTGGACTTCACAGATCTTAATAAGGCCTGCCCAAAAGATCCTTTCCCTCTGCCTCGAATAGATCAGTTGGTGGATGCGACGGTAGGCCATCCTCGGATGAGTTTCCTGGATGCCTTTCAAGGATATCACCAGATACCACTAGCACTGGACGATCAGGAAAAGACAGCTTTTGTCACTCCCACTGGGAACTATCATTACAAAGTGATGCCCTTTGGTTTGAAAAATGCAGGGTCTACTTATCAACGGATGATGACTAAAATGTTTGAACCACAGTTGGGCAGGAGCATTGAAGTTTATATTGATGATATGGTGGTAAAGAGCAAGGTGGTGTCTGAGCATGTAGAAGACCTCACAAATATTTTTGAAATTCTGAGGAAGCATAAGTTACGTCTGAATGCTTCCAAGTGTTCGTTCGGCGTAGGATTAGGTAAGTTTTTGGGCTACATGATGACTCACAGGGGAATTGAGATGAACCCTAATCAGATTAAGGCCATTAACAGCTTGCAACCACCTCGGAATCCCAAGGAGGTCCAGAAACTGACCGGGATGACTGCTGCTTTAAATCGATTTATATCCAGGTCAGTAGATAGGTGCAAACCTTTCTTCCTTTTGCTGCATAAATGGAAAGGATTTGAATGGACCGAATAGTGTTCTATGGCATTTCAACAGCTTAAAGAGTACCTATCTCGGCCACCCATCATGTCCAGTCCTGAGGTGGATGAGGTTCTCTTTGCCTACTTGACGGTAGCCTCTCATGCGATAAGTTTTATTTTGATACGAGTAGACAGTGGCATACAACGGCCAGTCTATTACGTGAGCAAGTCACTTCATGAAGCCGAGGTGCGTTATTTACCGCTGGAAAAGGCCATCTTGGTAGTAGCGCATGCTACACAAAAACTTCCCCATTACTTCCAGGCGCACACCGTGGTTATCCTAACTCAGTTTCCGCTCAAGTCAATACTTCGGAGCGCGGATTATACCGGAAGGATTGCCAAATGGGGCACGATTCTAGGGGCTTTTAATATCAAGTATATGCCTCGGACCTCTGTAAAAGGCCAAGTCCTCGCCAACTTGGTAGTCGAGTTTGCTGAACTTCCTGAAGAAGTAGAGGTAAAGCAACATGGCATGGATGAAAAATCGATTGGCCTGATCTCCATACAAGACCCCTCACCCTGGAAAGTATATGTGGATGGAGCAGTAAACCAGCAGGGATCAGGAGTGGGGCTGGTTCTGGTATCTCCTAAGAAGATCACCATTGAAAAATCATTGAGGTTGGGGTTCTCGGCTACAAAAAAAGAAGCAGAATATGAAGCTTTGTTGATGGAAATGGCGATGGTCCAGAAAATGGGTGGAAAAGTAGTAGAAATGTTTTCAGATGCAAGACTGGTCGTAGGCCAAGTAAAGGGAGAATTAGAAGCCCGGGATGCCAAAATGTAGGAATATTTGGGTCAAGTTAGGCACATACAAATAGAATTTGAATCTTTCAATTTGTCGCATGTTCCTAGAAGTGGAAATACCCATGTAGACTCCCTGGCTACCCTTGCCACTTCCTCGACACAGGATCTGCCCTGAGTAATACTTGTCGAAGACCTATGCACCCCTACCCCAATAAAGAGAGACTTGCTCCAAATCCATCAAATCAAGGTAAGGCCGAGCTAGATGGATCCTATACTGCTATTCCTTGAAAAGGACATATTGCTTGGGGAGAAGTCAGAAGCTGAGAAAGTGCGAAGGAAAGCTCCTCGATTTTGGCTGTCCAAGGACAAAAAGTTGTACAAACGCTCTTTTTCTGGGCCAATTCTGCTTTGCGTACATCCCGAAGCATCAGAACTACTCCTGGAAGAACTACATGAAGGAATTTGTGGAAGTCACACAGGAGGAAGATCTTTATCTCACCGAGCCATTACTCAGGGATACTGGTGGCCAAGCATGCAAAAGGAAGCACAAGAGTATGTTAAAAAATGTGATCAGTGTCAGAGATTCGCGCCAAACATTCATCAGTCCGGAGGAATTCTTAATCCTCTTTCTAGCCCTTGGCCTTTTGCTCAGTGGGGCTTAGATATTGTAGGTCCTTTCCCTAAGGCAGTGGGAAACAAAAAGTATCTGCTGGTCGGCACAGACTATTTCACCAAATGGGTCGAAGCTGAACCTTTGGCTAATATCAGAGATGTGGATGTCAAGAGGTTTATCTGGAAGAATATCATTACTCGATTCGAGGTCCCCCATACTCTCATCTCGGACAATGGCCTTCAGTTTGATAGCAAAGCTTTCAGGAAGTACTGTTGTGATCTAGGAATAAAGAATAGATATTCCACTCCGGCCTATCCACAAGGGAATGGACAAGCTGAAGCTGTCAATAAGGTTATAGTGAATGGACTTAAAAAGAGGTTGGACGATGCAAAGGGAAGATGGGTGGAAGAATTGCCGCATGTCCTTTGGACGTATCGAACAACACCTCGCCGGTCAATGGGAGAAACCCCCTTTTCCATGACGTATGGGGCCGAGGCTGTAATTCCTCTAGAGACTGGTTTCCCAACGCTGAGAACAAGTGCATTCACTTCGAATGGCAATGATGAGCTGTTAGAAAAGAGCTTAGATTTGATTGAAGAATGAAGAGAAAATGCAATGATCCATTTGGCCTACTACCAGTACAAGCTCAAGCAAGGTTATGATACCAATGTAAAGCTAAGGCCATTTGCACCAGGGGATTTTGTGTTAAGAAAAGTTTTGGGTACTGCCAAGAATCTAGCCTGGGAAAAGTTCTAATTGGGAAGGACCGTATCACATCACTTCGATAGCAGGAATAGGTGCGTACTATTTGGAAGATCTAGATGAAAAAACTGTACTCCATCCTTGGAATGTAAACAACCTAAAGAGGTATTATTATTAATAAAAACAGCCCTGTTTAGTTCCTTTTTAATTTATTCCAATCATATATCATGCGTTTCCCTATCTATTGAAGTATTAAATAGAAACTAAGTCATGTCAGGTTCCTCGGACCACAGACTTAGTGGAAATTAATACCCTTTGACATCTATTGAAGTATTAAACAGAAACTAAGTCATGTCAGGTTCCTCGGACCACAGACTTAGTGGAAATTAATACCCCTTGACATCTATTGAAGTATTAAACAGAAACTAAGTCATGTCAGGTTTCTCGAACCACAAACTTAGTGGAAATTAATACTCCTTGACATCTATTAAAGTATTAAACAAAAACTGAGTTATGTCAAAGATATAAACCGAAAAAAGTCCATGAGCATCACTTAAAGCATTTTAAGATGCCCTCGACTTGGCTGTTATTTGGTCAAACGTTTGAATATTTTCTCAAAGTTAGAAAAATTGTTAGAGTTGATAGATTCAAAGTATGTCTTGATAGTACTGTGGATTTAATAGTCTTGATCTACTTTGATTCTCAATTAAAAATATGTAAAAACTGTGTTTTCCCTTGTGTAAGCAACTTCGCACTTTTATTGCATGTGGTTATGTTCAAACAAAGAACAGTCAAAATGAAAATTACATAAATAAAAAAATAATAATAATAAAAAATAATAACCCATATAAATTTGGGAAAGTAAAGTGCACATTTCATTAAAACATGTCTTAAAGAAAGGAAATTTCATTACAAAAATTGTAACTACATTATAAAAATAAGGATTCATGATTTTAATTTTATCTGAAGCCTATCCTTGGAGGTCTTGCCAACTTGATTAGCTACTTCAGTAGGAATCGCTTTTTCTTTCTCCTTAGGGGCTTCCTTGGCAAGCATGGTAGTTGAAGCTAAGACTATTTCAAAACCTTGAGAAGCTGCCCCATCTGGTGGAACCACTGCAGCCTTATCCGAGGAGATTTCCTTGGGAGCTTCAGATTCTTTTACTTGCTCTTGCTGATTGGGAGGAAGAGGATCTTGAGGCTGTGTTTCTTCAATAGGGTCAGCAACTGTAGAGGCTGCTTCACCTTGGATGAGAGGAAGGTCCAAGGCTCGTATGGCTGGTGGGTAGTAGCTATTTTCTGGTTTTCTTAACTCAAAAGAAGCCTTAACCCCAGCTCGGTTGAGGGCTTCACCCCAAGTCTGAGCGCAATAGGTTCGACACACGGTTAAGACCTCTACCCTAAGGGTTTCCTTGGTCTTAGCTACTCCGATGTCGTAACCATGCTGCTCAGCCTCATCTCGAGCCTTCTCGGCCTCCATTCTAGCTTTCTCGGCCTTATCTTTTGACCTCTCGGCCTGATCCTTAAGCTTTTAGGCTTCTTCCAATTTCTTCCGAAGGGCCGCTATTTGCTCTTTCGAAGCAGCCAACTGTTCCTTGGCATCCCGCAAGAGCTGCCTCTGATCCTCGACTTGTTTTTAAGCGCCCTCCAGAGTCGATTCAACACTTCTTCTCGCCCTTTCCTCCTCAATCAGCTTGTTCCTTAGATCCTTGTTGGATTGATGGCGATGTTAAATGACTCCACAGCTGCGATGCGCCTAGTCCTCTCATCGTCCAGCTGTCAGTAGCAGGAAATGGTTATCTCCTCGACCCTAAAAGTGGCTTGGACAACCTGAAAGAAAAGGGTTAGTAACCTTACAAATAACAATAAAGATGTAATAAAAATTAAAAAAAATAAAAATAAAAAATAAAAAAAGATGGCATCATACCATGCCCAAATATCTTTTGAGGTTAAGGAAAATCTCATTCTTCCTGATAGACCGCAGCTCGGCCATATCAGTAGGGAGTAGTAAAGCCTCCTCCAAAGCCGAGGCTACATGGCATCCATTGCCTCCATGGAAATCCCTGATAGATGCATTATCCCTCAAGAGTTCACCGTTAAGCATTGGAGCTGGAAGCCAAGCCTAAGGCTCAGGTGGCTGATTATCTCCCTTCTCCAAGCCTCTCTGCCATGCTTGTCTAATCTTTTGCTACTTTGCAGCTCGTTGGGTCTCGTCTTCAGGCACAGGGTGAGATCTCCCAGCCACCACTACCTCTTTGCCTTTCTGCTCTCTCTTTCTCTTCGGGTCAGCAGGTTCAGGTCTGGATGGCAAAGACGGTTGAGGAGGAGGGAAAGGAGATTTAGGAGGAGGAGGAGGAAGTTTGGGCTGAGTTGGTTTCCCTGGTGCATCCTTCCCAGGCTGAGACTCTATTAAGTCCAGCAAGCTTCTTTTGGATTTTCTTTGGATACCCATCTCGTCCAAAGTGATGACGCCTGCTTGTTGTTGATAGTCAAGGTCAGCTGATGTACTCTCTGGGGATAGAGGTTGGTTGAACACCTCAAAGTCGTCCTGGGAGTCCGACAAATCTACAATCCCCTCTGGTTCTTCTTCTTCTTCTTCTTCTTCCTTAAGAACGGGTTGGGATGAGGATGCTCCTACTAAAGGAATGTCCACAAAGAGTGGTTGAGTAAAGGGTGTACCCTCAGGGATTGGAACATCCTCAGGAATCACGAATCCTTCGAAGGCTACACTAATCCGGGGGAGACGAGGATCGTTGGCTTTTATTACACTCTTGGGAGCTTGGAATGCAAGGGAAATTGGGTTGTACCCAAGGATTATGTGTGCTACTCATAATTGACCGTCGGCTTTGTTTATAAACACCTCGGACCGTAAAATTTTGTCTAGACTTTCTCTGTTAACTAAGTTGAGCCGAGGTATGGTAGAACGTCTGCCTGAAAAATCATTAAAACAGAAGGAAAATTTGTCAGAAGCAGAAATAATGTGAAACAAAAGAGAAATATAAACCAAGGTGCATAAATTTATAACTAGACCCCCACTTGGTGTTCCCTCCTTAGTCGAACAGGGTAGGCCATCATGCCATGCCCCAGAAAAGATTAAGAAATCTTCCTTTAGCCCTTTGTTTGACGTAGAGAAGCATTGGATTAGCCTTACTTGGGGATACCTTGACTTAAGGTAGTATCCCTGCCCTGTCAAATGATGTAGGTTATATACCCAATTGACATCATGGTGTGTCAATCCCAGGTTCATTCTCTCATTTAGGACTTCTATACTCCCTAATACTCTGAACATATTTGGGGCGCATTGTGTAGGGGATAGTCTAAAGAATCTAAAGTAATTCATTGTCATATTACCCAAGGGGATGGTCATCCCTCCCTCTATGAAGGCAACCATTGGGATGACCACCTCTCCTTGTTTCCTATTGTCTACCCATTCCCCTTGGGCAGCGTATCTCATGCCCACTACTGGTGCGATCCTGTACTTAGCCCTAAATCTCTCTCTATCCTCCTCGGATTCAACTAAACACTTGAACCTACCCATTTTCAAAGAAGTTTTGAAGAGAAATTAACAAGTTTGAAACGAAAAATAGAGCTGAGAAGGAAAAAGTGTGGCGAAAAGAAAATATATGGAAAGAAACAAAAATAAGAGGGTTCAAGGAAACTTATAGGTTTGAAAAGAAGGTTCTCGGACAAATTTTTGGTATTTGTAGACGCGCAAGGAAGTGAGAGAGAGTGACAGGTTTAGTGTATAAGCTTTAGAACTATGTAATTGTTGGAAGTAGGGAAAGGAATTGATTTGAAAAGCTATTTATAGTGGCACAGAAATTACAAGCGGGAAAATTCCCGCTCGTAACCCCAGGAAATCCTCCACCGTTAGATTTGCATCGTGCCGTTGAACGTGAGGGACAAAAGCGCCATCAAAATTTAATGAGGGTGCGCTTCGGACGCCGAAGCGTCAAGAGCGTGCCTTATGCAGGTAAAAAGGCATTTGGGAGTTCGGATAGACGGGGTGAAACCATAGACAGGGTAGGCTGAGGATATCAAAATCCTTCTTTCCTCCCGAGAAGTCGAAAAGCAAGATTTTGAGGAATTGACAGGTTTAGTGTATAAGCTCTAGAACTGTGTAATTGTTGAAAGTAGGGAAAGGAATTGATTTGAAAAGCTATTTATAGTGGCACAGAAATTACAAGCGGGAAAATTCCCGCTTGTAACCCCAGGAAATCCTTCACCGTTAGATTTGCATTGTGTCGTTGAACATGGGGGACAAAAGCGCCCTCAAAATTTGATGAGGGCGCGCTCTGGATACCGAAGCGTCAGGAGCATGCCTTGTGCAGGTAAAAAGGCATTTGGGAGTTCGGATAGACTGGGTGAAACCACAAACAGGGTAGGTTAAGGATATCAAAATCCTTCTTTCCTCTCGAGAAGTCGAAAAACAAGATTTTGAGGAGCTATTGTGGGGGCCAGACAGCCAGAAGATACTGTTAAAACTGTATGTATTGGGCCTATGGCCCAGTCCGAGAATATTTACTTATCCGAGGATGATCTAATAATGTTATTATGGGAATGATAGAAGAGGAAGAGATAAGAATTGTACATGATAGTCCAAAAGATGTCCGAGGAGAAAAGTCACATCGAAAATATGGATCCAAGATCAGTAAGAATGTCCTATCTTCCTAAACATCCTTCCAGGTTGCATCACGGTTAGAAGTCAGACATTGGATAGGAGAGGAGTAGAGGAAGGCAACAAATATCTTCAAAAGTTGTTACTTCCGCATTAAATGCATCCCAGCTAACTCTCTGGCCGCATTAATGTGGAGGTGATACTTGAACAATGGTGAAGCAGCCTTACAACTGCTGGATGAAAATTTTGGGAGGTGTTGGATGGGACAAGAAGGAGTTCCTGGAATCTAACCTACACGTGTATGGTGGGGATGATACCAAAAATTATAGTATATAGCATGGAAATGTGGCCTAAAAGATCACAAACAAAAAAAAGGAGAAATCTTTGTAATAATCCTTTAAACTCTTGTAACCTGAATCATCAACTTGACACTATAACAGAGCTCCTCGGACTGTGCCAAGGACAAATTTTCTTATATTACTTGTGTTTGATCCTCCTAAATAGACAATGGTTACTATCTTTCTTACTCACTAGAACTAGTTCTTTCACCCATGCTCTACAAATTCATTGTTTGGGCTCATTGGGCTAAAACTCAATCCTATATTGGGTCCAATCCAAATCCAGTCCTTACAGTACTTTTATTTGAATCTAACATGTTGTTAGACTTGTTTTTAACACAATTATTAAGTTACTTAATTTAGCCTAATATATTCATAAGTTTGTTTTTCTTTCTTCTACAAAATTTGGATTACACAGTAGACAATTAATTGAAAATATAATTATTTTTTATTTTTGTCATTATTGTTATATGGCCAAGAAACTAGAATGCCAAGAAGAAATATTTTTTAAAAAAATTATTAAAATAAAAAGAACAAGAAGAGATAGTAATGTTAATGACGATGAAGAAAATTTTAGCGAAGAAATAATTTTGCAAAATGATAAACATGATGATAGTATTTGACTTAAATAGGGTTGATTAGGAAATATGTTGAATATAATGAAAATAAATTATTATTTTTGGGTAATTTGTAAATATTATCACATTTGAATTTAAGCAATTTGAATGTGTATGTTATAAACACATGCTAGTTTGATTTATTTAGTTAGCTTATTAAATATTATTACATAAGTGATGAACAAATTAGTCATTAGTTGAATATATTCAAAATTTATAATGAATATACCTTTTATATATGTATATCTATAATATTTTAATAAATTTTATTAAATGTTTTTGTTGACGAAGATACACGATATTTGCCACTAATTTTTTTTTTCTTTAAATCACACTAACAAATTCATCTCATTAGACCCCACCACAATACAAATATAAAACCTTGGTGGGATTTTTTTCTGTGAAAAAATTGGAGGCAATAGACTTTCTAATTTGCTATTGACAAGTCCCAAAATGATGCCGTTTTTAATAGGAAAAATATTTTAATAATTTTAGGAAAACAAAATAAGTATAAACTATTCTTTATCTCACAGCAAAGTGACCAACCAAAACCTAAGTAATCCATGAATCTAGAATCTTCTCTATTTCATTTTTATATAGACTTTGAAGGTCATGATTCATTTGAAAGAAATCAAGAGTTTGGAATATGACAACCAAAACCTAAGTAATCCATGAATCTAGAATCTTCTCTATTTCATTTTTATATAGACTTTGAAGGTCATGATTCATTTGAAAGAAATCAAGAGTTTGGAATATGACAATTCATTTAAAAGCCTTTAACCTGACTTAATAGAAAATTTAACAAAACTAGCTTTAACTCAACTTAAAAAGCAAAAAACAAAACAAAACAAAAAAAAAAACAAAACAAAACAAAAAAACACAAAGAGAGAAACATATGGCTCACACTGAGGGGACAAATTAATATATCAAATGAGGGGAAATTGTTGCGGACTCCCGGAGTATTATAAATGTGTACTCTCTCCTCTCACATGAATGGTGAGTTCCACTAATTAAATTCATGATGAGACCTATCATTCATGTGAGAGGGGAGACTACGCATTTATAGTACTCCAGAGTACCTAATAATTTTCCTCAAATGATTTATTGTTAGGGATGCAAGTTTTATAACACAAAACCGCAGCTCTATTTCTATATGCACTCCTCTTTGGCCACCCCATAAACAAAGCAATAGCGAAATTTCAATCATGTCTTTGTTTAGATTATATGGATGGGTTTAGCATTGAAGGAATAATATGTGAAATGTAGGAGAGCATTCACAGCAAAGCTGTAAAATGCTAAAAAAGTTATTTTCTAACAACTCACACCATAAAATAAGGCTACATCAATGAGGCTATTGCTATAATATTTAGCATCCAAGCTACAGTAAAGTGTCATTTAGAGCATCTCCAATAAGCTCTTTAAACACAAAATCCTCTCTATTGTAGAGAGTAAACCCACAAAATAGGTTTCCAATAGACTCTCTATACCTGAAATTTTTTTTGGCTCATGAACAGTAGCTCATCAAGTTTGATGGGTTACTGTTTATTCTTTAATTTTCTTTTCTATTATAATAATAAGGTATTGAATAAAAAAATGTTGAAAGATATGTAGTTATTAAAAAAAATAATAATAATGAATGAAGAAATAATATTTAAATGAGATAGAGAATGAGATAGAGAGTCTATTAGAAAGTATATTTGAAAAAGTGAGTAACTAAAAGGTAAAAATTACTATTTATTCTCCAAACAGTACAAAAATTTACCTAATCTGCTGAAGATGTTCTAACGTAACTTTAAAGTTATAAATAATAATAATAATTTATATCATTCTTTCTCCCTCTTCTATTAAAATAATATTTCCCTTTCTTTCTTTTTCTCTTTCCTTCACCATATCTCTGCCACTCCTTTTTCTTTTTCTGTTCAGCCTTCACCATTTCTGTCACTCCGTTTTTCTCCTTTTTTTTTTTTTTTTTTTTTTTTTGTGGGTCGACTTCGTGGTTCATGGGTGGCTCAGCTCGTGGGTCTCGCAATGGGTTTTCGTGGGTTTTTAATTAGAGTTGCAGTGGTTTCTGGCGGGTGTGGATGGTTTCCGGCGGATGTGGCTGGGTTTTCCAGCGGTGATTGTGAGCTTAGGGAGGGAGAGGATTACGGATTTGTGATTTTGGTGGGTTGTTTTTCTTTTTCCGATTGTTGGTGGTGATGAGGTTGTGATTTTGGTGGGTTGTTTTTCTTTTTTTGCTTGTTGGTGGTGATGAGGTTGTGGGTTTGGGTTTGTAATTTTGGTAGTTGGGGATTGTGGTTGTGGGAGGTGGTGGTTGTGGCAGTTGTAGTTGTGGTGGCAGCTGGATGTTGGGTTTTTTTTTTTTTTTTTAATGGTTTGGTGGTGGTGGCTAGCTGTGGGTTTGTTCAGGGATAGGGAGAGACACAGATAAGAAGAGAGAAACATAGTGAGAGAATAAAAATAATAATATTTAAATGAAGATGAAAAAAAAAATAAAACCTATGTTTTTTTTTTTTTTTTTTTTTAAGAGAATCAGGCCCAGGCCTGTGAATAAGTTTTATTAAGAACCTGAAAATCAGCAATAACAAAGAAATCTATATCAGACGGAACATCTTCCATCCAAACTAATGAAAAGGACAAACGAGCTTTTTGAAGGCATGAGTTACAGAATTGCCTTGCCAAACAATGTGAGCGAAAGAAAAACTCCTCGATGAATTTACACAAACTAAAGTATCTCTAATTATATGGCCAAAGGACGAGCAGAACACATCCTCATTTTTGAGGGCCTAAATCACAACTTCTGAATCTCCCTCAAACTGGCAGCTTTGTAATCCAATCTCTTGAGCAAAAATCACAGCCCTTCTTGCTGCCATCATCTCTAGACAGTACACAGAATGGTTTTTTTTTTTTTTTTTCTCAGCTAGTGCCGCTAGTACTAGCCCCGAGGAGTCGCGTACCACGATCCCGATCCCAGCTTCATCACTTTCATCGAACTGATAAAACCACTCTCTATCTCACTGTTACTGTGTTACTCAAAACAGAAATGAAAAACAGAGACTGGAAAAGATAAACTGAAAAGCTCAAATGTTATTGCTATAAAGAGTACAATACAATTCAATAATCATACTGGTGAATGGATACAATATATATACAGGTACATCAGTGAAGGAAGGAGAAGAAGCTCAACGGATTCTGGTATAACAGACTCATAACCGTCTCACACGAGCCATAACAGAACCATACACGTGCGTGATCCTTCAGGCCTTCAATAACTGATATAGTCTAAACGACATCGTTTGGGTTTAATGAGAAACGACACCGTTAGACTTTAAGCGTGTTTTGTGTTTAGCCATTTCACTACACGACACCGTTTTGGACTGAGAACTAGCCGTTGGAATAGTTGCTTCTTCTCCTTCAACATTTGATTCTGAGCTTGCACTGTCATCCCCCCTCAAACGAATGGGGAATTTCCACATAAGTTTGGATGTAAGCCAACGAAACCGGGGAGAGGAAAGACCCTTGGTAAACAGATCAGCAAGTTGATCATGAGTGGAAATGAATTTAAGAAGCAAGTCATGTCTGAGGACCTTTTCACGAACAAAATGGTAGTCAACCTCGATGTGCTTTGTGCGAGCATGAAACACAGGATTGGAGGCAATGGCCAAAGCACTAACATTATCACACCAAAGAATCGGAGAGTGAGGAAGAAAAATGCCAAAATCTCTAAGGAGCATTCGAAGCCAATACAACTCAGCAGTGGTAGAAGCTAATGCACGATACTCAGCCTCTGTGGAAGAACGAGACACAGTGCATTGTTTCTTAGCAGACCAGGTAATGGGGGAATTACCAAAAAACACTACCATACCAGTAATAGATCTTCTATCCACAGGATCCCCAGCCCAGTCTGCATCACTATAAGCAGATAAGGAGATGGGACCTGGAGTAAAAGCAATCCCAAAATGAAGTGAACCTTGAAGATACCTCAGGATGCGTTTAGCAGCTTGAAGGTGATTTTGGGTAGGTGTGCTCATATGTTGACAGGCCTATTGAACATCAAAAGATAAGTCTGGCCTGGTGAAAGTGAGGTACTGTAAGGCTCCAACAAGGCTCCTATAGGATTTAGGATCAGATAAAAGGGTGCTGTCATTTGGTAGAAGATGATGATTAGGAGAGCATGGGGTCTTACAAGGCTTGCAATCAGTCATGCCAAACTTCTTGAGAAGATCAGAGGCATATTTGGACTGATGCACAAACAAACTAGAGGAGGTGTAGTCAATCTGGAGGCCAAGAAAGTAGTGAAGCAAGCCAAGATCTTTAAGATCAAACTCCCTGGCCCAAAGTGTGATGATGGTAGAGACAAAGGAAGAGCAATTACCAGTGATTATAATATCATCCACATAGAGCAACAAATACACAATAAAAGAGTGATGCCTCAAGATGAACAAATTGCCATCAGCAGCTGAAGCACAGAACCCCACATGAAGAAGCTGAGATGTAAATCTCTCAAACCAAGCTCGAGGAGCTTGTTTGAGACCATAAAGGGCTTTGTGAAGAAGACACACATGATTAGGAAAAGAAGGATCAACATAGCCTTGAGGTTGAGCCATAAAAACCTCCTCCTTGAGAAGACCATGCAGAAAGGCATTGGAAACATCCAATTGCTTCAATTTCCAACCATGTTGTACAGCTAAGGCAAGAAGGAGTCTAACAGTGGCAGGCTTGACAACTGGACTGAATGTTTCATCATAATCCAATCCATACTGTTGGAGATAGCCCCGAGCCACTAATCTGGCCTTATACCTGGCAACAGACCCATCACTATGCCTCTTGAGCTTATAAACCCATTTGCAAGTCACAACATTCTTATGAGGAGGAAGAGAAACCAAGGACCAAGTCTGTTGCTTCTGTAAAGACTGGAATTCAGCATCCATGGCAGCCACCCATTGAGGATGTTTGGAAGCAATTTTAAAGGAAGGAGGTTCTGCATCAGTATAGTCACATTGTACCTGCATAACTTTAGGCCTATATATCCCATGCTTAGACCTTGTAACCATAGGATGAGTATTTGTGGAGGAAGGAACAAGATCAAGAGGAGCAGGATTGGAAGGTGAGACAGAAGGTTGGACAGAATCTGGTAGCATAGAAGGAGAAGGGGCAGACACTGAGGAAGGAGTATCAACAGGAGTAGGAACAACAGGGATAGGAGAAGAAGAAGAAAGAAATGAGGGAAGGAGAGAAGATAACAACTCAGAATCCGAAGAAGAGGAAGAAGTTTGAGGAGTAGCATCAGATGCAGAAAATGCTAGAGAAGTAGGGACAGGATGAGACAACCAATCAGACAAGGAAGAAGAAAAAGGAACATGAGGATTAGTGAGATTGGGATTAGTGGCAAAAGGAAAGAGAGTTTCATTGAACAAAACATGGCAAGCAATATAGATTCTGTTGGATGAAGGATCAAGGCAAATATACCCTTTAGACAAAGGTGGATAGCCAAGAAAAATACACAATGTAGACTTAGGTTGTAGCTTGTTCTTATTATAGGGTCTAAGAAAGGGATAGCAAGCACACCCAAAGGATTTAAGAGCATGAACAGAAGGTGTTTTAGAGTACAATCTTTCCCAAGGAGACTGAAACTTTAACACTGATGAAGGAAGCCTATTGATAAGGTAAGTGGCAGCAGTGAAAGCATATGACCAGAAATTAAGGGGAAGATGGGACTGATAAAGGAGAGCAAGACCTGTTTCAACAACATGTCTATGCTTCCTTTCTGATACACCATTTTGCTCAGGGGTATGAGGACAGGAAGATTGATGGAGAATACCTTGAGCAGAACAATAGGCTTGAAACTCAGCATTAGTATATTCAGAACCATTATCAGTTCTTAGAATTTTAAGTTTGGAATGATGTTGAGTTTCAACCATGTTCTTGAAATGCTTAAAGACAGACAAAACTTCATGTTTAGACTTAAGCAAAAACAGCCAAGTGAACCGAGTGTAATCATCAACAAAAAGTACATAGTAATTAAAACCAAGTAAGGAAGTAATAGGAGAGGGACCCCAAACATCACTATGCACAATTTCAAGAATTGAAGTGGAAACAATTGAAGATTTATTCAAATGAAGTCTGTGCATCTTAGCACTTATACAATGTTCACAAGAGGAACAAACCTCATCAATCATGGACAAAGAAAGAGAGGAAAATACAGTCTTAAGAACAGAATATAAAACTCTAGAGTGAGGATGGCCAAGCCTGTGATGCCAGAGCAGAATCTGGTGTGGTTTGACAGACACAAAGGCAGAGGACTTGAAATGGTTCAGTGATGAGGATAGATCAGAGAGGGATGGAATTGGATAGACCCCATCTCTACTCAACCCTGCATAGAGGATCTTCCCCGTGGGCAAATCCTGAATTAAGAACTTGTTGGCATCAAAATAACAAAAAACATTATTTTGGAGACATAGTTTATGAACTGACAGAAGGTTAGAAGCAAGGTCAGGCACTCTTAGAATATTATCAAGCCTAAAGTTATGAGTTAGGGTTTGAAGCTTACCATTACCAATGTGAGTGACTGGCAGTTCCTGACCATTCCCAACAGTGACAGTCTCATTGCCTTGAATAGGTTGTTGATGAAGAGACAGCTGTGACAAATTGGGAGTTACATGATCTGAGCAGCCTGTGTCAGTGAGCCAAGAGTTTGAAGCCTGAACTTGAGCAGCATTGGCCACCATTGAAGCAAGTTTAGCAGGGGCATGCCTTCCTTGATATGCAAAGTCCATTCGATGGTAACAATCAAGAGCTGAATGACCATTCTTTCCACATATCTGGCAAGTAGGCCTACTGGATTGACCTTGATTTTGAGAAGGCTTAGGTTGATTAAAAGACTGAAATTGAGATGGAAAACCTTGATTACCAGGATTAAGACCTTGGAACTGAGAGCCAGATCCACCAAAACCTTGGAACTGAGAGCCAGATCCACCAAAGTTGGAGTAATTTCCCCCACCAAATTGAGAATTCATTCCACCAGAGTGAGGTCCATGTCCACGAGCACCTCTCCCTCTCTGGTTGTAGTTTCTTCCTCCTCTTCCCTTAGGAAAGCCTTGTGAATGGAAGTTTGCAGCCATAGCCATAGAAATTTGATCAACACCATTAGATCTTTTCTTAATAATTCTCTCTTCAGCATTAAGTAATGCATTCAATTCTTCTATGGACAACACATCACTCCTAGTTCTAATAGCAGAACTAAAAGAGTCATAGCTAGATGGAAGACCATCAAGAACAATGTGAAGAAGCTCCTCATCATCCACAAATATAGACACAGCAGCTAATCTGTCACAAGCTTGCTTAATTCTCTGAAAATAACCATCAATTGATTCATTCCCTTTCTTAATTGCATTCAATTCATTACGGAGACTCATAACATGAGACCTTGAAATTGATGCAAATCTTTTCTCTAACACTCTCCAAACTCCTCTAGCAGATTTTTGCCCAACTGTGAGAGCAAGAATTGCAGGAGAAAGAGTTGAATTCAAGAATGTGAACATTGCCTGTTCACGATTCTTCCAAGCTATGAATGCTGGATCAATTTCAGTAGTAAAATTACCAGATGAATCCTTAAGAAATCTATCTGGAGCAGTGACTGAGTCGTTAAGAACCTCAATCATGTTGTAGGTATCAAGAATTACCTCGATTTGATGTTTCCACACCACATAATTCCCATGATCCAGCTTCACAATCATCATAGATGACATATTTGATAGCAACAACAACGAAGAGTTCACTGGCAGACTTGAAGAAGCCATAGCAGGCACAGTACTTGAAGAAAACGATGAAGAAGATGAACTGGACTGAGTGGAAGCCATTGATATGGATCAATGCTCTGATACCATGATAAAACCACTCTCTATCTCACTGTTACTGTGTTACTCAAAACAGAAATGAAAAACAGAGACTGGAAAAGATAAACTGAAAAGCTCAAATGTTATTGCTATAAAGAGTACAATACAATTCAATAATCATACTGGTGAATGGATACAATATATATACAGGTACATCAGTGAAGGAAGGAGAAGAAGCTCAACGGATTCTGGTATAACAGACTCATAACCGTCTCACACGAGCCATAACAGAACCATACACGTGCGTGATCCTTCAGGCCTTCAATAACTGATATAGTCTAAACGACATCGTTTGGGTTTAATGAGAAACGACACCGTTAGACTTTAAGCGTGTTTTGTGTTTAGCCATTTCACTACACGACACCGTTTTGGACTGAGAACTAGCCGTTGGAATAGTTGCTTCTTCTCCTTCAACATTTGATTCTGAGCTTGCACTGTCACGAACCATGCTCCATCAAAGTTGACCTTGAAACCCCCTGCTTGAGGAGGGGTCCATTTACACCTTCGTGTCCGTCTCACCCCCTTATGACCTTCACGGACTGACTGCACCTGCTGCACTAAATTTTTTGCAGCTTCTCCCACTCTGCTCAGCTGTAAAGTCCTATCATTCAATCTGACTTTGTTCCGGTGATTCCAGAGGAACCATGCCGTGGTCCCAAACAGCTCGCCCATTTCGGGTTTTGTCACATATAAGTCCACAATATCCATGAATGACCCATGTGTTGCCACCACCTCATTCACCCAACTAAACTCCACATTCCATAAATAAAATGATGTGTTAAAATAAATAAAATAGTATTTTGAGACGTTAAATGCTAAAAATTTTGCCTCCCTTGATGCGAATGCTCTTCATGTTTGGGTTAGGTAAAGATATAATAGAATTCAAACGTGGGCAAAGCTGAATATTGATTTTTTTTTTTTTTTTTTTTTTTTTTGGTGAAAGTCTTGTAGTCTTGTGTTTGGTTCGATAGGTGAAATGTAGGATTGTTGATTTTTTGGTTGGGTTAAAGCATTAAAAGAATCAAATTAAAAAGTAATTCATATATTCTTTTTTTTTTTTTTTTGGGAATATTTCTTATCAAATCAATTTTTTATCTCTGCATCTTAAAAATTATTTCATATATCTTACATGTATAATTCTTATCAAACTATATACAATACCATGTTTTGTAGTATTATAAACTTTGTTTTCTTGGTAAATATCATTTCTTTTAAAAATAAATAAATAAATGACAGATAAAAATTATAATTTATATTCAGTTTTTTGTTAGGGATGAATGTCTCAATATGAGTACTTGTTCCTCCTAATGTGTCCATGCAATTTACACCATCAAATTTGATGGATAGAGTTTGAACCAAATTAATGATATTATATTTGATTTTTATAATGAGTATGAAAGAAAAATAGGTTTTATTTAAGTACTTTTTTCTACTACTAATTAGTAGTAGAAAAAGAGTAATTGAATAAATTTTAAAAGACCAAAATATTTACTTCAAGGAGATTGGTGTGCGCCAATGAGGGATTTCGATACATAGACAAGTGAGATCATAACATAAAGAAGACTCATGCATAAACAAGACGTGGTTGTGAAGCACAAATACATGGACGGAGCTATGGTTGGACTTGGAGGGGCAATGCCCCCCCTCCCAATTTTTTTTTTTAATATTATTATATATATGGGTACTAATTTTAGCAATTTTGTTTTAGAAAATTACACTTTTGCCCCTTTAAAAATATCATTGATTCTTTTAAGAGTATTGTTATAGTCACAAATTTTTCTATAACATTTTTACAAACTGTTAAGGCAGCAAATTCTTATTAGTTCACATTTTGGCTCATTACTTACATTATCAACAATTTGTAAAGAAGTTTGTAGTTCAAACATTTTCCTCATTTTAAAGACCATTAAAAAATTTATAAGTCTAAAATCTAAAAAAGAAATATGCAAGCCCAAAAAAATTAGTACAACAACAAAAATTACCAATAATAAAACTAAAAAAAAAAAAAATTAAGCCTAGTCAACCAATTTTACCTAAATCAAATAATCTGATCCTTTAAAAAATTTTAAACAACTAGCAGCTAAGCGATTAAGTAGCAACAAAGTCAGAGGCCAAAGTCATTGCATACAACCAACAACAAAGTCGCTCCCCCTAACTCTAAGTTCTGGCTTCATCCCTGCACAAATGAATTTATTGATGAATATATCCACTATCTTTATCTCCCAAATACTATACCCATGATGCCATCACAACGAAGGATGTCTACAACTCAATCTATTGATATTGATTTGTCATATGAATCATGATTAAGACTAAATGAGTCTTATCAACTTAGTAGATCATTCACATCCGGTCTTCCATATGCCATATGTTGCTATATTTTAGCATCAAGGCACAAAAATGATGCATTACCCAAACTTGTAAATCTAAAAATTTTACAATTTTGCTATATTGCACTCTTAGAGCATTCCCATCAGCTCTCTCATAAAAAATGCCATTTTAACACACCAAAAACCCACTTTATCATTTTAGCACATCATTTTACAACATACCATTTATCAGATGTTTTATATTTCAATTCTATACATTAAAATAATATTTACTACACATTAAAATAATATATTTTCTCAAAACCCAATAATATACAAAAACACAGTCCCGGCAGTCACCACCAACCAAGAACCAAGAACCACCGCTACAACCACCGCCACAACAACCACTGCTACAACCACAATCACCGGTCCTCCAACAAATTCCAAATCCAAAAACCTCAACAAAACCCCACCATACACTGATATACAGCACAGCCTGCCACCACCATACCCAAGCACAGCCCACCACCACTACCCATAGGTAAAACCCACCACCACCAACAAAAATCCACCAGCCGCCACCACCACCCAATACTACTTTTAAAAACATCTCCAAAATCAACACAAAACTATCCCAAAAAAAGAGCTTAAAAAAGAACCAACTCACCCATAATCACAATCACATGGAATCCACAACCGAAGGGAAAAAATAAAGAGGGAGATCAGAATCAGAGATCTCCACGGCGATGGCCTCATTGGCAAGGCTAAACTCCACGGCGAGGCCGAACTCCACAGTGACAGCCGATCTCAATGGCAACGGCCTAGGCAGAGGAAAAAAAAGACAGAGAAGGAGAGTGACAGGGGAAAAAAAAAAAAAAAAAAAGAAGATAGAGAAGGCACGAAGAAAGTGACAGAAAAGAAAAAAGGGGAAAAAAAAAAAGCAAGAAAAAGGGAGAGGTGGAGGTTCTGGAGAAAGAAAGAAGAAGAAAAAAAGAAGGAAAAAGGTGAACTGAGAAGAGGAATTAGGCGGAGAAAGAAAGAAGAAAAAGAAAGAGAGAGAAGAAAGAGTTATAAATGAAGAGAGAGAAATAGAATAAAAAAATATTTTTTTTTATAGAACATCTGTCCGTACCGTTTCAAAAATGGAACGATACTGTTCACGTGTGCCAAAATTTATAGGATATAGAACACCTCATGAGAAGGATTTTTTGGTGTTTGGTGTGCCAAATGCCAAATATTTGACATTTGGCACACCTGATGAGAATGCTCTTACTTATAGAAATTACTATAGACAATTGTATCTTGTTTTTTAATCAATTTATTATCTCTATCCTCTGTCTTCTCTTTCTTTTTCTCTGGTCTGATGGTCTCCTTTTCTTTCTCAACTCTCTCTTTCCTCATCTCTGATCTCTCATCTCCCCCTCTTTCACTCTCTGACTCGCTTTCATGTCCCTCATTCGTCTGGCCCCATTGTTGGCCGAAGCATGCTCCGACGAAGGCGTGAGCTTGACTTTCGAGACGAGCAGTCATTGGATGAGCGAGAAAGTGATTCCGACGATGCTGAGATCTCCTTCAGTCCTCAGTCGAGATCTCCTTCACTCTTTACTCCTTCTCCCACGGTGGTGGTGGTGTGTTTTCTGGGTGATTTTTTGTGGTGAGATTGGCGTGGTCAAGGGTTGTTATGGTTCTGGTTGTGAGATCGGTGTGGGTATGGTGGTTTGCGGCTTCGTGTTTGTGGGTTTGCTAATTAGATTTGGTTGTGGGTCGTGATGGGTTTGCTTGCTAATCAGTTTTGGTGATGGGTTTTGGTCGTGGAGGTCCTAATGGTCATGGTTTGATTGAGTTCATTTAGGTATGGGTGGTGTTTGTGTTGTTGATGGTGGGGATTGTGGTTGTGGTTGATGGGTTGTGATGGTGGCTTTTTTTTTCTTTTTTTTTTCTTTTTTCTGGTGGTGTGGTTGTGGTTAGGGTTGTGACTAATGTGGTGGTGCTGGTTGGTGATTGATGGTGGTGGAGGTGGGGGTTGCCTTGTTGGTAGTGTGGGGTGGGTTTTTCTGTATTTACTGTTCGTGGTGGTGGAAGGTTTTCGTGGTGGTGAGGATGTGTGATTGATTGTGGTGGTGTGTTTCCGTGGTGGTTGTGTTGTTGTACAGTGGTTCTGGCGTGGTGTTGGCATGGTGATGGCGGTGGTGTTGTTGTGGTTGTTGGTTACTTTAAGGAAGAGAGAGAAATAGTAAAAAAAAGAATATTCAAATAAAATGGCAAAAACAAATAGAGTTTGGAATGTTAGACTTGATGTAAAATGGTCTGGTATAATAAATAAAGTAGCTTTTAAGATCGTAAAATGGAATAATTTGTAAAATGGGATAATTAATATGCAAGTCAATGGAAATGATAACCTCAATTTCACCAAGCAAGATCACAATAATTATTTGCGTAATACTAATAAGAAACAAAGAGCCTTAAAGTATAGGGAAGATATTAGGTTGGAAAGAACTTTCAATCATCAACTTAAGGAAAACCCTTCATATTCTTACGCTATTTAATTGGGTTTTAAAGAGTTGATCACTAATATAATTTGGACTAATGCAAAAATGGTCATTGACTATAATCACTTTGCTTATGTAATAACATTTGATACTACGTACGCGTTTGGATACGCGTTTCATGGCTGCATTTGCGTTTTCATTCTTTTTTTTTTTTTATCAAAGCCTCTTGCACTGTTTATGGGACATGAACAGTGCATTAAGGCAAATGAACAGTGTTTGGGGGGAGTGAACAGTAACCCAAATTTTTTTTTTTATTATTCTCAATAATAAGTTTTTCTAGTTTTCAACAAAATAAGTGGTATCCAAACAAACTCTACATATACAAATTGAGATGCAAGGCCACTTGGTGTATTTTTGGGACTCAGTCACTATAAAGAAATTATAATATTTGGAGTTACACTTTTATATGATGAAATAATTGAATTTTTTGTATGGTTATTTAAGACCATCCTTGAAGCAATATCCGAAAAGAAACCAATTATTATTATTTTTTTTATTTTTTTATTTTTTTAAGATTAAGATACAGCAATGTCATTTGTAATTCAAGTAGTCATGCTTGAAACATATCCTGCATTACGTAGTTCACACATGTGGCATAATGCTAATAGACACTTGGGTCATTTATTTAAAAGTGAATCTCAATTTAACTAAGATTTCTTTGCATTTATTAGTGGTATGATGATTAAGATACATTTCTCACTGCCTAGAATGAATTGTTGGAAAAATACAATGTTCATAAAAATAAATAGCTAATGGATCTATTCAAATTGAATGACGAAGGAAAAAGCATATGAATGTATTCTCGTATGAAAAACTAAGGTAATGTTTGGTAACAATTTTTATTTTCTATTTTCAAAAACTTGTTTTTGGGAGTATAAAGAAAAAAACAATTTTCTTGTATTTTTGAAATAAAAAACATGTTTGGTTAGTTGAAATTTAAAAAATAGTTTTTTGAAGGAAAAAAAATACCAAAATATGTTGTTACTAGGATTTGAACTCTAGTGCTAACTCATTAAATAAGACAAATTCATTAAATCAGACGCATGTTTTCATTGACTTTTGAAAACTAGAAACTGAAAATAGCATTTTGCATGTTTTCAGTTTCCTTCACAAATTGAGTTTTGAGAACAGTTTTTATTTTCTATCTATTTTGGGTTGCCAAACAAGTTTTTTAGTCTCAAAAATAGAAAATTGTTTTTAAAAATAGAAAATAAAGGGAAAAAACAGTTACCAAACATACCCTAAGAGTTTCAATTCATATCACTTGGGTTTACTATTAAACCCTAACCAAAAACCTTAGTGCAGCAAAAACGAATCTACCATATATAGCTCTTCCCACAAACCTCGACAGCCACCACAATCTCCAATGGCTTCCTGGTGGATAGAAACCACAAATAGGGTATTCTACTCTTTGTTCGCAGGCTAGGACTCAGAGCTCATGTGATGGAACCTTGAGATTTCAGAGTGCTAATACAAGTGTGTGTGGTTCTATATTTTCTGAATGAAACGTATATTCGGAGAGCTTTACACACTTAGGGATTATGTAAGCCTATATAGTTGCACACCAAAAAACCCTAATGTCATTAAGACACATTTTATACTTGCAGTCTTAAACTATAATTATTTATGTACAGTAACAACTTAAAAATGTTATTTTTATTACTATAAAATAAAATTAAAAGAAAAGAAAAAGCCCATCTTGATAAGCGCATAGAACATGTGAAGAGGCTAATATATATTAACGAAATTAACGCAACTCCCCTCTGTACTAGCTGATGTAGTGCAAAGAAATTTTACGTAATTAATTCTTCTCTAACTATAGATTATACACACTTTGAGTATTACCTTTCATTGCATCTATCATTTGAGCCAACCGCTGGCATAACTAATTTATTTGATAGGGGTATTTTGGCATAACGAAGAAGCCGACGGCCTCTCAGGACTCGACAGTTTCATATTAACAGACGGGGATCAAGGCGATAGTTCCACATGGTAGATGGACCTACAACATCTGACGAGCATCTCCATGAAGCCGATAGGGGATCGTTAGACGAGGAAAGAGGCCGACGGGTCCAGCATGGTCTACCTTGACCTCCACGGATATCTATATAAGGAAATATCTTGTATCTCACAATTAACCCTAATCAAGGGAACCCTCAAAAGGAAAGGATCCCGCAAAATATGTAAATTAATGAGGATATTCCTTACAAGGAAATACCCTCCTCGCCAAGAAACGAAAATCACCTCTACTCTACTATAAAAACCTCAAAACCCTCACAAATCAAGGTACACATATTTTACTCCAACTCTAGCACTCTAAAGTTGTGAAAGTTCTCTAACTTAACCTTCGGAGGGTATTTGGCTGTTACCACACCCGTACTCTCTGCGAGGTCTTCTTCTTTTTTGTTGTGTAGGTTTTGTCTAGAGTACGTGAGGACTATGTAACTCACTGATGATTTTTGGTATCATCATTATTTAAAATCGCTTTGAACATCTTTCCTCAACCCGGATCAATATAAAACCCATTATTTAATTTAAATAATAAGATACAACCCATAAATTAATCCATTTGTAAGTTGTAACCAAAATATGTTGGTTACATGTGATCATTGTTCCTTCTAAAATAATTAGAGTTGGGCATCCCTTGGCACCCATTCAGTGTTCCAATAAAGGTTTATTATTATTATATCACTATAACTAAGACGGGCTTAAAACAAATTAATCATAAAATGATTAGACTTGAGCTGAGGTTAAAACCGGCATACAAATTAACTGCAACAAGAAGTTAATTAACTGGTTCCTCCTCCTGAAGTTGTTGTTCCATTAAGAAGATTCAAAGTGCCCACTGATCGCAAGTTAGCTGCACTGGAACTGGTATTATGCGATTGAGGATTATCTCCACTGACTGGACCAACTTGCCAGACTTGGTTCACAGTTGTCATGCCACTACTTAGTGTCAAAGTAGCAAATATGGTCATTTCACCGTTCACAAATGATCCAGCGAGATTAGACACCCCAAAGCTCAAATTACTTTCTGACAGCGTAGAAATACTAGTACTTGCTACTGAGGATGTAAATGCCCGAATGGCTCCAGAAGAGTTTTGAAAGGCCACAAGGGCTTGTGACCCTGCCATTTGTTGTCCATTAGGGTTGATAGCCCAAGAAATCCAATTTGAAGTTGTGGCTCCAGTGACTCTATATGCAATATCAAGTGTGTTGGCTGAACTGCTATAGTTATAGTGAAGGAATGCACTCAATACAGGAAGGTCTTGGCATGAGGCATATACCCTGTTAGAGGAGAAAGAGTAGGACTTACAGGTCTGAGCATAGGATGAAACAGAGAGAGAGAACAGAATACAAGAAAACAACAAAGTTGTCAAAGCTTTACTCATGGTTGGTGATCACAACTATAAAGTTTTGAGGATTTTTGAGGTATAATGACCTAGAGATGAACACCTCAATAGAAAACAAGTTTTCAGTATATAGGTATGTTCCAGATGATACTGAAATTGTTTACTAAGGTATGTTCTCAATCTTATTATCAAAGTTATGGATCAAAATTCAATAATTTATAGATGTTAGAGGAAGCATGGAGGAAAGAGAAGGGAAAGTGGGTGTTAAAATATTGTTGGAACTTGGAAGAGTTGGGGTTTGTTGACTTGTTCTTGTTGTGTCTAGAATATATATATATAAAAGTCTGCATGTTGAAACAGCAATGAGCAAATAAAAGTCTGCATCATTATTATTTTTGTAATTATCATGGCTGAAGCTCAATGTAGCACCTACGACCGAAGAGAAATTTTCTCCAACGTTCAATATCAAACAAGTATTTTACCAAAAAAAAAATATCAAACAAGTATGATTAGGTGATTATGGACCACGGCAATTCACATATTGATTACTTGATTGCAATTGGAAAGGTATTAAGTAATCAGTATTCTTTCGTGAAATTAAGAAGACTCAGCAATTATTTTCAAAACTGATGATGACATATGACATAATTAAGAGACTAAATCTGGTTATTAATTATGTCTTTTAAAAAATAAATTTTAAATTAATTCTCAAATTGACGTACAGAAATTTCTCAAAAAAAAAAAAAAAAATTTGACGTACAGAACATGGTCATGGTAGTACCATAAAAAATTAAATGAACCTTTTTTTTTTTTTTTTTGTGTGTATTATGTGTCCGTTTGGTAAAAATTAATTTTGTTAACTTATTTTACTATTCAGTTTATTTTTGCTATTATTTATGGGTCTCACTGCACTTTTTGGTACTATTTATGAGTCCCAATATACAATTTCAGCTAACTTTTACCTTTATTTATAGTACTTTCAATAAAAAAAATTTCAGTTTCAGTAAAATAAATAGATCCCAAACGGAACCTATATAAGGGAAAAAAAGAAGAAAAAAGTTCAGTTTTAAACCTTAGAAATATCTTCTTTTAACATACTTAGTAGTAATGACTATCGTATATCATAGGGAAGCAAAAAAATGATTACTATCTCTGGCTCGTCCATAAGGGTCGTCCAGGAGCCAAGGGCCAGGTGTTTAAAGAGGTCGTCCATGGAAAAAGTGCCTGGACGATCATGTGACACTTCGGAAATTCTCAATGATGGGATTTACCTACATATGTTGAAGATCCAGACCACAGTGAGAACAAAACCCTTATTTATCGCCGTAACTTCCTCATAGATGCTTAACTTCCAGTAGCAGTTATAACGGAAAGATTGGAGGCTATAACTTCCATAGCCGTTGTGGAGGTTATGTCTGAACTTACTAATTCCCACAAATCTTGGGGAAGTTATTAAGCAAATAACCGTTCCGAGACCCTCTATATAAGGACTCACCTACATCAAATCAAAGTAAGTTTTTTCCTAAGAGAATTCCTCAAAAGTTGGAACCTTATTTTCCAGAGCAAAACTAATTTAATCATCGGAGGGTACTTGGCCGGTCTACCCCGGTCGCCTTTTAATTGTGTGTTCTTCCTCTCAGGTCTTCCAAGCGAGTTATTGTTTCATTGATTTAGCCTACTGATTCTGTGCAGTATCAGTTGGCGCCTTCTGTGGGAAGATATTTGTGTTAGGCAAATTCATCTTTCTTAGACAAAAGGCTGTATGGTTCGGACAAGATCCAGGGCCACAAGCTCAGGCCACCAAGAGAGTATGGATGGTTCCAGTAATCCCAACCGTGATCGACAGTCAGCACCGATCACGCAACCACCTTCCATCCAACACATACAATCCATGGCAGCCGCCATGGCAGAGTTAACCCGTTAGAACCAAGAGTTGACTAGGGAGATTGGTCTAACAGACTCTGCTTTCACGACTTCCATCAATAGTCACCCCTTACCCCCTAAGTTCAAAATGCCTTCCTTGGACTCGTATGATGGAACACGTGACCCATGTGATCATATTGCAACTTTCAAGACTACAATGCATCTTCAGGGGGTTCCAAACGAAATCATGTGTAGGGCCTTCCCTACAACCCTTAAAGGACCAGTACGAGTGTGGTTTAGCAAAATACCACCCAACACGGTGGGTTCTTTCGAAGAATTAAGTAAGCTATTTGTCAACAATTTTATCGGAGGACAAAGACACAAGCGCTCCTCGCCCAACCTGTTAACTATAGAGCAAAGGGAAAATGAAAGCTTGCTGTCCTTTATTACTCGCTTCAACAGAGAAGCCCTCACAGTAGACGAGATGGACGACAAGCTGTTATTGGCTGCCTTCCATAATGGAGTCAATTCAGATTTGTTCATCCATAAGCTCTATGAGCAAGAGCCCCAAACCATGGCTGAACTTGTCCATTCAGCCCAGAATTTCATGAATGTGGAAGATGCCATCATTGCCAAGAAGAGGAAGAAAGTAGAACGTATGGAATCGGATCCCCCTCGTTATATTGAACAGGGACCTCATCAAAAGAAAGCTTGGACAGGAGAGAAGAAGGATCGAGATAATAGGAAGACGGGCTCGTCCTCAGGAAGAAGTCAGAACTACACGCCCTTAAACGCTCCACTTAATCAAGTACTCATGCATATCAAAGATGACTCTTCCTTAAAGTGGCCGGAGAAAATGAAAGGAGACCCTAACAAGCGCAATAAGAACAAATATTGTCACTTCCATAGAGATCATGGACACGACACAGACGAGTGTTATGACTTGAAGCAGTAGATAGAAAATCTTATTAAACAAGGAAAGTTGAGGCATTTCGTAGGAAGGGATCATAAAGATGAGAAATTGAAGGGAAAGGTGGAATAATCATCACGGCCCCCACTTGGAGAAATAAGGGTTATCATTGGAGGGACTTCAATGGGGCAATCTTCCAAGTCAAAAAAGACATATCTCAAAGTGGTACAGAACGTCCAACTCTCTAGACGGTCACCAAGGACGAGGGGGACAAACGAGCCAACCATTTCATTCACGGACGAGAAAGCTGAAAGAATCCATCACCCACATGACGATGCAATTGTCATTACCTTACTCATCGCGGATTACACAACTAGGAGAGTGTTGGTGGATAATGGAAGTTCAGCAGATATATTGTACTACCCTGCCTTCCATCAGATGAGGCTGGGATGAGATCAACTTCGTCCAGTATGTTCACCATTGATAGGATTTTGAGGGATGAAGGTGCAGCCTATAAGCACCATTACATTACCTGTAGTGGTGGGATCATACCCACAGCAGATAACCAAGGAAGTGAATTTCCTTGTGGTGGATTGTTCGTCCTCATACAATGCCATCATTGGAAGGCCAACCTTAAACAGTTGGAAGGCAGTAACATCTACCTACCATCTCTCAGTCAAATTCCCTATGGAGTACGGGATGGGACAAGCACAAGGAGATCAGTTGGCAGCTAGAGAATGTTATTTAGCCATGTTGGCTTTGGATGAGCACGTGCAGACAATGAGTATTGAAGAGAGAAGAATTGTTGCAGAGCCCACTAAGGTACTGGAAGATGTTCTTTTGCAAGAAGATGATCCTGAAAAATTCACCAGAATTGGGACAGGCATGAAGGAGAAGATGAAGCAAGACCTCGTCTAGCTTCTGAGGAAGAGTATCGATGTTTTTGCATGGAGTCATGAAGACATACCAAGAATTGACCCAAGTGTAATTACTCATCGATTGAATGTATACCCTTCTTCCAAGCCTGTTCTTCAGAAGAAGAAGGTGTTTGCTCCTAAGCAAGACAACGCTATCAAGGAAGAGGTCCAGAAGTTGACCACATCGCAATTTATTCGGGAAGTCTATTATCCGGATTGGTTAGCCAATGTGGTGATGGCCAAGAAGGCGAATGGCAAGTGGAGAATGTGTGTGGATTTCACTGACTTGAACAAAGCTTGCCCTAAGGATAGTTGCCCTAAGGATAGGCCTTCTTAAAGGGCTAAAGTTGGCGAGGTCTATACAGGCAGAGTCAATACTCATCCTCGGAGACTCTCAGTTGATCATAAACCAAGTGAATGAAACATATGAAGCCAAGGAAGAACGAATGAGGAAATACCTGAATAAGGTGGTATGCCTTGTGAAGAAGTTTAAGGAAGCTAGTTTCATTCAAATCCCAAGGGAAGAGAACATGGAAGTAGATGCCTTGGCGAAGGAAGCCTCAGCGAATGAAGTAATGGACGAGTTTGATGAAATTCAGTATATGCCCAGCATTGATCTTCCAGAGGTACTATAGGTAGGAAATGAAGAAAATTGGATGACCTCAATAGTATCATACCTGAAAGACGAAACGCTTCCAGAATGGAAAGATGAGGTTAGAAAGCTCAGGGTCAAATCAGCTAGATACGACCTTATGGACGAGATGCTATACAAAAGAGGTTTTTCTCAGCCTTATCTAAGATGTTTAGCTCCAGACGAGGCGAATTATGTGTTAAGGGAAGTTCATGAAGGAGCATGTGGTAACCATTCAGGAGCCAGATCACTCATCCACAAGGTTATCCGTGCAGGATATTATTGGCCAACCATCCAAGCTGATGCTAAAGCATATATTAAGGTCTGTAGTCAATGCCAATGATTTAGTAACATCCCTAGACAGTCGTTAGAATACCTTACCCCAATGATGGCCCCATGGCCTTTTGCACAATGAGGATTGGATATTTTAGGCCCCTTTCCAACCAGAACTAGATAAATGAATTTTTTGGTGGTAGGAATAGATTATTTCACTAAATGGGTGGAAGCTGAACCCTTAGCAAAAATTACACAACAGAATGTCAAGAACTTCGTCTGGAAAAGTATTGTATGCAGGTTTGGGGTACCTAGGGTACTAGTGTCTGACAATGGACGACAGTTCGACAACACACCTTTCAGGGATTTTTGTGAGCAACTGGGAATCAAGAATCACTACTCCTCACCCTCCCACCCATAGACCAACGGACAGGCAGAAGTAGCAAATCGATCCTTATTGAAAATCATCAAAACTCAGCTTGAATGGACAAAGGGAGTATGGCCAAATGAGTTACCGGGTGTTTTGTGGGCTTACAAAACAACAGTAAGGACCCCCACAGGAGAAACTCCTTTTAAACTAGCCTATGGAAGTAAGGCAGTCATACCTACAGAAGTGCACATGGCCATCCACAAGATGATGAAGTATCAAGATGAAGAAAACAAAGAACAGCTTCGTCTAAACCTCGATCTTATAGACGAGGTGAGGATAGACGCAGAGCAGAGAACAGCAAGGTACAAAAATCTTATGGCAAAGCACTATGATGCCATGGTGAAATCCAGACGCTTCAACATTGGGGATCTCGTCCTAAAAAGAGTTTCCTTGGCAACAAGAAACCCGGCCTATAGGAAGCTAGGGCCAAATTGGGAAGGACCTTATAGGATTATCAACTACAAGAGGCAAGGATCCTACTACTTAGAAGCTTTGGATGGACGGAGGCTAGAACACCCTTGGAATGTTAAGCACCTAAGGAAGTACTATCAATAAAGGGTGACCATGGACGAACGTGGCCACGGACGAACGCTATGGACGGGTGAAGTAATGTGCTGTTTTCTCGTGTTTGTTTATGTTTACTACTACTACTACTGTGTGTTTTAATAATCCCCTAAATAGTGCATTAGTTGTTAACTTTTGTGCTATTCATGGACGAAGTTATGTTGTATAAATATTTTTAATTCCCTAAGGCACTAGCTTTTAAGCATGTGCCAAGCTTGTGGATGAATTTTTATGAATAGTGTGGATTTTCAAATATATATAATGATGTGTTTTCAAATACATATGATGATATGGGAATCATTCATTTTTTATGATTTCATTCAAAATAATCCACCAGAAGGCAAGGAGTTAAGGACGAATAAAATCCCTGGATGCAGGGATGTATCGTCTATAAGCTTTCCTTGAAAAAGGATAAAAGCAAGGGAAAATAAACCTAAGGTATATCCGTCTAAGCGCAAGACGAGGTAAAACCCAAGGTAAATTCATCTAACCAATGGACGGGGAAGATGTGCATACAAAATATCTCAAACCCATGGATGAATCTAGCCAGCCAAACAATCTGATTCATGGACGAGCAATGGCTGGGAACATCTTTTACTAAAGACGAATAAATGATCGACCTAAGTTTGAACGAATGAAGCTGACAAAAAAGAAATGTCATTCATGGACGGGCCACGCTTACAAATGGCAAAGGCTAAGCATGAAGGGTTTATTTTGTTTTAGGACGATGTAAGTAAAGATTTGTCCACATGCTCAAGACGAGATAAAATGTCTCCATAAGTGGGTGAACCCCACAACCACAGAAATAGCATGGACGATATAAATAAAATTTGTTCATAAAGCTTATAATATATTCAAACACAATAAACGATGGAAATGAAAAGCATTCATTCATTCATAAAATTCAAAGAAGGGTAGACGACCACCTTCCAAAAACCCTTAGAAGTAATGCCAATAAGAGTGATTGTGCATAAAACTCGTCCATAAATTTGGACGAGAGAATTGTACTTTGATAAATTCAAAAAGAAACAAGCAAAGCCCAAAACAAAGGGCGTTCCCAACGAGATTAAATAATGAATTTTCTAAGGAGAAAGTAAATTCACTTGGATAAACCACTGGGGACATTGCCTCCAGACTTTGGATCATCCTGGGTTACTTCGTTATTGGCATCGTCCACCACATTGACGTCCTCAGAACTCGTTGCAAGCAAGGAACTCTTTGTGGCGAGGGGAATCTTAAAGGTATCAAAGTTCAGCTCAGGGAAAGCCTCCTTGGCATCAGCACGGAAGTCCTCATAGCCAACCGCGTAATGACAGTCTAGACGATTCTTGTACTCGTCAAACTTCTTAAAAGCTGCAATGACTTCTCCATAGGCCTTCTCCAAGGACGAAATGAACTTTGAGACTTGTCCCTCCAGATGGGCAATGCGAGTTTCTTTCTCAATAGCATCTGCTTTAAGTTCCTCAACCTCATTTTTCAGCTTCATCTCTATTCCTTGCAAACGATTGAGATCTTCAGTCAATCTAATCACCTCCCCCTTTTTCAATAAAACTTCATTGTTCAGCTCTTTGGCTTTCTCCTTAGACGTCTTGGCTTCCTCACAAAGCTCCTTGGCCTGGCAGGATGCTGTGTAAAACTTTGACATAGCCTATGAATGGACGAAGGAAAGTTAGAAATTTTGTTTAAAACTTGAAGAAAACAAAACAAAGACAAATGAAATTTATATACCTTAAAGAGGTCATGGATGGCAGAACGTTCAAGTCTTTCACTGACATATTATAACATGAATTTACTTCATTATCAGTAATTATTCCTTTGAACGTCCTCCATGCAGAACTCTCATCCAGCACTAGGTTGGGAGGACGTTCAGACGACTCTAAAGGATGAGCTTTGTGAGGAGCTTTGGTTGGAGGGGGAGGATCAGTTTGGATGGGTGGAATTGTCTAGACGGGCACCACATTAACCACAGGGTCGTCCAGGTCTACCGTCGGAGTAAATTTTGGAACCTTGGGAAGAGAAGCCTTGTGGGATTTTTGCTTCTTAGGACCTCGACGACTTAGAAGGTCATCAAGGTCCACTAAACTAGATATGGACTTGGGCTTTCTCTTCCCTGTTTGGGCGGCAGGTTTCTGGACGACTGGGGTACAGTAGTGTCTTCATCACCACTTGTAATGGTCTTTTCCCTATTCTCTTTCATGGTAGCCATTCCTGTGACGAGGAAAATAAAGTTTAAAAAAAAAAGGGTAAGAAAGAAAAGAATAGACGATATTTACTTCGACAAGTAGTTTCTTCGTGACTAAGGTTTTCAGCAGTGGGTACTGGGCCAAGTCCCCAAGCAGCTAGATGACCAAGGGTCACTAGACTGTGGAAGGATCTCCCAGGGAAGGCACGAACCCGGTCAATGCGATCCAAGTAAAACTTGTCCAAATGTGGACGAGCAATAGCTGCATCAATAAATAAAAAAGGTTAGACGACTGAAAGTTAGAAAATAAAATAATAAAAGAAAAAAGAAATGGAATGGAAAGAAGACATACCCTCAGGACGAAGGCGACCTAGAGGGTTAGTAAAAGGAGGGAGGGGGCATTACTCACATTAACTGGGTCCCCATCCCAATTTCCAAAAATAATAAAAAATTCGGTTTTCCAAAGCCTGTCAGATGAGCTACGGCCCTTTATCAAACTAAAGTGAGGGCCCCTAGACGAGAACTGGTAAAAACTAGTAGACTTTTTTATCTCTGAGGGCTTATAACAGTAGAGGAACTCATCCACTATGATTGGATGGTCTCCTTCTAATGCCTTACGCCATAGCACTTGCATGGCAACTATCATCCTCTAACAATTTGGGTTGAGCTGGTTAGGTCCAATACCCAACCTATGGAGAAGACCTTTACAGAAAGAATTTAAGGGAAACCTACGACCAGCTAAAAGGTAAGAAGTATATACTCCTAAACCAGAAGAAGGAGAACAACACCATTCTCCTTCCCTGGGTAGACGAGGCTTAAATTCCTTAGGGATCTGGTATCTATCTACAAGGGTTTTTAACTTAAGCGCGTCTAAAGTGGACGTTACTTCAGGGGCATAGCTATAAATCACATTCTCCTCCTCCTCTTCCTCGTCTTGGGAGGAGCTAGGTGGCTCTCTCGACGAGCTAGTCCCAGCTCCAAAAGCCATCCTACGCTGCATTTCTTGGAATTCCTCTAAGGAAATACCAAGAACCCTAGACAAATAATGCTCGTCTGAGGAGCTACTACCACTATTGCTTGTGCTACGCTCACCACTCTCATAACTACCTCCATTCCCAGAAGAGGCGTCCAGGTACTTGTCTATCGCTCTCTCTAGGCTACTACTAGACGAAGACATAACTAATTGGAAGAAAGATTAAGACGAAAGCCTAAGGATGAAAAGAAATACCTGACGAAACTAGGACGAGGACTAGACGAGGCTCTTGGACGAGATGGCAGAAGAGAAATTATGAGAAAGGTGAAGGGCAAGAGAGAGAATGTACCTATTTATAGGGCCCAGAGATAGGGTCAGCGAAGCGACGCGAACCATCCAGGAAGTGACATGTGGCAGTTTCTTCGAAAAATGGAATCGAAGCAGCGAGCCAACCAACAAAATCACGACACGTGGCACAATTTAAGTTCTATCAAAATCATAAAGACACGCATTAGATTCCCACAGCATTCTGGACAACCCTTGGACAAGGGGGCAACTGATGGGGAAGCAAAAAAATGATTACTATCTCTGGCTCATCCAGGAACCAAGGGCTAGGTGTTTAAAGAGGTCGTCCATGGGAAAAGTGCCTGGACGATCACGTGACACTTGGGAAATTCTCAATGATGGGATTTACCCACATATGTTGAAGATCCAGACCATAGTGAGAACAAAACCCTTATTTATCGCCGTGACTTCCTCATAGATGCTTAACTTCCAGTAGCAGTTGTAGCGGAAAGATTGGAGGCTATAACTTCCATAGCCGTTGTGGAGATTATGTCTGAACTTACTAATTCCCACAAATCTTGGGGAAGTTATTAAGCAAATAACTGTTCCGAGACCCTCTATATAAGGACTCGCCTACATCAAATCAAAGTAAGTTTTTTCCTAAGAGAATTCCTCAAAAGTTGGAACCTTATTTTCCAGAGCAAAACTATTTTAATCATCAGAGGGTACTTGGCCGGTCCACCACAGTCGCCTTTTGATTGTGTGTTCTTCCTCTCAGGTCTTCCAAGCGAGTCATTGTTTCATTGAAGTCCGGAACATTCAGCCTACTAATTTTGTGCAGTATCAGTATATAATTTTAGTCACATAATAAAGTAATGTTTCATTCACAATAATTTTCATAACAAAACTTAGGGAGCAAATTGTTATTAATTCTAATTTGGTCTCACTACTGACATTATTTTTTCACCTATCACTAATAATTTCCCATAAATTTTTTTTATAAAATTGTAAAAATATTATCAACTATCCAACACAACACAGTATTACTACTTTTAATTAGATATATAACTTGTTTACATAATATAAATAAATAACCTTATAAACCACCGTGTAATAGTCAGAAAAAATAACTCTAAACTGATTTGAGCCGAACTTTGTAAAAAAAAAAAACATGAAATAAATAAAAAACGCGTTGACTGTAGTCCTTCCTTCCCCTCGTTTATATGAAAGTTCACACTTCACACCCAAAAGTTCCAGTCTATTCCATTGACCAAACTTAAAAGCGACGTTAATTGGGGTCTACATGCCGTGTCGGTTCATCAACACCACGTGTCATGATTTCGTGGCGTTAATCAACGTCAGTTCTACGTCAAGTCGTCAACACGTTCTATTTTAGTCTTGTGATGGGGTTGGAAATTTGTAATTCAAACTGGCCGGTTAATTTTTTTTTTATAAATTTTATGGGGTGTTTGGTGAACTATAATATTTGGGGTTTGCCTTGACTCCAAATCAATATATATATATATATATATATATATATATATATATATCAATTCAATTTTGAATTAATTTAAACTTTGATGCAATTACGTTTGGAGTACATGAAAAGCTGTTCTGGGTGTTTTGATAAAGCAAATATCTAATTCAAGCCTGTTTTGGTGTGAAAAACATTTAATTTTATTTTTCATAATTTGATGGTTACAATTGGAGTGGGGATTTGAATCTTAAATATTTTTTATAAATACATTATGAGATGCGAGTTGAGTTACAAAACTCTTAACATGAAAAATATTATTTTTTAAAATGTTTTTTTTTATTTACCTTTTTCAATTTTTCCTATTTGGTAAGAAGTAGACATGTACATCTAACCCACCAACGGTACAAAACTAATCCAACTCAACCCAACCTAACCAGACACATCGGATTGGTAGGTTGGGTTGAATTGAAATTTTATTTGGAGTCTCAGTGATGTCACAGAAGTCTAAATAAACAACACACGATACTTTCTTTAATGGAATAGAAACTAAACTGTTAGTTTTCGATAATAAACCTCAAATTCACGAGAGTTCCTTGAATCTACAATGTGATAAGTCTAGAATCCAATAGAGAAAATAATAGACAAAAGTCTGAATTTTTATTAATAATTAACGTTTATAGACTTAGGGGCCTATTTAAAGGCTTTGTAAAACTTGACAGACAAGAAAATAAATCCTAATTAATACCTAACCATAACAGGAATCAAATTTAACATAAAAAGTATTAAAAGCACCTAAAAACAAGAAAATAAATGTCTTAAACCTAAAATAACGAAAATTACATAAAAATGCCAAAATTAATAAATTACAATTATTAAATAGTAAATTGTGTCCTACATCACTCAGGTTGCATTGGGTTCGAGTTGATAGTTTTTTAACCCATTTGACCCATCTTGACCCACAATATATATAAATTTATTTTATTACCCTTATTTTAATATTTTTAGTTTGATTTTTTTGGCATTTTTAAGAAACTTCTAATGAATTTGGTAAATCAATGGTAGGAAAAGGTTAAAAAGTGTACATTTCGGTAGGATCTACTATTCTCAAACTTTTTTTAGAATAAAATTATAATTTATCCCTATAGTTTGACCATGTCACAATTTAGTCCATAAAATTTTATTTGCCACATTTATACTCCTAAATTTTGGAGTTAAAAAAAAAAAAAAAAAAAAAAAAAAAAAAAAAAAAAACCATTAGCATTCCATCCAAATCAACAAATTTTATATCATGTGGATTCCACAATTTCTAATCCATAAAAACACAACATTACACAAATTTTAAAGTAAACTTATAGAAAAAACAAATGCAAATTGAAGTCCCAAAATTCAATTCCCACAAATTACGATTTCTTCATTAACCAATACAATAAAAAATAAACTAGAAATTAATAGATTCCAATTCATTCATATTGTTTTTAAATTAAAAGTTCTTGAATTGTTGATATCAGTAAGTGGCAGAATAGGGAGCTTATATGTGTGTATTTTGTTGGGGGGGCTCCTTGAATTGTTGATATCAGTAAGTGGCAGAATAGGGAGCTTATATGTGTGTATTTTGTTGGGGGGGGGGGGGGGGGGGGCGCTCCTTGACTTTCATGGACTCAAAATGAACAATTGGTTCTTCATTGGTGGTCATCATCAGAGGACTTCAAAACCAAATCCCATCACAACCACAAAAATAGGGGAAAAAGAACATTTAAGGAACTCCCCAAACCTAAACCACATCCACTTGTTGCCATAAGCGACGGCTCATTCCCTCCAAAAGATCTCTAGTGACATAGCCCAATCAAAGATTAAGTCTATCTCCAACCTCACACCAACCAAATTCAAGTCGAGTATTCCCAAAGGTGGAGTCATAATCAATGAACGAAAAACTATTAGAGAGAAAGAGAAGTGTTAGAGGGACATTCTGAGAGAGAGAGAGAGAGAGAGAGAGAGAGAGAGAGAGAGAGAGAGAGAGAGAGAGAGAGAGAGAGAGAGAGAGAGAGAGAGAGAGAGAGAGAGAGAGAGAGAGAGAAGGGGCTAACTAGGACAAAGATTAGCTCCAAACCAGCTTGAAGAAATCTCCTTTGACCCACTTCGTGACGATTTATAGGACTATCTATGCATATTATTTAAACAAATCACATGACTCATTCAAAAATCATGTGACTAAAATTATATGTGGATGATCTCTTCAATAGTCACATAATGAATTGGAGGGTGATAGCTCCAAACTTGTTTGTATCTAAACTTTTTCCAGCAAAAAAATAGTAGAAATGATAGTTTTAAAATAAAATTTAGCTACAAAATTGATTGTAGTCTAAGACTACAACTTCCTTTAAAAAAATTAATATTATTACATATTTTGAAAATCTAACGGTTGAATTACATGTACTTTACGCTTTTAATACACATGTAAAATTTTATGTTAATCGAATATTATTTACTATATAATCTATAAGCTTATTTTTTATGCATAATTTTAAACTATAAAAACTTGTAATTTAAACAATTTATTAATAACAATTTAAACAATTTAAGAGGGGTGTGAAATTTTGTTGCTTCCTTAACTTTATTGTAATAAAATATGTAAAAATAATAGCAAAAATAGTTGAGTTAGTAATATCCCTCATTATTAATAAATAAATAAATACTAATAAAGTCAAGCCGAATTTTTCTTAACTAAATTCAAAACGCCTAGTCGAAATTCCAAATTGTCTCAACTCTAACCTTCTAGAACTCCAACTTGACCAGGATCCAAAGACCAATACGATGCAAATATTCTCACCTAACTTCACGATGTTCTTTCTCTTAAAAAAAAAAAAAAAAATCTCCATGTCTATTTCGCATTGCATCATCAACTTTTTGAAAGTCCAAACCTCCTTTGACTTTTTGTATAGGTGGTTCGTCCTATTCTTCCATCCTTTCAACTCCACGAATCCCTACACTTGACAATTGACATGAGGAAACCAAGCGTACGATTGGAGGAAAACAATTTATTTGAGAAAATTGAGAGGATAAGAAATCGAGCAAATTTCTCGTCCTTCCAGATAATTCAAAGAAGGATTTCTAGTTTAGGTAATCAACCGAATATAACGGTCATATTTACATCATTCTATAAAGTTTTATATAGATAAATTTTCTAATTTTTTTTCTTTAGAAAAAATAAATAATCATAGGTAGATAATACTAACATTGCTAACTTTAGCTAAATAAATTTTCTAATTTTTTTCTTAAAAAAATAATCAAAGATAAATGATACAACATTACTAAGAGTCTTGTAACTTAACTAACACTTTTATGTATTTATCAAATCAAACCACATGTTTAACTAAAATTTATATAAAAATTAACAATATTTTACCCAACAAAAAAAAATCTATAAAAAAGGGTTAAAATTTGATAGACCAATTTTAAAACATATTTTATATATATAAATATATACATATATATATATATATATATATACAATAATAATAAAATATTTAAGCATATAATAGCATGCTTTACGCAATAATAATTACTGAAAACTCTTTGTCTATTTTCATCCCATTTTTTGGGTTTCATTTTATACTCTACCAATTATGTCAACATAAAGAGTCAACTTTTTTTAATTTTTTTAATGATCTAATTAATTTTTTTTTTTTTAAACACACACACAAAGGAGAGCGAATGAGGTTCTAACATAAAAACATACTACAAACTCTATTAAAAAATCATGGTAATATGCATTTAAACATTTACCTAAATCATAAGTCATGAAAGAATATTATGTTCAATTAAAAAAACTTATTAAGGAATATAATAAAAAGACAATTTTTTACCAATCCAAACATATAAATATTAAAAATAAAAATAAATAAATACGTATGTTAAGAAGTTCAACACAGACAAAAGTATAAATAACTAAATTAAAGTAAAATTTTGAAAAAAAAAAATTGAATGAGAATAATTTAAACCATTTTGAAAATTATAATTTTCTTCATAATAACTTTATATAAATTAAGAAATGTAATTGTGGAAATAATTGTAAATAAATAACGGAAGATGTTCTTTTCATAATATAACATTTTTCTTTTAAAAGACCAAAATGTCGAACTATTTGTAATAAAAATTAAAAAAAAAAAAAAAAGTAGATAAGTGATTTAGAGTACATGATCAGTTTTAAAGAACCTATTCGGGTTGAACAAGTAGAAAAGAACTCATTCGCGTTGAACGAGTTAAAAAAAACAGCCACCAGGTGCGTGTGACTAGGTTTAATCGGCTCATAGGCTTAAACAGCCGATATAGGATATTAATCAAAATTTACTGGTCCAACTAGTCAAATTGATCCCTCGAATTTAATAACTATGGATGATGGAGTTGGAGCACAGTGCAATTAATAAGTTTAGTTACCTGCACATTTGATTTCAGTCTATTACTTTTTTTTTTTTTTTTTTTTTTGGTGAAAGAGATGATATCATAAACTAAGAAGAAGCAGCAGACACAGAACACAGTCTGTTAAAACACAAACCATTGTTGTCTTGTTCAAAGAACGCAAAGGCGTCCACAGGCGGACTTTTAAAAATTCTAAAATCTAAGTCTTGATTAGCACCTAACCTGGCAAGTGCATCTGCACATTGATTCGACTGGCGGAAGTAGTGTTTAAATTGCACCTGCTGAAACTTGGTGATGAGCATCCTGCAGTCATCCAAGATGGGAGAGATCACATCATTGACATAACCCGTCTTGCAAAAAATCTCCACAATGGATTTAGCATCCAGTTCTACAATAAGAGAGGGGATATTCAAGTTACTACACAGCAATAGTCCATCCCTTAATCCCCATAATTCAGCCACAAAGCTATTCGTGATCCCTATATGCCTTGAGAACCCAGAAATCCACTCCCCATGACTGTCATGCACAACTCCTCCACAGCCAACCAAGCTCGTACTACCTGCCGCACACCTATCCGTATTTAACTTGATCCATCCCTCAGGAGGCTTCTCCTAATGACACGCAACTACCACCCTTGGCACAGGCAAGGACGAACCCAGGTAGGGGCCTAAGGGGGCCCAGGCCCTAAAAAAAAAATTTAGCATGTAAAATTTTTCAACCAAAAAAAAAAAAAAAAAAGGCTTAAGCCCCCTTGGTTTTTAGCTCGGGCCCCCCCTTGGTTTTTGGCTGGGCCCCCCTCACCTCAATGGCTCAACCATCCCTATGATCCAGCCGGCTAGCCTAAGAGGCAACTCAGGCAAGAGCCCATGAAACGTTAAAAAAAATAATGTAAAAAAGAAAAAAAAATAAAAGAAAAAATAAAACCCAAAGTTGAAGACTCCAAACCAAAACCAAACGGAAAAGCCTAAAATGAAGGAAAAAAGAAAAAAAGAAAAGAAAAGAAAGGGAGAGGCAAGACCGTGACGCCGCCGCCCACGCCTTGACGCCGCTGCTCACGCCCACGCGAGAGAGACCCACGCTGCCATCAACTGTCGCAAAACCCAGCTTCGTTGCTCGATCTTGCGAGACCCACACCGCCGCCACCAGTTGCTCGATCTGCCCAGCCCAACTTCATTTCTCCACTGCTCCAACCTTCACAGTTCACAGGTATTTAACCCCTTCAAAACCTAATATAATGTTTGTGAATCTCAGAATCTAAAAATCTATGCTTGTGGACTTGTGGTGTTTGTGTTTTTACTGATGAATGTTTGTGATTCTGTGATTGTGAATTGAATCTGTGCCTGATGGCCCTGACTGCTTGTGGTTTTTTTTTTTTTTTTTTTTTTTTTGACTTTTTGGCTTTGTGACTCTCTGTGACTATGTTTGTGACTCTCTCTCTCTCTTATTATATAGATAAGAGAGATAGAGAAATTAGAGTTTGTAAAGATTAGAGAATATATCATTAGTGTAGTGTTTGTCTGTTTGTTCTTTGTTGACTGGTAGACTGGTAGTTGAGCAACAATAAGGACAAGTGACAGAAAATTAAAGGTAAAGTTTAAAAATTTTTGTTAGTAGTGCATAATAAATTTATAGTGTCCCTAATGGGATTGGGTCAGTGTTTGAAATATGGAGACAAGACAAAGAAAAAGAGATAAATAAAGGCAAAGACCAAAGACAAGAAAAAAACAAATCATATAATATAGAAAATTGTCACACAAATTTAGGAAAATAACAGTGATTCACTTGCACCTATTATTAACTCATAATGCTAAATTAGATAAATTTATAAATTGAAAAGAAGTGAGAAATACTAAATTTATAATTAAATACATCATGCATATTACCTTGATTCTAGTATTTGTCTTTAGTTAGTAACAACATTTAGCGTAGATGTTATACATTGAAAATGATATAGCTTTGATATTTAGTTTGGATTCAATCGTAGATGATTTTGAAGATTTGAAAGAGCGTCGAGTTCCCTTTTCACAGATGATTGTATTAAGAAACAATAGTGTTTCGTGTCTTTTGTTTTTGTTGGTAGATGATTGTATCTTAATATATTAAGAAACGATGATTTTTGGGTATTTGTCTTGGTTGATAGTTTATTAATACTATATGGACGCGTATTTGAAATTTTTTTTTTCACTTATCTCCCCCCCCCCCCCCCCCCACTTGAAATCCTGGGTCCGTCCCTGGGCACGAGCCACCTTGGAGAGCTAGCACAATACATGAACTCGGTGTACAGATTCTCAATTTTAATTGAAAGCTTCGAATTCTGAGCTTTACCAGAGAACATCGTTTGATTTCTACCTTTCCATATCATCCAAATAGCAAAAGAAAATAGCATACTCCAATGATTTCTTCCATACATCGCCCTGCTACCCTTACTCCCATTCATTGTTAACCACTCTTGAAGATCGCTACTCCAAAAGGCTTGATTCGTGTACCTAACTCCCAGTTGCAACCAGACAGCCCTAACTCGAGCACAGTCTCGAAGAGCATGCAAGACTGATTCCTTATCTACTTGGCAAATAGGGCATAAATCATCAACTCCCATCCCCCTCCTAACAAGACAACCTTTAACACCAATACTATCATGCACACATCTCCAAATAAAGGTTTTAATTCTAGGTAAGGTATTAATTTTCCAGATCCACCTCGTAGACAAAGCAGGCATATAATTAGTATGCTCAGCCAATTTATAAGCACTTTTAACATCGAACCCACCTCTGGTACTACCAGCCCAAACTAATCTGTCAGTCCCTCTACTTGTGATAGACACCGAAGTAGCTAGGATCAAGTTCTTAATGTCCACAGGCAGAGCAAAAGGAATACGACCCCAATCCCAACCCGAGTCAGTCAAAACATCCTTTACCTCAAGTAATTCAACTTCACGGGTCAACGGGCCTAGGATCCTATGACGAATGGGACCCCCTTTGATCCAATTCCCAAACCAAAAACTCTGATTACTGTCTCTACCCACCAGCCACATACTACCTTTATTGAACACCTCCCTACCTCTCTTCATAGTTGTCCATACCTAAGAACACGGAAGACGATCTGTATTTATGGCCTTTGCTCTCCTACCAGAACAATATTTTTGCTTTAAGACCCTTGCCCAAAGCATATCTTGCTCTGTGTGCAACCTCCAATTCAGTTTTACAAGGAGAGCAGTGTTCCTCCCTCTTGTCATTTGAAGACCAAGGCCTTCTTCCTCCTTAGCTCTAGTAACTTTTTGCCACCCAACCCAATGCATCTTTCTTTGATTCTCCGTAGTACCCCACAAAAAATTTCGGTTCACCCGGTCTATACCATCCAAAACTCTTCCCGGAAGAGCAACACACTGCATTACATAGGAAGGGATAGCCGCTGAGGAAGCTTGGATAAGCATCGCGCGCCCCGCCAAAGAAAGCAAATTAGCTTTCCAACCCGCTAATTTTTGTTTTACTTTGTCAAGAATAAAATTATACTCTCGAGAAGACATGCTCGGCTATCTAATAGGGATAACTAAGTACTTTCCTAGGTAGGGAGTGGAAGCGAAGCCAAGGATGTCACAAAAAGCCTCCCTATCATCCATATCAACATTGGGAGAAAAGAAAACCCTCGACTTAGCTTCACTGACTGCTTGCCCTGACATCTTGCAAAACTCATCAAGCACATCCCTAATGACGCAGCAATTAACATTATCTGCTTTGGCAAAGAGAACCAGTTGTCCACAAACATCAAATGGGAGACTGAGGGGCCTCTTTGAGAAACTTTGATTGGTCTCCAGAGCTTGGCACTACATTTTTCCTCAATAAGCTGCCCAAGAAAATCCATGCAAAGAATGAATAGATAGGGAGAAAGAGGATCCCCTTGCCTTATCCCTCTTAAAGGGTATATCGGCTCTAACGCTTCCCCATTGAAACAAATCGAAGTAGATACCGTCGTAACACAACTCATGATAGTCTCAATTAGGTCAGTAGGCATATTAACTCTAATAAGCATATCTCGAATGAAGCTCCACTCCAATTTATCATACGCCTTCTCAAGGTCAATCTTCAAAGCCATGTACCCAACTTTCCCTTTTTTTTGCTGAAAGAGTGGATGACTTCCTGTGCTATTATAGCATTATCAATACCCTTCCTACCCAGAATAAAAGCTGACTAGCATAGGGAGATGAGCTTGTCCAGATACAGCCTCAACTTGGCAACAATAATCTTCGACACAATTTTATACACCGTGTTACATAGGCTGATGGGTCTATAATTACTACGCGTCTCCGGACCTTGAATCTTAGGAATAAGGGCAATATGAGTAGTATTAAGGTAATTCGGAACTCTCCTATCAGCAAAGACTTTTTTAACTTCATTGATAACTGAGCTACCCACAGTAAGCTAGAATCTTTGAAAAAACCCCGCATGCAGCCTATCCGGCCTAGGAGCCTTAAAACTTTTAAAGACCATAAAGCGGCCTTTATTTCCTCCTTCGACACCTTTCCACTAATACTACATTTTTCCTCCTCCGATAACCTGGCCTGCCAAGAAGAAATCCTAGGAGGAAGGGTAGGAACACTAGAGAAGGAAGTGGTATAAAAATCACTGTACCCATTCTTCACAAAATTCTTTGACATCTTCCTCCTGATAAATCCACTCACCCACTGCATCTTTGATAGCCACAATCTTGTTCCTCTTTCTTCTCACCAAGGTAGATACATGATAGAAAGCCGTATTCCTATCCCCTTGAATCATCCAATTAACTCTAGATTTTAACGACCAAAATTTCCTCTTCCTGCTTCAGAACAGTATCAAGGTCCCTAAGGAGGTCATTCTCCAGGTTAAGAAGAAAAACCGAAGGTTGCACAGCCATAGCTCTCTGGATGCCATTTAACCTAGCCATGATGTTCTTTTTCTTAGCAAATACGTTTCCAAACTGCTCCTTATTCCACCTGTTTGCCTCTTTAGTGAATGACTCAATAGCCTGCGCCAAACCCGTGCTCTACCTCCAAGCCTAATTAACTATGGTAGGGAAGGTGCAATTAGACAGCCAACAAGTTTGAAACTTAAATAATTTCCTCCTATTCTCATGAACTCTAGGCTGCAATTCCATCAGAACTAGAGAGTGATCGGAATGGCACCTTGTAAGATGGACCACACGAGCCTCAGGGTACATTAGACACAAATGAGAGTCTACAAAGAATCTGTCAATCCTCTCCTGAATAAGAGCCTGAATCTCCCTTCTGTTAGTCCATGTAAACCGCGGACCCGAAAAGCCTAAGTCGATCATGCTACAAGCATCCAAACACTCCTTAAACTGAAGAGCTCTATTTACACTCAACCCCCTTCCTCCAAATTTATCTCCCTCCATTAACGGCTCATTAAAATCGCCCGCCATAACCCACGGCATATCATGAACTTCAGCCATCATCTTAAGATTACCCCATAATACCTGCCTTTCAACACACCTAGGGCTAGCATAAATCGCAATTAATAACAGTTAAGGTTAGAGGATCATACCTTAACAATCACATGAATTTCCTGCTCCGTGTTTGCTAACTGAGATATCTCCACTCTATCTTCATTCCACAACAGCCATAACCCACCCGTATAACCAATTGTATCGGTGTGAATAGCTCCATCAAACGGCAACTCGTCCGTAATCTCCTTCGCCCTATCGTCCCCAACCCGAGTTTCCATCACTATCAAAATAGCTGGATCATGATTGCGGACCAACTCTCTAACATGACTTTTAAAGGCGGGCTTCCGCGCCTCTACGATTTCAGGCAATAATATTCATAAGGGAAATAAGAACAAGGAGAGGACACTCATCAGCAGGACATAGGAGCATTACCACCGCCCTCAAGACCCAACCCAATAGCTTCAAAGCTTTCTTCAGAGTTGCACTCATACCCTGCACCTCCAATAGACATACCTACCACGGATTGCACATGCCCTTCCACGTGGGGACCACCGGAGCGAAATCGCCCTTCATTGTACCTGCTACGGTTCACGGGAGCATCATCATCCATGCTTTCCACCTCCGTTAACAGAACCAGCTCCAAACCCAGATCCCAGGCGCACGGATTTCGGCAGGCCCGATCCTCGGAATCTCCACCACCGTGCTTCGACACTTCAATGTTAGCGGGCTGAACTTCAGTGGCTGCTCCCTAATCAGATTTGCCATTGGGAAAGGCACGGTTTGGCGCAATTGTGGAGAGCAAAGAATTGTTGGCAGCTTGGAGATTAGGTGAACTACCTCTTCTGTCAACGACATTTGTGGTTGCCTTTGACCGAGCTAAGGCTTTCTTACCTTTAACTGAAGCTTGTGGGCTAGGCTTAGTGGCCAATTTGGCCTTTTCCACCTTAATAACCTTCTTCCCATTCTCAAACAATTTTGGGCTTAGACTCGAAAAAGTTAGGCCCTTTAACTCTTTAAAACCTTCCAACTCCGTGACACTACAAGCGCCTTGGGCCCCATTCCTCACCTTAGGTGGAGAAATTTTCCTTTTGATCTCTCTAGAAGGCCCAACCGGTTCACCCCTTGAATACCCTTCTCTAGTCCACTGAACATTCCCAACGTATCGACGTGGTTGTGGTCCCATATTGGAGCTTTTGTTTTTTGCTCCATTCACCTTGCGCTTCACCACGATCCATGGACCATACGTACTATCATGTACGTTGTCCTCAACGTTACCCTGTACATTATCAGGCACGATCCCACCGGGTCCCTCATCTGCCTTGTCAGCATTAGCCCCACGAGAATTGCATGACCGGGTACTGTTCTTCTCTGATTCCATCCCCACCGTCTCCTTCGGCGGAACATCTTGGCGGATTGAGTACGGAAAGTTTTCCCGCTTATGACCCACTCTTCCACAGTCAAAACACAGCTTCCGAATGCCTTCATAGCACACAGGTTGCTCAAGCTTTCCAATCTTAATAGCTGTGACTAACGGCTTAGTTACGTCAACTTGTATACACAGCCTAGCGAACCTGCCTCTAGCTTCCGACGCAGTGTGAGTATCCACCCTTAACACATTCCCAATGGCTTTCCCAATCAGATAGAGTGCTTCAGCATTGTAGTACTCTATCGTCAGCCCATTGAGTCTAATCTAAACTGCAATTGAGGACACATTCGCCAACTCCGGTTTGAAATCCGGTTCCCAAGGTCGTATGGACAAGAAATGTTCGCCAATAAACCAAGGGCCCTTTTGCAGCACAGCCTCAAAATCTTCTTTGAGAGATAGCTGAGTAAGGAAGAACCCGTAGCCTAAATCCACACAATCAAGTCTGCCTGTTGGTTTCCATAAAGCCAGGAGTCTTGTTGGTGTGCTGTTGTAGGTAACCAAAAATAAAACCTATACTCCTAAAAATATATGTAGTAGTGTGAGTAAGAATCGTTCCCACGGAGAGTATCTAGCTTAGTTTTATGCTACGTGAACAAGGAGGGGGGGGGGGTTTGAGTATAATGAAAACAATTTTAAGAAAAACAATTAAGGAACAATTCAAATTAAAATATCGAAATCAATCAAGAGAACAAACCTTGGTCCAAGTCAACATCCACCATCGGAATTTTACAACTAATCATCGATACAAGTATATATCAATTCACACTTTGAATATTCACCGTTGGAACTATTTTCCTATCTCTCCTTAGTCGTAGTTAATTAGAAAACAAGCGATCTAATAAACCCTAACTACTAAACAACCCAAGACAAGCGCTAAAGGTTTAATCTAGTAGCAGCCTTAAGAATTAGAGAGATCGATGAAACTAAATAACACAAACACAAGCGGTTGCATTTAATTTAGTCGAGCATTCTTCCTAAGATCTAATAATTTCTAACGCAGCAAATCATTAAATCTTGGTTGCTTCACAAGTTAGAGAGATCAAACAATTACGGATTTGATATCTAACCTAGCAATAGATTGCAACGAATAATAAACTAGTAGGCCTCCTAGTAATTAAATGAGACAATCATGAAAATAAGCACAGAAGAACATCCAATATTCACAGCATAAATCGAACAATAAAAACAAATTAAATCTCATAGTTTTATTGATTCCGAGGCTTCAGTTTCCTTCGACCAAGTATAAAAGTTTAGCCACGCAAGGCCATGATGAAAACTCAAAGGAAAAAAATCAGAGAAGAGGGGAGAGAGAGGCGTGTGTGTGTGTCTAATTCTGATTTCTCCTCCCCCTTTTACACGTTAATTCCCCCTTTCCCAAGCCTACAAAATCTCCTAAAAATATTCTCAATAATAATATCCAAATCTAACTAATTAAGGAAAAATATTAAAAATAAAACAAAGTCCTAATACAACTAGGAAAGTGGTGTTTTTCAGCTAGAAATTTCGTGCACCAGATCTGGAGGCTTCCAAAAATAAACCACATCAGATACGCGTATTAGAATTTCAGGCAAAGAAACATTCCAGAACGTCAGCAGTGCAGGTGCAGCAACTTCAAGCCCGATTTTGACCTCAATGCATCCCGTATCTCTCAAAACTCAAAACATGAAAGTTGTAGAGCTTTGTCTTGGCGTTCCATAGCATCTCGAATCATCTCAATCGGAGCTTGGATGAGAGAATTATGCCCATATTACGAAGCGATGTCAAAGCTGTCCAGAATCACCCAATGAGCTACGTTTTGCACTTAATGCCTCCATTTGCATCCTAAATCAAAATATAAGAATAATGAGTACATTTAGGCACCAAATAAATATAAAAGACTAAACATTAAGGGAGAAAAATATGACAATTTGCATTCTCATCAGTTGTCTGAAGAAAGTTGAATCCAATCGACCTTCCATATACCTTAACAATCAACGCCCTTGCTCACGGGTGTCTGATTTTCTGTTTGAGCTCTCTCGAGAACTTTACAGCAACCAGCCCTTCCCTAAGAGCCTCTACTTCGTCATCCGACTCTTCATCGTCCTCCATGAGGTCTCCAAAGTTAAAAGCTTGAGTGTATGCACCAGGAATCTCACCCAGAACCTTGTCCTCAAAAGATATGGCTCGACTCCACATACCTTGGGGCTAGTTTGGAGATGATGGTCTTGAATCACTGCTATCGCCGAAGCCTGCATGATTCACATTCTTAACCTTCTTGTTGCTGCAAGCCAGTTCCTCCTGTTCTTCACGCGAAAGGGAGAGAAAGGAAGAGCTAGCCATTCACAAAAGTTTTTACTTTCTAATAAGCTATTTCCACAGCTTTAGAGAACACAAAAATTTCAAATCACTGAGATGAGAGATAGTTGTAGCATTATCTTCGGAGTACAGTGCTAAATCTATTTCAAAAGTTTCTTTTCCCAGTACCGTACTATGATACACCGTTCATGCGTACAAGAGCATTTTGGCCTCAGTCTATTACTATAAAAGTTACCTCCTCCACTCTACAGGCAAAATCAACCCAAACTCATTTGCTCACCCAAACCCGCCCAATTAACATTAATGTTTATTGGGTTTTAATTGGGTACTCAATTAGACCCAATTATAATCCAACTATCATTTCTACAAATCACCCTACTCTAAAATGCCCCAAAACCACTAAAATTACCAAAATACCCCCTCAACCTAAAAAATGACCAAAATAACACATAAACCTAAAAATGACCAAAATACCCCTAAAACCTAAAAAAAGACCAAAATACCCCTTAAACCTAAAAAATAACCAAAATACTCCCAAAACCTAAAAATTATCAAAATAACCCCAAAACCTACAAAATGACCAAAATACCTTCGAAACCCAAAAAATGACCAAAATATCCCTCAAAACCCAGAAAATGACCAAAATACCCCCAAAACCTAAAAATTACCAAAATATCCCCCCAAACCCAAAAAATGACAAAAATACCCCCAAAACCTAAAAATTACCAAAATAACCCCAAAACCTACAAAATGACCAAAATACCACCGAAACCCAAAAAATGACCAAAATATCCCCCAAAACCTAAAAATGACCAAAATATCCCCCAAAACCTAAAAATTACCAAAAATACCCTCAAAATCTAAAAATTACCAAAATACCCCCAAAACCCAAAAATGACCAAAATACCTCCCGAAACCCAAAAAATTACCAAAATACCCCCGAAACCTAAAAATTACCAAAATACCCCTAAAATCTAGAAAATTACCAAAATACTCCTGAAACTTAAAAATGACCAAAATACTCCCGAAACCTAAAAATTACCAAAATCCCTCTGAAACCTAAAAAATGGCCAAAATAACCCCGAAAGCCTCTACTCCACAAGACTTTTTTTTTTTTTTTTTATTATTAATAGGTTGTCTCACTAGCTTTCTATTACTTATTACGTTCTGTATTCTGATCTTATCTTTTTGTTTTGGCTTCATAGACACGCACCTAGCACATGTTGTTCTTGGCTTCATCGACGTTTCAGTTGTAAACAATATCCCTCAGATGCATCCAACATCAGGCCCCAACATTCAATCGGTAGGTATTCTAGATTTTCTTTCAACGTATAAACAAAAATTAGACTCTAGAATGGCTGTCCTCAAGTTTGCCTCCTTCAATACTTTAATTTTACTATGAATATGTTTACCAACATTACATGTTTGCACATGATCGTTAATGTAGACTCTGCAGATATAAGAATTTTCAGTGACGTCTACTTTAATGTAACTGGCTCCATTCTACTACATCCATGGGCGGAGCCATGTTGAATGCCCCCCCCCCCCCCCCCCCCCCAAAATTTGAAATTTTTTTAAATATATATATATATATATAATTATTTTAATGTTTTCAAAATTTAGTCTACAAAAATAAGAGTTGGCCCCCCTAAGTATTTGAATTAGTCCAATGATGCTTTAAAAAAAAAAAAATTAGTCTAATCGTTATAGAGACAGCTTTATTTTTCGCAATTCTATTTTTTATTGTAAAATATGTTTTTATATCTGTTAAATATTTGAAAATGTTTGGCACCAAACATGTTTGAATTTATCTTTTTCAACCTGTTATGTGGCGATTAACAAGTCATTGACTCATTATAAAATTATTGTCACTAAAACTACACATGAAATGTCTCTTTAGTTGCCACATAATGGGTCAAAGCAAAATAGTTTCAAATATGTTTGGAGCCTAATTTGTTCCTCCAAGTTTTGGATCATTCTTGTTTTTGAAAATTACATTAGTTCAATTGAATAATTTTACTTACATTAGTATAAAATTTGATAATTTTTATAGAAAATGAAACTTTTTAAGAATTTCACTATGAAAATTGTGAAAATGTATTTTATTAATTTTATGAAAGATAGCTATCAAACATAATTTTGATTGAAAATATTAAGCTCTTTTTTTGTTGGGTGTGTGTATATATATAACTTATCAAATAAAAAAGTGTGTGTATATAATAAAAAATGCATGTGTATTTATGTGTGTGTATGGGGTTGTCTTGATAAATATATTAGTGTTGCAACTTGGCCCCTCCAAACAAAAATTCCTGGCTCCGCCCCTGACTACATCTCACCATCAACTACTTGCAAATATTCTTATCCATGGATGCTCCACATTTTGCAAAGATTTTTACAAGCTCAGTTTATCCAATAAACCTACTTGGTCTATACAAAAAAGAATGAAAGGGCCAAAAGATCAGGAATTACAAACCTAGCAAAAATAATCTATCAAAATATCTTTCTTCTTTAGTTCATAACCCCTACATTCAAGTGAAATGCCGTCTCATGAGTAACTACATCCTCAAACCATAGTTAATCCAATATAATTGCTTGGTCTACACAGATAAAGTTATGCATGAGTAACTACATTACCCAGCAAATGCAGGAGCTCCTCATGCTTGGGCTTTGTTACTTGTAACTCCAAAGTCACCTGTCAAATAAGGAACAATATACGCTAAGTGGCAGGATTATGAAGAGGACAGTTGAAGCTATATTCTGCCAATGTAAAATTTTGCTATCTTGGATGCTTATGAAAAATAAGGCAACTAGTTCAGCAAAAACTTACAGCTCAACCTGTTCATAATTATAGAAGTCTTATTCCCCATTAGAACAATGAAAAGAACATAACTAACCACATAGATCCAGTTCAATATTTGACAACTTTCCTGGTAACTGTCAATCAACCAGTTTGGACAATTTTTTTTGCCGTATAATTTTCCTTAATAGTTTTCCTCTTCATCTATATGTATAATTTGATAAAAATTAAATGTCAAAATAATCCAATTAAGCTGATTTCATCTGATTAGATAGATCCAACCCATTAGATAACAGGATCCTGAACTATTTACCAAACTAACATGTCATAAAATTACTAAGAATTATATACTAAACGGGCTGGAGCAGCCAAATAATCTGTAAGCTCAACTGTGTAGAAATTCCATTGTTACCAGGCCTGCACCATTACAAGGTTGATGCTGGGGGAAGAATATTTCCTTACATTAATATCAAGAATCAAGAAGCTTTTATTTCTTCATAAGCCAATGACAAAAAATGCATGCGTAAACACTTGGTGATATAAATAATCTGGTTGTAGTCTATTTAACTTCTTTATAAGCCAATACAATTACACAACTGCACAGCTATGTGTACTGGTGTTTGTAAGGATCGAAAATCTTACCTCTTTAAAGATTTCACTAAAAGAAGCCTCTTCAAATCCCAACACCAATCACAATTGAGTTTAGTTAAGGACAAAGCGTAAATGAAAATGTCATCTGTCGTGCACACAAACAAGAAAAGTGTTGGGGGTGAGGAGGGATAAAATGCAGACCACGTAAGTACATATGTTTAAAAAAAAAATAAAAAAATAAAAAATAAAAAACCTATCAGAATTTTTGGTTTTGGCCTTTTTTGGGTATTGGTTCTAAAAATCCGTTTTTGGTATCATTACTGGAATTCTTTATGCCAACACCAACTGATATATATGTAATTTTATAACCATAGCGCTTATATCCTCAATAATTATCTCATGGGATATATGCATTCTCCCTACAAAGTGAGAGGGAGGACAATATATCCCATTCATGAGTACCTTCTCCTATATTTCAGTGGTTCTGTCACCAGTATCCTAATCAAGAGTCCTTTGTTTGACCCCCCACACAGGTGCTGGCATAGAACTTATATATTAACATTCCAAAACCTTAATCTTACTTCTAATTTCTCCTAGCATCACAACCCTTCCCCCCCCAAACATGGACGTTAAGCCTCTCTCTCTCTCACTCTCATATGAACGTCAAGGGAGTACAATGAGCCAAATTTCATATTAAATAGAGTACAATGAGCCAACATGGATGTTACTTCAAGTACGAAATCAGGGGTTTGAGAATTGTAATGATAGGTCTTGGGCTTCTGCTTCTCTATGGGATGTTAGCTTTGGCTCAAGGTAACATACATTACTCTGACTTTGCTGTACCCTCTCCCCCCCCCCCCCCCCCCCTCTCTCTCTCTCTCTCTCTCTTTATTTTGTATCATGCTCAGGTTTGACTCTTTTTTTTTTCTTTTTTCCCTATTTCAGTGGTAGTGGTGGCAGTTGATATGAGTGAAAACTATCTTCTTTCGAACCAACTGAAGTACAGTCAGCCCGGTCCGGTTGTCCTTCCTAACAGTTCAATGTTGTTCCCAAATATTGCAAAACCAACAGCACTGGTTCAGTGCAAAAAATGCTCTCAACACCGAACCGATATCAACCCTAAGTACATGTGTACCAATTCATATGTAGGCAAGAACAAGGGAAATTTTGTTCAAACAAATGGCCAGCATTGCATGAATGTGTAGATATGAAATTAAAAGCATGCTTCAGAGAGAGAGAGAGAGAGAGACCAATTTCCGGAACAAGGTAAGAGATGCTCCATTTGATTCCCCAATTTTAGCGCGGAAGATGTGTATCCCTAAGCTCTCAACTGCAAACACAATCATTAACAAGACAGATTCCTTTCCAAGTCCTTTCCCACGACTATGCTAGCAAGAGCAAAATGATAAGATATAAGCTTGAGAACTATATTATAGTATAGGAAAGTAATTAAGCTTTTTCCCCTTTTTTTAATAGGTAAAGGAGTTTATAAAGTTCACAGCCAATCCAAAAGAAAATTGAGCAAGATGAAGGTTAGCATTCATTTCAGTCAAAACATTCAAAATGGAGTGTCAATAATCAGACTATCCTAATGCACTGGCCACAGATTAATTGACAAATATATTTTAAAGTAGCTGAGTTGTTAAATCACTAGTTGATGATCTGGTCTGGGTTAATGTAGAAGGGTCAATCCAAAACACAAATTTGAAGTGATGATATTTTGGAGCCAGCCAATGGCCCAAAAGGCTAATAAAGCAAATTCTGCTTCCCCATCTATAGCTGTCTCTGCTATGATCATAAGACTGGATCTAAATATACTTGGATGACATTTGTGTTTCTAAAACCTTGAGAATTTGACTTGCAAAGACAAGATAATAACTACAATCATGATTATTAAATCTCTAACACAAATAGTGATAATCACTGAAGGGAAGTTAAGGACTGTAAAAATGTCCTCACACCAACCTCCCTTGAGGAATTAAGAAACAACACGCCCTCCAACTATTAGAGAACTGACATTCAACATTAAAACCAATGTTTGACCTAACTTTGTCAGGACATTAGATTTTTTTTTTTTGGCGTAAATGCACTTTTAGTCCGTATATTTTGACGTTTTTCCATTTTAGTCCCTACATTTTATTTTTTCCACTTTTAGTCCCTAAAACCAATTTACGCTTTCCGTTTTAGTCCTTTCCGTCAGTCAACCAACGGAAATAGCTGAGGTGGCAACCGGAACAATTAAAATATTATAAAAAATGCCACATCACCCTGACAAATCAGCATATAAATTTGAAAATTTAATTTATTAATTTTAACTAAATAAAAAAATTAAAAACATAATTAAAAACAATAAAATCAAACCTAAACCCAGAAAATCAAACCCAAGAACATGAAATTTATACCCACTAACAGCAACCCACAACCTATTCAGACCCACAACCCATTCAAACCTAAGCCTTAAAATCGATTCAACCCACGGCGGCAAACTCCGGCGACCAAAAGCCATAACCCACAACAAGTGAACCCCGGTGAGCAAAAGCCACAACCGACAACAACAAACCCAGGCGAGTAAAAGGTCGTCTTCAAACTCTGTCATCGTCGTCATCGCCTTCAAGATCTACCATCGCCACCGTCGAATTCAAGCACTGCCATCGCCTTCAAGCTCTGCCATTATCGCTGTCATCTTTAAGCTCTGCCGTTGCCTTCAAGCTTCGCCATCGAGTGAGATAGCTCAACTCTCATCCTTAGAGACCGTGCTCCGAACCCACCAAAACGAAGAAGAATCCAACACCGGCAATTTTCAAGCACCGTCGAAAGAAACGTTGGAAGCGCTAGCTAGATCCGAAGCCGAGTATAAGAAACCCAAAACGAATACCCAAACCCAGAAAATCAAACCCGAAAATCAAATACCCAAACCCAAAAAATGAAACCAGAAAAAAAAAAATCAATGAGCCGAGTTTGATTCAATGAGCTGAGTTTGGTTGGGTTTTTCTAGGTTTGTGTGTTTGTTTGATTCAATGAGCCGAGTTGGCCTTGTTGTTTGATTTTGTTGTTGATTGTTTGAAATAAACTGGGTTTTGTTTGAGTTTTTGGGTTTTTGAGTGTTTGAGATTTTTGGGTTTTCTTTGATTTTATGATTTTGGCTATGAATCTTTGGGGAAGAACGAGAAAAACTGATGGATTTTCAGCATGGGTCTTCAGCATTGGTCTTTGTTCTCTTCTCAAATTTTATTGCATTATTGATTTGATTTTAAGTGGGAAAGGAAGTTGATTCAATGGGTTTAATTTTGAATTCTTGTTCTTGGTTTGATTTTCTGGGTTTGTGTTCTTGTGTTCATAGGCATTTGATTTCATTGTTTTTAATTCTGAATTCATGTTCTTGGATTTGATTTTTTGGGTTTAGGATTGATTTTATTATTTTTAATTATGTTTTTATTTTTTTTATTTAATTAAAATTAATAAATTAATTTTTAAAATTTATATGCTGATTTGTCAGGGTGATGTGGCATTTTTTATAATATTTTAATTGTTCCGGCTGCCACCTCAGCTATTTCCGTTGGTTGACTGACGGAAAGGACTAAAACGGAAAGCGTAAAGGCGTAAATGCACTTTTAGTCCCTACATTTTGGCTTCTTTCCATTTTAGTCCCTACATTTTATTTTTTCCACTTTTAGTCCCTAAACCAATTAACGCGTTCCATTTTGGTCCTTTTCGTCAGTCAACCGACGGAAAAAGCTGAGGTGGCAACCGGAGGAATAAAATATTATTAAAAATGCCACATCACCCATGACACATCAGCATATAAATTTAAAAAATTAATTTATTAATTTTAACAAAATTTAAAAACATAAAAATACATGAATTAAGATCTGAAAATTTCTTGAACAAAGAACACAAACCCAAAAATTTTAAAACCCAAAAAATTAACATAAGATCCAAACCTGAGCACACCAAACTCAAACCGGCCACACACTTTCATCTCAAACTCAAACTCTATTCTCTCATCTCAAACTCAAACTACACAGCCACACACTATTCTCTCATCTCAAACTCTCTCTTCCATCTCAAACTCTCTCTTCTCTCTTCTCTCATGGCTCATACCCGAGCTCTCTCTCCTCTCATGGCCGATCCATGGCCAAAGACCCATGGAGAAAAGCTTTAACACGGAAGTTGAAAATGGAAGAGAGCGAGGGATCTAGAAGAATCGAACCTGCATATTGCACTTGACGAGATCGAGAGGAGTGACGGCCAGAACAAATACCCAAACCCAGAAAATCAAACCCGAAAATCAAACCCAGAACAAATACCGAAAAAATCAAACCCAGATCTGCTTACCGAAAAAATCAAACCTAGAACAAATACCCAAACCCAGAAAATCAAACCCGAAAATCAAATACCCAAACCCAAAAAATGAAACCAGAAAAACAAAAAAAAATCAAATCCAAATTACGGGGGCTTGTTGTTCGTCTTCTTCTTCGTCGTCGGTGGTTCCAAATTCAGACAAGCCAAGCATTAAAGATAATAACATCTCTCTCTCTTTGTCTCACAATGTTGAATCTGTTGGAGTTATGGGATCTATGATAGCTGATTTGAGTTTAGATCTGTTATGGATTGGTTGGGCTTGCTGTTGTTGTGAGCTGAATTAGCTGGGTTTTTTTGGGTTTGTGTGTTTGTTTGATTCGATGAGCCGAGTTGGCCAAGTCGGTTGATTTTGTTGTTGATTGTTTGAAATAAACTGGGTTTTGTTTGAGTTTTTGGGTTTCTGGGTTTTTGAGTGTTTGAGATTTCTAGGTTTTCTTTGATTTTATGATTTTGGCTATGAATCTTTGGGGAAGAACGAGAAAAACTTATGGGCTTTTCAGCATTGGTCTTTCAGCATGGGTCTTTCAATGGGTTTAATTTTGAATTCGTGTTCTTGGGTTTGATTTTCTGGGTTTATGTTCTTGTGTTCATAGGCATTTGATTTTATTGTTTTAAATTTTGTTTTTATGTTTTTAAATTTTGTTAAAATTAATAAATTAATTTTTTAAATTTATATGCTGATGTGTCATGGGTGATGTGGCATTTTTAATAATATTTTATTCCTCCGGCTGCCACCTCAGCTATTTCCGTCGGTTGACTGACGGAAAGGACCAAAATGGAACGCGTTAATTGGTTTAGGGACTAAAAGTGGAAAAAAAAAAATGTAGGGACTAAAATGGAAAAAAGCCAAAATGTAGGGACTAAAAGTGCATTTACGCCAAGCGTAAATTGGTTTTAGGGGCTAAAAGTGGAAAAAATAAAATGTAGGGACTAAAATAGAAAAACGTCAAAATATAAGGACTAAAAGTGCATTTACGCCTTTTTTTTTTAGGGGGTGGGGGGACAAACTTGCCCTTGGTTAAAGTAAGGGTTCTATCTTACCTTTACCTTATTAATGAAATCACCATTTTGCCCTTCAATAATTGCAACCAATTATAAAATCACTAGCATCCTTGACATATGATAAAAGGGCTGAATTTGAGTTTCCTTTCTTTTCTTTGTTTCTTAAAATCATGATGACAGTGGAACATCTTTTTCTCTAGAGGGATTAAACATTTTAGGAATTACAAATTTAATAATGCGAACCATCATTGCAAGTGACACATCCTTACTTTTTATGAACATGTTGAAGTATTGGAAAAAGCTTCTCCATCTCTTTCATCTCTTCTTTCATGATGATATCTTCTTTTGTTTTAGCTTTAGCTTGTTATAGAAAAATATGTGTGGCTTGCTAAGATGTATTTGGCACAACAATAGTTGAATAGTAGCTGGTTTTTCGAATTATTTTTCCCCATTCGATAGTTTCAAAACTTTCCTCCATTAAACTTTCAAATCGCTTGTTTTGACTCATCTTCAAGTTGTCTAGGCGCTTCAGCTAGCTCATTAGGTTCTTTTGCTTGTTTTCCGGCTGTCTAGGATTTTTTGAATATTGTCTGATTCTTGAACTTGCCATTTAGAGTCTACTACTTGCTCCTCTAGCTGTTCTACCATCCTAGAAAGTTATTCTGATTTGTCAGTATCCTGTTGTGGCACTCTAGCTGTTCTACCATTCTAGCAAGTCAATCCACTTGTATATTATCTCCCATGGTGTGGATACATCATGGCAAAACCTGCTCTAATACCAAACTGACGCAATACAAACATTTAAGTGGGCTTTGATACCAAACTGATACAGGATAGAGGACTTAATAGGCTTTGCTACCAATTTTGATGTAGAATCTTTAGGAATCACCACTGTTCTTGATGAGATCTTGAAGGTTTCTTGAATACACTTTGATGTCTAAGGGTTTAGGTAGGGTTAGACTTAGGTAATAAAAAGATTGGATTTTGAAGAAATTTGATGGCTTCTTAGGGTTAAAACAATGAATAGAATTAAAAACAAAGAAATATAAACCCTAGGCAATCACACACTCATAGCTTAAAATATATTGGTCGAATTTTATTAATTTCAAGAACTCTATGAGCCTTATTGACTACAAAAAAGACTTTATACAGGCTATTTCTAAACCTTTTTCTGGTCGAAAGAATAGGAGACTTAAATAACCTATTACTACAAAGATTAGGACTCTAGATAACAAAGGAAACAAACCAAATATTAAAAAAAGAAGACTCAAAACTTTGAATAATATTCATGGTCCTTTCCTACAGCCAATGACAGAAAGATCAAATATGACGCACACACAAAGGGAGAGAGAGAGAGAGAGAACTGTTAGGGTCTTGGGTCCAGGTGAGCTGCATCTGGAACTCCTGTTGAAGGGTGAGGGGCTCAGAGGCAGTGGCTTGAAGGAGAGCCGGGTCTTGCATCCACTCATGGTACTTTGGTACGTGTGCCTCCATGTACGGTACCATTATCACCTTCTTTCCTTCCAAACTCACTCTCTTTTTCTCCATTTTTTTTCTTGTTATCTAGCACTCCCCCACACTGACTGCTCTTCTCTCTGTCTAACTCTTTGTCTCCCACACAGATTGATCTGAACGCCAATCTTCACTCTTTGCCTCTTCTCTACCGTTTTGTTCTCCCCAAAACGACTGCTGTTTCAGAGCGACGCTACCTTTTTAACACTTTCTTTTTCTTTTTTCTTTTTTAAATACAGGAGTCGAGTACTAACCAACTTAAGGCCTTTTTTTGATAACGTTGTTCTAATAATATTGTTTAAGTGTCGTAAAAATACATGTTATGTTATTTAAACAATACAACCAAACAGGCCCTAAGTCTCTAGTCACGATGAAAAAGAAGAGATAAAGGAGTAACGGTTTAGATTCAAAGTTGGGTCTATGACCAAGTTTGTCACCTTTAAAAAGGCTAGTATTAGTTCAACCTCAAAGCTATTAACTGTATTTTACCCTTGTTTTACTCTGGCTATGTTTGGTTTGACACAAAATAGTTTCGGACCAAAAAATAATTTCAAATGAAAACATTTTCAAGTATTTAGTTACATTCCAACAAATATTCGGGAAAATATTTTCAAGTATTTGATTATGTTTAGGAAACTGCTGTGGCAAAACCGGCGGTCGACAACCAATGGTGACGAAGGTTTGGACTAATGTCAGCCAAATCCAAAACTAATCAACTTGGTCCCAAATCACAATGAGAGAGATGAGAAAATTAAGCAACGATTTAAGATCCAAGTTGGGTTTAGGACTAAGTTTGTCAAATTTAAAATGTTTTGGACTTAATTAGCATTAGTTAAAATCTCAAGGGTATTAATTGTATTTTACCCTCTTTTTTTTACTCTAGCTATGGTTGGTTTGACAAAAAATATTTTTGGACCACAAACTAATTTCAAGTGAAATATTTTCAAGTATTTAGTTGCGTTATATTCCCGAAAATATTTTCAAGTATTTGGTTGTATTGAGGAAAATGCTACAGAAAACCAACGACCAACGATCAATGGTGGTGGAGACTTACAACCAGCAGTGGCGGAGTCTAGCAATAGCGGTGGTTGGCAACTTGAGATTGGAGACATTAATTAGTAGGGGTGGCAATTGGGTGGCTGACAATGGTGGGTAGAAGTTTTGTTGATGAGTTTTAGGTGATGCGGAAAAAGTTTTATAAAATATGAAAGCGTAAATCAATTTTCGTCATAAATGCAATTATTTTACAATCAACCGGATTGACTTACATTTTCAGTCACCCTAAACACCCATAAATGCGTAAAATATTTTCTTGAAATCAATTTTCGTCAAACCAAACACTTTTCAAACTTTAGAAAAATTATTATAGAACAAAGATTGCCTACAAACTTTGTAGGCAATGGATACAAAGTCCCCTAAAAAATTATCATATTTACAAATTTTAAAAATCTACTCGTTGGATTGCATGTTATTTATGTTCTCAACATGCATGTCCAATTTTGTTCAAATAAGATATTATTTATTATTTGATCCATAAACTTATTTTTATGCATAATTTAAGAGTCTGTTTGGAATCCACTTATTTTGCTGAAACTGAAAACTTTTTACTAAAAGTACTGTAAATAAATGTAAAAGTTAGATGAAATAGTACAGTAAGACCCATGAATAGTACCAAAAAGTGCAATGGAGTCCATGAATAGTAGTAAAAATAAGCTGAATAATAAAATAAGCTGGCTCCTAAGACTAAAAACTTGAAAACTAAACATTTGATTAATGACATAAATATAGATTTTTGATTTTTTTGAAATTTTACAAGCATGGAAGATTTAATAAGAAAGTGCAATCTAATGATAGATTTGTCAAAATTTACATTTAAAATATATATATATATATATATATATATATATATATATATATATATATATATATATAAAAGGAGAGTTTGTAACCATTGGTTTGGAGGCCAACTTAGTTCGTTATTTTATGAAACCAGCACTCCGCCTTTTGGATTAAAAACAAAAAAAATCCAATAAACTATTTGCACCCTCGACTATTTAACACATTGATGTGAGCATAGTTGTCTGTATTATACGATATGCGATACATATCATGTATTGTGCGATACATATCGAATCATGCGCAAAAAGTTTCGTATCAGATCAATGTATTGTAAGTGCTATCATATTGTAAAATCATCTGTATTGTACGATACATAGATAAATACTTTTAAATGAGAGTTTTTTGTTAAATTTTGTACTTTTATTTGATTCTAACAAGTTGTTAAACTTTCTTTTAACACAATTATTAGGTTACTTAATTTAGCCTAATAAAATAACATATTCATAAGTTTTGTTTTTCTATTTTTCTTCTACAAAATTTGGACTACACAGTACACACTTACACTTCACTTTAATATTTACAAATTTATTTTCTATTCTATGAATAGATATTAATTGAAAATATAATTTTTTTTAAATTTTTTTCATTATTGCTATATGTCCAAGAAACTAGAATGCCAAGAAAAAATATATATTTTTAAATTATTAAAATAAAAAGAACAAGAAGAGATAGTAAATGTTAATGATGATGAAGAAAATTTTAGCGAAAAAATAAGTTTGCAAAATGATAAAGATGATGATAGTATTGGCTTAAATAGGGTTGATTAGGCAATATGATGAAAATAAATTATTATTTTTGGGTCATTTGTAAATATTATCACATTTGAATTTAAGCAATTTGAATGTGTATGTTATAAACACATGTTAGTTTGATTTATTTAGTTAGCTTATTAAATATTATTACATAAGTGATGAATAAATTAGTTCTTAGTTGAATATATTCAAAATTTATAATGAATATGCCTTTTATATATGTATATCTATAATTTTTTAATAAATTTTATTAAATGTTTTTGTACCTTAAGATACACGATATAATTGCCACTATTTTTTTTTTTTTTTAAAGCACACTAACGCATTCATCTCATTACTCATTAGACCCCACCACAATACAAATATAAAACCATGGTGGGATTTTTTTTTCCTGTGAAAAAATTGGAGGCAATAGACTTTCTAATTTGCTATTGACAAGTCCCAAAATGATGCCGTTTTTTAATAGGAAAAATATTTTAATAATTTTAGGAAAACAAAATAAGTATAAACTATTCTTTATCTCACAGCAAAGTGACCAACCAAAACCTAAGTAATCCATGAATCTAGAATCTTCTCTATTTCATTTTTATATAGAATTTGAAAGTCATGATTCATTTGAAAAAATCAAGAGTTCGGAATATGACAATTCATTTAAAAGCCTTTAACTTGACTAATAGAAAATTTAACAAAACTAGCTTTAACTCAACTTAAAAAAAAAAAAAAACACACACACACACAAAGAGAGAAACATATGGCACACACTGAGGAGGGGACAAATTAACATATCAAATGAATTATTGTTAGGGATGCAAGGTTTTCAAGCACAAAACCGCAGCTCTATTTCTATATGCACTCCTCTTTGGCCACCCCATAAACAAAGCAATAGCGAAATTTCAATCATGCCTTTGTTTAGATTATATGGATGGGTTTAGCATTGAAGGAATAATATGTGAAATGTAGGATTGTTAATGTTTGGGTTGTAATGGAATTCAAACGTGGGCAAAGTTGAATATTGATTTTTTTTTTTGTTTTTTTTTTTGGTGAAACTCTTGTAGTCTTGTGTTTGGTAAAAATATTTGATTTCGATAGGTGAAATGTAGGATTGTTGATTTTTGGGTTGGGTTAAAGCATTAAAGGAATCAAATTAAAAATTAATTCATATATTCTTTTTTATTTTATTTTTTGGAATATTTCTTATCAAATCAATTTTTTTTCTCCGTATCTTAAAATTTATTTCATATATCTTACATGTATAATTCTTATCAAACTGTATACAATACCATGTTTTGTAGCATTATAAATTTTGTTTTCTTGGTAAATATCATTTCTTTTAAAAATAAATGACAGATAAAAATTATAATTTATATTCAGTTTTTTTGTTAGGGATGAATATCTCAATATGAGTACTTGTTCCTCCTAATGTGTCCATGCAATTTACACCATTAAATTTGATGGATAGAGTTTGAATCAAATTAATGATATTATATTTGATTTTTATAATGAGTATGAAAGAAAAGTAGGTTTTATTTAAATATTCTTTTTCTACTACTAATTAGTAGTAGAAAAAGAGTACTTAGATAAATTTTAAAAGACCAAAATATTTACTTCAAGGAGATTTGTGTGCGCAATTTCGATACATAGACAAGTGAGATCATAACATAAAGAAGACTCATGAATAAACAAGACGTGGTTGTGAAGCACAAATACATGGACGGAGCTATGGTTGGACTTGGAGGGGCAATGCCCCCTCCCCCCCCCCCCCCCCAAAAAAAATTATTATATAAATGGGTACTAATTTTAGCAATTTTGTTTTAGAAAATTACACTTTTGCCCCCTTAAATATATCATTGATTCTTTTAAGAATATTGTTATAGTCACAAATTTTTCTATAATATTTTTACAAACTGTTAAGGTAGCAAATTCTTATTAGTTCGCATTTTGGCTCATCACTTACATTATCAACGATTTGTAAAGAAGTTTGTAGTTCAAACAAGCCCAAAAAAATTAGTAAAACAACAAAAATTACCAATAGTAAAACTAAAAAAAAAAAAAATTAGCCTAGTCAACCAATTTTACCTAAATCAAACAATCTGATCATTTAAAAAATTTTAAACAACTAGCAACTAAGCGACTAAGTAGCAACAAAATCGGAGGCCAAAGTCATTGCATACAACCAACAACAAAGCCGCTCCCCCTAACTCTAAGTTCTGACTCCGTCCCTACACAAATGAATTTATTGATGAATATATCCATTGTCTTTATCTCCTAAATACTATACCCATGATGCCATCACAATGAAGGATGTCTACAACTTAATCTATTGATATTGATTTGTCATATGAATCATGATTAAGACTAAATGAGTCCTATCAGCTTATTAGAGCATTCACATCTAGTTTTCCATATGCCATATGTTGATATATTTTAGTATCAAGGCACAAAAATGATGCATTACCCGGACTCGTAAATCTAAAAATTTTACAATTTTGCTACGGTGCACTCTTAGAGCATTAGCATTGAAAAATGCTAATGCCATATCTAAGGCCTTTTTGGCATTTTATGGCTCAAAGTGTTCTGCATCAAGGAATGTTAAACACAGGTATTGCAAATTTTTTTGCAATACTGCTACGGTACAATTCTATCTTTAGAATTGTACTGTAGCACTATTGTAAAAAAAATATATATATATATATATATATATTTTAATCAACCCCGACATTTCTCTCTCCTCTCCCATAATTTCTGTTATCTTCTCTCTCCTCATTCTCTCTTTCTCATCTGCTCTCTCCTCTCTCTTCATTCTCTCTTTCTCATTTGCTCTCTCCTCTTTCAGACCCAAACATCTTCCACCTCCCAACATCTCACAGTGGTTCATTTTCTCTAGTGGATTGCAATACGGTGGGTTCTGTGGTTGTTTTTTTTTTTTTTTTTGGCTGTGACCGGTGCTTAAAGGAAGTGGTGGGTATGGCTGAGGTGAGTTGTGGGTCACGGAGATCGGAGATCGGAGTAGGCTAAAGTGGGTTGTGGGTATGGCTGAAGTGGGTCACGGCGCGGGTCACAGCATGGGTCGCGGAGATCAGAGATCGGAGTAGGTTGAAGTGGGTTGTGGGTATGGCTAAAGTGGGTCACGGCGTGGGTCACGAAGATCGGAGATTGGAGATCGGAGTGGGCTGAAGTGGGTTGTGGGTATGGCTGAAGTGGGTCACGGCATGGGTCACGGAGATCAGAATGGGCTGAAGTGGGTTGTGGTATGGCTGAAGTGGGTCACGGCGAGGTCAATGTTTCTAGGTTTCTGTTGTGAGGCTGGGTTTCTGTTGGCGAGTCCGGTGTTGCTGGGTTTCTGTTGTGACGCTGGTTTTTTTTTTTTTTTTTTTTTTTTTTAATATGAGATTTTTGTTCCGGTGGGATTTTAGAGGAACTCCTTTGTACATGTCGCCGGAATCAATTAATCACAATGAGTACGAATCGCCGGCGGATATTTGGATTGTGTGTGTGTGTAGCTCTGTTTAAGTTTTGATGGTTTGTGTTTGTGTGTGTGTGTGGTGATGGATTTGGAAAAACCCAGGAAAACAAAAGTTGCGGTTAGAAAAAAATAATAAAGAAAGATTAAAAAATAATATTTTAATAAAAATAGAGTTTTGGGACGTGAAAGGTATTGTAAAATGGTATGGTATAAGTAATAAAGTGACTTTTTAAGATGATAAAATAAAATAGAATAGCATTCTTTGATGCTGATGCTCTTACTTATAGAAATTACTGTAGACTATTGAATTGTTTTTTAATCACTTTTATTATCTCTCTCCTCTGTCTTCTCTTTCTCCTTCTCTGGTCTGATGGTCTCTTTTTTTTTTTTCTTAACTCCCTCTTTCCTTATCTCTGATCTCTCGTCTCCCTTATTCTTCTGGCGCCATTGTTGGCCGAAGCATGCTTTGACAAAGGCGTGAGCTTGACTTTTGAGACGAGCAGTCACTGGATGAGCGAGAAAGTGATTCTGACGATGCTGAGATCTCGTTTCAGTCCTCAGCCGAGATCTCCTTCACTCCTTACTCCCTCTCTCACGGTGGTGGTGGTGTTTTTCTGGGTGATTTTTTGTAGCGAGATCGGCGTGGTCAAGGGTTGTTGTGATTCTAGTTGTGAGATCAGTGTGGGTATGGTGATTTGCGGCGGCATGTTCGTGGGTTTGCTAATCGGATTTGGTCGTGGGTGGTGATGGGTTTGCTTGCTAATCGGTTTTGGTGATGGGTTTTGGCCGTGGAGGTCTCAATGGTCATGGGTTTGGTTGAGTTAATTTGGGTATGGGTGGTATTTGTGTTGTTGATGAGGGGGATTGTGGTTGTGGTTTATGGGTTGCGGTGGTGGCTTTTTTTTTTTTTTTTTTTTGGGTGGTGTGGTTATGGTTGGGGTTGTGACTGATGTGGTGATGCTGGTGGGTGATTGATGGTGGTGGAGTGGGGGTTGCCTTGTTGGTAGTGTGGGGTGGGTTTTTTTGTATTTGCTGTTCGTGGTGGTGGAGGGTTTCCGTGGTGGTGGGGATGGGTGATTGATGTGGTGGTGTGTTTCTGTGGTGGTTGTATTGTTGTGTTGTTGTATAGTGGTTCTGGCGTGGTGTTGGCATGGTGGTGGCATGGTGGTGGTGGTGGTGGTGGTGTTGGGGTTGTTGGTTACTTTAAGGAAGAGAGATAGTAAAAAAAAGAATATTCGAATAAAATGGCAAAAAAAATAATAAAATAGAGTTTGGGATGTTATGAATGATATAAAATGGTATGATATAATAAATAAAATAGCTTTTAAAATGGTAAAATGGGATAATTAGTATGCAAGTCGATGGAAATGATAACCTTGATTTTAGCAAGCAAGATCACAATAATTATTTACGTAATACTTTATGGGGAAGATATTAGGGTTGGAAAGAACTTTTACTCATCAACTTAAGGAAAACCTTTCATATTCTTACGCTATTTAATTGGATTGTAAAGAGTTGATTACTAATATAATCTGGGCTAATGCAAGAATGGTCATTGACTATAATCACTTTGCATATGTAATAATGTTTGATACTACATATACAAATTGAGATGCAAGGCCACTTGATGCATTTTTGGGACTCAATCACCGTAAAGAAATTATAATATTTGGAGTTACACTTTTATACAATGAAAAAAATTGAATTTTTTGTATGGTTATTTAAGACCATCCTTGAAGCAATATCCAAAAAGAAACCAATTACAATTTTTTTTTTTTTTTAGATTAAGATACAGCAAACATGAGTCCAAATCTTCTGTCCCACTTTCCCTGCTCCACTCTATACTCCATCAATAAAAGCTTGTCACATGTTCACCTAACTAATTAAATACTACCATTATTAATTATGTGTTAAGTTTTTATTGGTGGAGTCCAAATCTTCTGTCCCACTTTCCCTGCTCCACTCTATACTCCATCAATAAAAGCTTGTCACATGTTCACCTAACTAATTAAATACTACCATTATTAATTAATGATAGTAATTAATTAATTAGGTTAACATGTGTTAAGTTTTTATTGGTGGAGTATAAGGTGGAGAAGAAAAAGTGGGACAGAAGATTTGGACTCTTGAAACATATCCTGCATTACGTAGTTCGCAGATGTGGACACCTGGATCATTTATTTAAAAGTGAATCTCAATTTAACCCAGATTTTTTAGCATTTATTAGTGGTATGATGATGAAGATACATTTCTCACTGCCTAGAATGAAATGCTGGAAAAATACAATGTTCATAAAAATAAAAATTTAACCCCTTTTTTTTTAATATTGTTATACTCATCGTATATAGGGTTTTTTAAGCTTTGTATAATATTCCTGCATAATTTTTTTTTTTTTTTAAGTTTTAGAGTTGCAATCATCCTAAAATGATTCCTACTGCTTATGGGTCTGTTTGGGATTCGTTTATTCTATTGAAATTGAAAATTTTTTGTTAAAAGTATTATAAATAAAAGTAAAAGTTAGCTGAAAAACGGTTCACACGAAGTCAACAAAATTAATGTTTTAAAACATTAAGACACAAATATATAACAGTTGATAAGACACCAAAACATTAAGACACATTTTATACTTGCAGTCTTAAACTATAATTATTTATGTACAATAACAACTTAAAAATGTTATTTTTATTACTATAAAATAAAATTAAAAGAAAAGAAAAAGCCCATCTTGATAAGCGCATAGAACATTTGAAGAGGTTAATATATATTGACGAAATCATAAGCAAGTTGAAGAATATAAATATATTCTAGATCATTCTAAAAAGTATTTTCTGCCAAAACAAATTAACGCAACTCCCCTATGTTCTAGCTGATGTAGTGCAAAGAAATTTTACGTAATTAATTCTTCTCTAACTATAGATTATACACACTTTGAGAATTACCTTTCATTGCATCTATCATTTGAGCCAACGCTGGCACAACTAATTTATTTAAAAGCGTTTTGAACATCTTTCCTCAACCTGGATCAATATAAAACCCATTATTTAATTTAAATAATAAGATAAAACATATAAATTAATCCATTTGTAAGTTGTAACCAAAATATGTTGGTTACATGTGATCATTGTTCCTTCAAAAATAATTAGAGTTGGGCATCCCTTGGCACCCATTCAGTGTTCCAATTAAGGTTTATTATTATATCACTATAACTAAGACGAGCTTGAAACAAATTTATCATAAAATGATTAGAGTTGAGCTGAGGTTAAAACCGGCATACAAATTAACTGCAACAAGAAGTTAATTACCATGAAAATTATAAGATAAGGAAATATTAGTAAGTACAAGTTAAGAAGTGTGCGGTAATTGGTAAGAGTTCCTAACTGGGCATCTATCACTGCAAATGTTCATAGACATAATCCCATTGGTGAGAGCTACCCCCACTATAGAATCAAGACTTGCACTATTTTACTCACCATCGGTAACTTAGCTTCAAAGCGAAGCACAATATATTGAGAATCTTCCACTACCCATTTTAGCCAACAAAAATATAGAAAGTTACATCTCTTTAGTCTTTAATAAGCAGGAGTGCAAAGGACAAACCCATGTATAATCACATCATTGTATAACCACATTATGTACCCACTACTTAAAATCGATTACAACACAAAACTTTCATTCCTATTTCCACCAAACAAACACTAAGTACTGCCTTTACTTCAAAGATAAGCACACACTTTATTCTCATAAAATGCATAATAGCCATAATGACCCATCACTCTCCTTCCCTCACAAAAATATCATTACCAAACTCATAAATGTTAACAAAAGCAACCCACCCCATTCAAGCCACTTCTACTCCACACTACTCTTCTAGCTACCATCACCATGGTTTTCTTCCTCTTCCTCTTCCTCTTCCTCCTATCCTCTAATCTTCATGTTGCATTTTCTGCCCATTGCACCACCACCACTGCCACCAAAACTTTCCAAAAATGCACGACACTCCCTACCCAACAAGCCTCTATAGCATGGACCTTCCACCCCCACAATGCCACTTTAGACCTTGTTTTCTTTGGTACCTTCATTTCACCCTCAGGCTGGGTTGGATGGGGCATCAATCCTAGTTCCCCTGAGATGACCGGAACCCGTGCCTTAATCGCCTTTCCAGACCCAAATTCCGGCCAAATTGTCCTACTGCCATACATCCTAGACCCAACTGTAAAGCTCCAAAAGAACCCACTCCTTTCTCGGCCCCTTGACATCCACCTCCTCTCTTCCTCTGCCACCTTATATGGTGGCAAAATGGCCACAGTTCACAATGGTGCCACAATCCAAATCTATGCCACTTTCAAACTTGTACCAAATAAAACAAAGATCAACCATGTGTGGAACCGTGGACTCTATGTCCAAGGCTACTCACCAACCATTCATCCCACTACCTCTAACGACCTTTCCTCCTTTGCCACTATAGATGTCCTCTCAGGCTCAGCTACTGCCCAACATGACAACATCAAAACACTCAAAACCGTGCATGGTATCATAAATGCAATCTCATGGGGCCTTATATTGCCTATTGGAGCCGTGACAGCACGCTACCTTAGGCACATTCAGGCACTAGGCCCTGCATGGTTTTATGCTCATGCAGGCATGCAATTGTTTGCATTTTTCCTAGGAACTGTTGGATTTGCAATTGGAATTAGGCTTGGGGAGCTGTCACCTGGTGTGGAATATGGACTTCACAGGAAACTTGGGTTTGCAGCATTTTGCTTAGGAGCGCTACAAACACTTGCACTATTGTTTAGGCCTAAAACTACAAACAAGTTTAGGAAGTATTGGAAATCTTACCACCATTTTGTTGGGTATTCTTGTGTGGTTCTTGGGGTTGTGAATGTTTTTCAAGGATTTGAAGTAATGGGAGCGGGCAGGTCTTATGCTAAGTTGGGCTACTGTTTGGGGCTCTCTACCTTGCTTGGTGTGTGTATAGCTTTGGAGGTAAATTCTTGGGTCATTTTCTGTAGGAAATCGAAGGAAGAGAAACTGAGGAGAGAAGGACTAATTGGGGGATCTGATAAAGGGAGTGGAATCCACAGTTGAGATTACAAGTTAAAATAATATTTGTTTCTTAGTGTTGCAATATTGCCCATGTTTATCCAAATTTATTCAATACAGATTTGGAATTCTTGTTTTTTTTTTTTTGAGGAAAATTTGGAATTCTTGTTAAATTGCAAATTTATACTGTCACCTAGCAGATTTGGTAATTTGGGAATTGCTGTAGAATTTTAATAGTAAAATGATATTTTAACAAATTAATTAAATGGTAAGTTGGAAAATTTAATAAAAAGATATTGGAGTTTAATCAATGTGATAAATGAGGAGTTAGTGTGTTATCAAATTTGGAATTCCATATTAATAAGAAGTGAGACTGAGAGTATATATTAATTTATGAGCACGAAGATATATATATTGGATTTAAATGTAATAATGTACAAGAAAATGAGTCAATCAAAGAGAAAGCTAAAAGGAGGAGATATTTCTCATGTGAGTCAGTCCAAGTCCAATTGTGTTGTTGATATTCTTCCAATAAATTTATTGTAAAATTTTTATTCTGTTTCTTTTGTATATTGCACCAACAAGAATGTATGAACTTCTTTATGATTTGAAAATTTTCTTCTTTTGCTTATAAAGTTGCGGTGGTATTTCTCACAAACAAAACAAGATTGGTCCCAATTCATGATTATCTTCTTCTATAATAATCGCCTTGATTCGAAGATAAAAACTATCAAAGCGATGTTGGTTTAAACAAAACAATATTTTGTTTCTAATACTAGTAATAAAAATATAAATGTCAAGAATGGGATTCGAACCCATGCCCTTTCGGACCAGTACCTGAAACTGGCGCCTTAGACCAACTCGGCCATCTTGACTTTGTTGAAGCTTGGGTCAAATAAATAATTAATCTATACATTAATAGATAGCAACATAAAGAACAGAGGAAGAGATTAACAAATGTTGGGTATCAAATCAATATCTAAATTGTTATCTGAAGGCATATAAAGCTTTGTCTGAAATATCTCTACTCATTAATTCTTCAATCGCTATAAACAAAATTTATTGTCTAATTCATTGGCTACGTACCCCTACCTACCAATATGGGCTTAGCCTTCGCCGTGGACAAAACTTCACCATATGTCTATTGGCTGCTGCAACTGTCTTCTAGTAATCCATCCATTTTTTTCTCCTTTTTCCTTCCTTCCTTACTTAACAAACAAAAATACCTCACCTTACTTCCAAGCCTCTAGGTGAATGGAATAATTTATAATTATCGTTTTCCAAACCCTATTAACTCTTTTTTTTTTTTTTTGAGAGTTTCAATCTATAGCATTCACTCCTGATGATTGTTCTTTATCATCAAATTAAGACACCAATCGATTTTTGGTGTAAGCGGAGATTGAACCCCAGATCTTTTATTCAACCATCAGAGATTTTACCAGTTAAGCTACCTGTAACCCACCAAACCATACTAACTATTGAACCGTTAAGGAAGTTATATAATGGCTCACTCGTAGGGGTGTGCAGAAAACCCACCGACCCGCCAAACCCGACCCAACCCAACCCGACCCGCCCGGTTGGGTCGGTTTTTCAGGCTTGGTGGGTTGGGTTGGGTTACAAAATTTTTTTTTATAGCGGGTCGGGTTGGGTTTGGGTCATAAAATTACAAACCCACCAAACCCGACCCGACCCACCGACCCACCCATATTTAATATATATTTAAAATATTTTATATATTTAATAAATTTTTTTTAAAACCAAGGCACTTTTATATATATATATATATATATATATATATATATATATAATTTTTAAAAAAAACTAGCTATAGAGCAGCACTTCCTCTGTTCCTCCTACTAATACTAATTTAATATCTATATATAATATATTATATAATTAATAAATTTTTTAAAATAACCAGTTCTTCCTATCTTATATAAAAGCTAATTAGGTCACACAAACCCTAATAAATTACTATTGTTGTTTAGTCATTAGTGTTATTCACCTTTAAGGAATTACATTGATACTAATCTTTGAGTTTTTTTAATATATTAATATTTATATTTTTTTCTACTCAATTTAATAATAATAATAAAAAAAATTTGTCAACCCATGGGTTCAACCCGACCCATGTGGGTTGGGTTGGGTTTATGTGATGGGTTGGGTTGGGTTGAATTTTTTTTGACCCACCATGGTGGGTTGGGTCAAAAAATTCCCTCAACCCGACCCAACCCGACCCATGCACACCCCTACTCACTCGTTCCACTTTGGAATCATTAATTCAACCATTACCTTCTTTTTTTTTCTTTTTCTTTTTTTAATTTTTACAATCCAACCATTAGATTAATAATTAGTAATTATATATATATAGTATTTGATCAAATTAACATAATATTAACACACCTAACCTTGCAGTTCAATATTTTTCTAAAAAATTGATGCTTTTTTGTGTTTCAATAAATTTTTTTTTTTTTTTTTTCCATTTGTAAATCTATCATTTCCTTTGTACTTATTTATAATTTCATACAATCCACCCATTTGATGATTCAACCATTGATTCAATATGGTTCTAATAATAACTAGGTGAAACTACATTATTAGTTCTTGAAGTTTACCCTATGTGCTATTATAAACATTCTTGTAAATCCCACCCAATCAAACTCTCTTGTCTCCCCTTTGTTGGATGATTGCAGACAACTAGCATCCCAGATCCCACAGATTCGATTTAAACATTGTTATCGTGAAGCGAATAGAGTTGCTGACCATCTTGCTAGAAAGGGAGCTAAGCAAAATGCTGATTTTATACTGTTTGAAAATCCGTCTGTGGATTTGTTAATAAGAGCTGGCCACATCAACATTTTGTAAAAATGTTGTAAAATAGTTTGTGTCTGTAGCATTACTCTTCTTTAAAATGAGGAATAATTATTCCTCTCTAAAAGGATTGTAATAGTTATTCCTTAGTAAATGTAATTTCTAAACTAATATATTTCCACATAAACAATCTTTCCATATGTACATAGCAATTATGAAAATAAAAAATTATCAAAAAATAACTCATCTCTCTCTCAATTTAAAAAATATTATTTTCTACAAAATATAATAGTATAAGTAAGATATTTCTTAAAATATATCTTAAGTTTTATTCTAATATTACAACTCACAACTAAACTTATGAATAAATTCAGTTATTCTAGTACAACAAATTATATTTTCCGTAATAAAAATTATATTCCTGTCGTAATCTACATTCAGTGTACCAAACGTGGCCTCACTAAGTTCTTAAATTTTATTAATTAATATTATCGATGTTTAATTTTGGGTTAATCCACCCATTTGTTTGGACTTATGGCAAGATAAACAGGCGGGTTTGGGAACAAGTTAAGTTTTTCATATATAAATAAGATATGTTTATGATACATTTCCCAATATTTAATAGAGTTTGGTAGGAAAAATATTTTGTAGGTTTGATTTTGGAAAATTTTTGTGTCCCAAAACCCAATGTCATTCCTACTTGGCGTGTTTCAAACAAAATCTTTTCTTTGGTTCGAGTAATTCTTAGATATTCATAGAACACATAGAATGGTACTCTCTCCTCTCACATTCATGGTGAGGTCTACTCATTAAATTCATGGTGAGATCTATCATGACTATGAGAGGATGGAGAATCATTTTTTTGTATTTTGAGAGTACCTAAGAATTTTCCCTTTATTTAAGCTAAAGTTAGAATCTTGAGCATGGGTATTTGGTCCATTACTTTTGGATTTTTGGGTTCTAAATTCATTTTAAGTTATGCTACAATCACAAACTATTTTACAATATTTTTACAAACTACTGTTGTGGCCAACTTTTTATTGTTTCTTATTTGGGCCCACAACTAACATCTTTTTTTCATTTACCAATAACTACTCACCATGTCAGCAGTTTGTAAAATTTTTTGTAAAAAAGAATGTATCTTTAGCATTTTCCATGCATTTTACTTAGCAGTTATAATGGATTGCAACATAAGCTTGTAGGTACAAACTTAAAAAATTAATAAGTCTTGGGTAGCATTGGTTTTGTTTAAATACCAATTATATGCATTCCTTTTGTTTTTGAATCAAAGTGAACTTGCTATCAAAGCAGAGACGGAACTACACGTTGGTTGGGGGGGGTCATGGGCCCTTCCCCCAGATTTTGAAAAAATAACAAGTAGTATACACACAAAAATTCTAAATTTTGACCCTAAATTGTATATACTTGTCCCCCCCCCCCCCCCCCCCAAATATTTTTACAAATTGACCCATGAACCATGAAATTTCCCAAATTGTTTTAATCAAACCATCCCTTTGCTGTATTGCCCCAAAAAATCAAGAAAATTCATTAGACAAACAAACAAAATAATTCATAAACCCAGATAATTAGAAACCAACAAGAATATTACAAATGACAAATCCTTAGCAAAACAATCCTTTAGGGCACCACCACCACCATCATCATCTTCTTCTCTGGCTGGCTACATCTCTGCTTGCTTTCTTCTTCTTCTAATTTTTTTTCTAACTTCACAACCTTCAAATTTCAATGCATGCCTTCTCTCTCTTTTGCAAAATGATGATTGACAAAAGCACCTTGGAGATTGTGGCAAAGATGGCTATAACTCATTGTGGTTCTTATGGCCAACATAAAGCCACGTGCACTTTTTTTTTTCTTTTTTGTTTTTTGGTGGTTTGAACTTTTTTTTCTTTTTTCTTTTTTTGGTGAAAAAGAGATAAATTTAAACTAAACAAGAACATGAATATTAGGGCAAAGCCTGTTTAGATACATCCCATGGAGGTCATCCTCAAAAACAGAAAGCAAGTCCATAGATGGACTATCATAAGTAACAAAATCTAAATTATGGCTAGATCTTATCCTGGCAAGTTTGTTAGCACAATGATTCGCTTCACGGTGGCAATGACTAAACCGAACTTGAGGAAGATTGGAAATCAGCTGCCTACAATCATCCAAGATAAGAGACACAATGTTATTTACATAATTAGGATTGGCTAAGACATCTATAATAGCTTTTGCATACAGTTCAATCTCAACACAATCAAAGTTACAATTGCTGCAAATGAGAACGCCATCTTTGAGACCCCAGAGCTTAGCAATAAAGCTATTGGTGATCCTAATTTTTCTAGCATACCCTTTAACCTAATGACCATGCTCATCTCTGATAATACCTCCACAACCAGCTAACCCCGGGTTGCCAATAGAGGACCCATCAATGTTCAGTTTTTTCCACCCTGCTTGGGGTTTTTCCCATCTGATTTGCCTCAGGACTAACTAGATAGCACTTCTAGGTGAGGATGCACAAAAAAGATACTCCACAGCTCGATTCTTAGTTTCTGTTACCAGGCTTGGGTTTTGGCTTTTCCCTTTAATGACCACTTGGTTCCTGTTCTTCCAAATAATCCAAATAACGAAAAGAAGGACAAATTTCCAAGGAGAGTTTCGAGTGAAGAGACATTCTACTGCTTTCCCATTAGATTCCAACCAATCTTGGAGATCCTTGGTCCAAAAATAGGGATCCGTCCATTTTAATCCCCAACTAGATCCAAACAGGTTTAATTTTTTCGCAATCACGGAAGGCATGAAGGACTAATTCAGTCTCCCTATTGCATAAGGGACAATTTATTTCTTCCAGAACTCCCTTTTTCCCAAAGCATTCCCTAACTTCAATGCTATTGTGAGCACACATCTAGGTGAAAGTTTGGATTCTTGGCAAAATGTCAAATTTCCAAATTCAGCTGGTCAAGAAGGTTGCCTTTGAGTCATCCCTAACGGCCATCCTATAGGCACTTTCCTTGAGGATATCCTGACCAGGCTAGCCTGTCTTCAACTCTTGAAACCAAAGCATTAGGGTACCTTGGATTATAAGTTTGATTTTTTTGGGGAAGATCGAAGCCTAGCTAATTCCAATCCCAACCATTATCTTGAAGAACATCTAGGACCTTCAACTGAGATGCTTCTTGAGAGAGAGGACCGTGAATCATTTGCCACACCACTCCATGATTTATCCAGGGGTCAAACCAGAAGTTAAGATTGTTATTTCTTTCCACTACCTATTTGTAAGCTCCAGAAGTTAGGCTGTTGGGCCTGGATACACTTGGGCTAACAATTTATTTGTAAAGTGGGTTTTAGAATTTCCTACTAAGGGTCGTTCTCGGCAGAGAGACTCAATACAATATTCACACTACTCTTCTTTTTTTCTGAACCCCTTTCTCTTCCCAAACTCCTGCTATTTATAGCCAAGGTTAGTGGAGGGATTATGATTGCAGCTGCCAATAGTGCTATTGAAGGTCCAATATCGTTTGCTTTAAGTGGATGTTTAGGTGAAGGTGGGTTGCAGTAATTGTGGCCTTGGAACTTGGTTCCAGCCCAGTCAATTGTGCTCGGCAATGCAGTTCCCCGACCATTTCGTGACCCCCCTGGACGGGATTTATGAGCTTGTTAAGAAATACTCGGGCCGAGCACCTCCCAGGATCCGTGACCTGAACTTTGCTCCTGCACGAAAGCAGCTTCAAGGACTCCGGGCAATTGGGCCGCTACGTTGGGCTTGGGCCCAGGGCCCATACAAGTCTAGGGATCCTGGTACCGTACATTAGCCCCCCCTTGATTCATCCCCGGTTACCGGGAAGAATCAAGGAGCTGGACGGGCCTTTTTCTCTCAGGGATCCAAGGGCCTGGGACTCGTGACTATGGTTTCCCATTAATGCTCATCTCAAAAGACGTGCCGTTTCGCGGCGTTCGGTACAATCGTCATTATTACCTGACGGTTCGAGAACCGAAGCGACACGCGAATGGGCTTCCTTTGGTATTCGCAGGGCCGTTCGTAAAGCGTGCCCATTTATTGTTTTGATTAACCGTCTCTTCGTCCCTCATCCTGATCCTATAAATAGTTTCCTTTAGAACTTTCTCTCATTTTTCCTTTATCTCCGATTTTTTTGAGCTTACTCTCTGCCGACCAACTCTCTCTGCGCTTTCTCACCTGCTCAGTGTTCCTTTTCTCCTTAGAGCCCCAAGTAAGTTTTCTTCCCCTTCCTATTCCTTTAGCTTTATTTCTTCAAATCCCCTTTCACAGTATTAAGCGTCAGGGATGGGTTACTCTTACCTTTTAGAGACCTCGGCTGCCTTGGCCACCTTTAGGAGCAAATTTAGCATCCCCGATGACGTGGAAGTGGCATACTGCCATGAGAGTGACATCGCCCTCCACCGAGGACAAGGCACAGTCTTTTTTCCTTTGATGTCAATCTTAGAGGGCGGGGTTAGGTTTCCCGTGGACCCCCTTCTCACGGATACACTTAGGTACTATGGACTGTGTCCCGACCAGCTTTCCCCCAATTTTTACCGGGTGGTTAGCTGCGTCAGTAGGTTGAATCACACCTTTAATTTACAGTTAAATCATCATGACATTAACCAAATGTATAGCCTCTGTGGGAACAAAGCTACCAACTATTACCTAAAGACAAGAGATAATCGGGTACGGTTGATATCATGCCTGCCCGATTCGAATAGGAACTCCGCCGGGGAGTTCGTTCGCGTGCGCGGCAATTGGTTTGCCGGGGACGTCCCTTGCCCCCTTTAACGGCGTGAAGTGGGTTCGTTCCATTCCCTTAATCTAACTGCTTTCCCCCCCTTTTTCATTTCTGTTCATTAAGGTAAAGCTTCACTAACAGATATTGACATGATGTTTGCTCTTTCGCAGACGGCAAGGTTTTCGTTCCGGATCTCAGAGCCGTCCACGTCAAGGATTTGAACTTCACTCTTCGCTCCGAGATATACGTGCATTGGGACGGCCAACTCCGGGCCTCGCACCTGATCCTCGGAGTAGAACCGGTCTACTCAACCTGGCAGAGTTTTAAACAAGCACTTCTGGTGGATAGTCCCCTGCTCTCATACATTGACGTTCGGTACGTCGGCTTCCTGCCACCGAAGCTTACAACCGGGGAGGCGAGGGAATTTGGACGGCGCTTCACCGCCTCGGACGAGCTAGCTCCTTTGCGAGACGAGTCCGCGGAGCGCGTTTCTCGGCGCCTCAGAGAGTTAGCCCACGAAGCCATCCGAGAAGAGAATCCCGTGCAGGAGCAGGTGCAGCCCGAGAACCAAAACGTCGAGCCCCAGCAACCAGCGTTTGAAGCGGCTACCTTGTCGGCTGAAGATACCCGGTCTGGAGGAAGGATGGTGTCAAGGAGGGTCATGACCATCGATCGTTTCGTGCCCGGTGCACGGCAGACCACGCAGCCCCCGCCTCCATCTCAAACTGGACGGGCCAAGAAAAAACAAAAGGTCACCGATCAACCCTCCACGGGGCCAGGAGATGCAGCCGTCCAGACCCCTTCGCACCCAACGGGGGGGGTTGTCATTCGTGAGCCGCAGACCCAGATTGGCCCGAGGGCTGCGTCCTCCTCTCAAGCGGCTCCAGCGTGGAAGCCTAAGTTTCTGTTGGACGGCAAGCCTTTGCCTTCAACTGCTTGCGTGCGGATATGGGACAAAGGCGAGGGTGGTCGTGTTGCCCAAACCCTGGCCGAGGGCCTCCTCCTTCCAGAGGACGTGCACGCCTTTGAGGAAGGATCTGAGGAGTCTGTGGGGCGCCGATTAGAATGGCATGCTATCGCGGTAACTCCTTAGTCATCTATTTTATCCCGTACATTTTATTCCTGTTTTATCGCTAACTTTTTGTGATTGCTAGGCTGCTCAATTGGCTCACATCATGGCCGGCCGGGCACGAGATCTCGCCGAGGAGGTCGAGCGCGAAAAAAGTGCACGGGAGTCAGCGGCCAGATCAGTGAAAGAAAAGCTTAAGGCAGCTGAGGACGCCGAGAATAAGGCTGCCGTAGCGGAGCAAAACTGGGCGCTGGCAGAAAAAAGATGTGCCGAGCTTCTGACCAAGCAGAATGAAACTGACGTGAAGCTGGCCGAAGCCATCAGCCTGAACACTTCAAACGCCGAGGAGCTAGCTGACCTAAGGGCGGCCCTGACGGAGTGCGAGCAGAAGTGGTATAACGAAGGCTTCGCTGATGCCGAGCAGTCTGCAGAGCCGGTCGTGACTCAGGCACGGAAATTGGGTTTCGAGGCTGGGTGGTATGCCGCTCTTCATGCAATGGGAGTTGCCCAGGATTCCCACCTGAGAGATCCCGGCCAGATCCCCTTTCCGAGAGATGTGATTGCCGCGCAGGATCCCCCGGTCACTGTTGACGAGGAGGAAACGGCAAGCATGAGGGAGCTTGTTGAACAAATTGACGCTCATGCCGAGCCAGAGGACATGGAGGCCACCAGCATCCCAACCGTGCAGGACCTTCTCGGCGAGGACTCGTGCTACCCCCTCACCGACCGGACAGAAGTGAGAGATCCGACCCGACCTTCCAGCTGAATAATTTTATGCTTTCATTATTTTTCATTGCACTTGTAGTTTTCATGTTTGTCGGTTTATTTGCCTATGTCGCCGGGATGTGGCGGACGAACAATTTACGGTTTTAATTTGCCCATTTGATCGGTAATCAACTTCCTTGCTTAACTTTGGTCTTGGTTTGTTGAATGAATTTTTATCTTCTTGATTGTTTCGTTTTGACTGTGTCAATGTTTATGCCGTGCATGTGATGATACCCAAAGCTTATCATACCGTTCCTTGAATAGTCCGAGATGAATTTTAATGCTCGGAGGGTTGGGGTTTCCCTATGCTTGGTGGCTTGACCCTGCCGAGGAATATGATTTCATCTTTTGATCCTTTACCTTTCTGCGTCAAAGGCGTTTCCCCCCGCTCGGAGTTTCTAATCCTGTCGTGGGCCGGGTCTTTGTCCTTAGAGCTTTTAGTGATAAGGTTTACACATGCTCGGCGATTGTAATCTAGCCGAGGCCAGGTTTCCGTCCTTAGAATTTTTTAGCGGTGAGGTTTACACCTGCTCGACGATTGTGATCGAGCCGAGGCCAGGTTTCCGTCCTTAGAATTTTTAGCGATAAGGTTTCCACCTGCTCGGCGATTGTAATCGAGCCGAGGCCAGGTTTCTGTCCTTAGAATTTTTAGAGATAAGGTTTACACCTGCTCGGCGATTGTGATCGAGCCGAGGGCCAGGTTTCTGTCCTTAGAATGTTTAGCGATAAGGTTTCCACCTGCTCGGCGATTGTAATCGAGCCGAGGGCCAGGTTTCTGTCCTTAGAATTTTTAGAGATAAGGTTTACACCTGCTCGGTGATTGTGATTGAGCCGAGTGCCAGGTTTCTGTCCTTAGTATGTTTAGCGATAAGGTTTCCACCTGCTCGGCGATTGTAATCGAGCCGAGGGCCAGGTTTCTGTCCTTAGTATGTTTAGTGATAAGGTTTCCACCTGCTCGGCGATTGTAATCGAGCCGAGGCCAGGTTTCTGTCCTTAGAGTTTTCATTTGCAGTTCTTTTGGTGGGTATCGACGGGAACAAAAACAGCATATACAAATGAACTTCATCATAATCTCAACCTTAGCAAAATACAAGCTTTCGACTTACATGTAGAACTTCTTTAAGTTGCTAGCGTTCCACGGCCGAGGAAGCGGCCTCTCGTCAAGGTCCTCCAAGAAGTAGGCCCCCGCACCAGCGATGGCTGTAACTCTGTACGGTCCTTCCCAGGTTTGACCAAGCTTGCCTGCAGATATGTCTCGCATGCTTCCCACAACTTTTCTCAAGACCAATTCTCCGGCACTGAACTCCCTTTCCTTTACATTCCGGTTGTACCTTTGGGCTAATCTTTGCTGATACTCGGCGAGCCGTATGGTCGCCGCCTCCCTGCATTCCTCCAGCCAGTCCAAATGCTCCATCATCAGGTCGGCGTTCTGGACGGGGTCAAACCCTGCGACCCGTGCACTGCACAAGCTCACCTCGGTTGGTATCACGGCCTCTGCTCCGTATGCCAAGGAGAACGGGGTCTCGCCCGTAGATCTTCTGGGGGTTGTGCGATAAGCCCATAATACACTGGGTAGCTCTTCTGCCCATCTTCCTTTCGCCCCGTCCAACCTTCTCTTTAACCCGTTCAAAATAGTCTTGTTCACTGCCTCAGCCTGGCCGTTGCTTTGTGGGTAAGCCGGTGTTGAATACTTGTTTTTGATGCCAAGCTCGCTGCAGAAGGCCCGAAAAGCTTTGCTATCAAACTGTAGCCCATTGTCGGTTATCAGAGAATTCGGCACCCCAAACCTTGTGACTATGTTCTTCCATACAAACCTTTTCACGTCAGTATCTCGGATATTGGCCAGGGCCTCGGCTTCCGCCCATTTTGTGAAGTAATCTACTGCCACCAATACAAAACGGCGGTTCCCCGTTGCTCGGGGAAATGGTCCGAGGATGTCAAGCCCCCACTGCGCGAACGGCCACGGGCTGCTGACGGGGTTTAGACGACCTGCCGGCTGATGGATCAAAGGGGCGTGCTTTTGACACTGTTCGCAGCTCCGAACATATTCAGCGGCATCCTTCTGCATCTGTGGCCACCAAAACCCCTGAGTCATCGCTCTGTGTGCTAGAGATCGTCCCCCAACATGGCCGCCACACACTCCCTCATGTAGCTCGGTCAGAAGCTCTCTGACTCTTCCGGGATGTAAGCATAAAAGGTAAGGGCCTGCAAAGGACCTTCGGTACAGTTTGTGGTCCGAAGAAAGCCAGTACCGGGGAGCCATCCGGCGAATCTTGTTGGCCTCGCCTTCCTCCTCTGGAAGCTTATCCTCGGCCAGGAAATCTATGATCGGGTTCATCCAACACGGCTTGGCCACTGCTACCTCCGCGACCTCTATTCTGGCTTGGTCGGGGATGCACTTCTCACTGATACTTGGCTCTTTTATGAGTTCTATTGTGACTAGTCGAGGTGTATCCTCGGTTGCTGACGAGGCTAACGTGGCAAGTGAGTCGGCGTGTTTGTTTCGTGACCGAGCCACCTGGGACACCTTTACCTTTCCGAACTGACCGATAATCTGCTTGGCTGCACTCAGATAAGCTTTCATTCTGGAGTCCCGAGCCTCGAAGTCCCCTGTGATCTGGTAAACAACCAGTCGTGAGTCCGAGTAAACCTCAACATCTTTCGCACCCAGATGCAATACGGCCCTCAAACCGGCTAGTAGGGCCTCATACTCGGCCTCGTTGTTTGAGGCTTTAAATCCCAACCTGAAGGAGTGTTCCAATCGTATGCCCTCGGGGGTGATAATGACTATACCAGCCCCGGCGCCCATAGCATTCGAAGCGCCGTCCACAAATACCTTCCACGGGCGCATCTCTGCACTACAAATTACCTTGCCGTCGTTTTTGGGTGTGAATTCTGCGATGAAATCTGCGAGAACCTGTCCCTTCACCGAGCTTCTAGGTCGGTATCTTATGTCAAACGACCCCAGCCGAGTCCCCCATTTGGCGATTCGGCCTGTGAAGTCTGATCTTTTTAATAGTGACTGTAATGGATACTCGGTGAGGACGAACACCGTATGAGCCATAAAGTAATGTGGCAACTTTCTCGTGGCGTGCACCAGGGCTAAAACCAACTTCTCCAGTGGCAAGTACCTTGTCTCGGCATCAACTAAGGTTTTGCTTATGTAATACACGGGCAATTGTACTCCTTGGTCCCTTAGTAATACAGCACTTACGGCATGGTCGGTGACTGCGAGGTACATAAACAAATCTTCCCCGGGTTCCGGGGCCGTCAACTTTGGCACCTTTGCCAAGTATTCCTTCAGCTCTCGAAAAGCCTCATCACATCCCTCATCCCAGCAAAATCCCTTCCACTTCTTCAGAAGTTGATAAAATGGTCGGCAGCGATCGGCAAACTTTGAGATGAACCGGTTCAGGGCGGCTAACATCCCAGTGAGCACTTGCACCTCCTTGGGATTGTTTGGTGGTTTGAGGCGATTCACGGCCTCTATTTGGTCAGGGTTAGCCTCTATCCCCCGAGTAGAAATCAGATAACCCAGGAACTTACCAGCCCCCACTCCGAAAGTGCACTTCTCGGCATTCAGGCGCAATTTATGCCGCCGCAGTATCTCGAAAACTCCCCGGAGGTCTTCCGTATGCTGTGGCTCTTTTCTGCTTTTTACCACCATGTCGTCAATATATACTTCGACCGTGCCTCCAATTTTTTCCCGGAACATTCTCGTCATCATTCGTTGGTACGTGGCACCGGCGTTCTTCAATCCAAACGGCATGACCTTGTAGTGATAGTTTGCTCCCGGGGAGATAAATGCGGTCTTTTCCCGATCCTCGGGTGCCAAGGCAATCTGGTGGTAGCCCTGAAAGGCATCCAGGAAACTCATTCTCGGGTGTCCATACGTGGCGTCTACTAGTTGATCAATCTTGGGCATCGGGAACGGGTCCTTTGGACATGCCCTGTTCAAGTCTGTGAAGTCCACACAAACTCTCCATTTGCCGTTCTTCTTCTTCACTACAACAGTGTTTGCTAGCCATCTCGGGAAGAATATTTCCTTTATGACTCCGGCTTCCTTCAGCCGCTGGACCTCCAGGTTTACTGCATCGACATGTTCCTTTGATGCTCTTCTCGGTTTCTGCTTCTTCGGGGGGAATGATGGGTCCACGTTGAGTTTGTGGACAATGAACTCGGGATCTACACCAGGTACTTCATACGGGTTCCAAGCGAAAACGTCTATGTTCTGCAAAAGGAGCAACAACATCTCTACTCTTTCCCGGTCATTCATGCTCGTACCTATCTGGAAATACCTGTCAGTATCTGGAAGAATTTTAACCCTCAATACCTCCTCGGCGACGTCCGCCCCCGTCTCCCCTCGGGGGTTCTGTAATTGCTATGAAGTTTCTTTATCAGCCTGCTCAGCTTGCCCGAGCTGTTCATTTTTCCATCTGACCGCGGCCACAAGACACTGCCTCGCCACTTTTTGGTTGCCCCTTACCTCGGCAACACCATGTTCAGTAGGAAATTTTACTTTCACGTGGAGTGTGGACGGAACAGCCTTCATGGCGTGAATCCATGGCCTCCCCAAGATCGCGGTATACGGTGAGAATGACCGGACTACTATGAAGGTAACAATAACTCCCTTGCCTTCCATGTCTACCGGGAGAGAGATTTGCCCCTCGGGGATTACGACTCTCCCGTCAAATGAGACCAGTGGCGTGTCATATTTCTCCAAATCCCCGGTCTTCAATCCGAGCCCCACGAAGAGGTCCGGGTACATGACGTCAGCTCCGCTCCCTTGGTCGATCATTACCCTCTTCACCAGGAACCCGCCTATCCTGGCCGTCACCACTAAAGCATCGTCATGAGGTTGGATCGTTCCCTCAAGATCGTTATCTCCGAATGAGATGGTCGGCCCTTCAACTTTCTTCTTCTTCCCGGCGGATTCTCCTCCCACGCACGCCACTGTTAATACCCTCTTTGCCGCCGCCGTTCCTCTTGGTGCAGCGTGGATAACTTCGATTACCCCAAGCGGGGGCGGGAGGGGGTTCCTGTTCTGTTGGACGCCCTGGCCGGTTTCTCGGTTGGTGGAGTCTACTACAAACTCTTTTAGGTATCCCGCCTTCACTAGCTGCCCGAGATGATCTTTTAATACCCGACACTGCTCGGTGGTGTGTCCTTTGTCCCTGTGATAGGTGCAGTACAGGTTTTGGTTCCTCCGGGACGGGTCGCCTCCCATTTTGTTAGGCCACCTGAAAAATGACTCGTTCTTGATCCGTTCCAAGATTTTGTGTACGGGCTCTTTAAACGCCACATTAACCCCTTCAATTTGCGCCTCTGGTTCCTGCATCCTGAAGTCTTTTTTGGGCCTTGCCGGCACAACGCCCTGCCGAGGCTTCCCTATTAATGGGGCTTTCCCCCTGTTCTGCAGCCAGTCGTCTTCTAAGCGTTTGTATTCCTCTATGCGTCTCATCAGCTGCCTCATGTTCTCGGGGGGTCTCCTTGTCAACGACTCCCGTAATTCAGAGTCTTCGGGAAGCCCTATCCTGAAGGTGCTTGCCGCAATTTTCTCATTCCCTCCACCAATCTCGTTGTAGAGCTCCCAGTATCGGCTGGCATAACTACGAAGGGTTTCTCCATCCCTCATCTTCATGGAAAGTAGCGCGTCAACCGGCTGTTGCACTCGGCTGCATGTCACGAATCTACTGCCGAACTCTTGAATCAACTCGGCGAAGCTGCTTATGGAACCTTTCCGTAACCCATTGAACCATCTCAGGGCTGTTGAGCCGAGACTAGAGGGAAATACTTTACACATCAGCGCATCATTGCGTGCATGCAAAGACATCATGTGAATGTAATGACTGACATGCTCCACGGGGTCTGTCTTACCCTCGTAGGAATTGAATGGCGGACGCGTGAATCTGCTCGGCATTGGGGCCCGTTCAATCTCATCGGAAAACGGAGACCGAGCGGCCAATCGTAAGGCTCGGCTCATGGCGTCCATGGCGGCGTTGTGGTTTAGCCGTTCTTCTGGCGATTCTGACCCTTGGTCACCGTGTCCATGCGACCGTGACCGGTTCCGCCGACGATGTCTCTCCCGGGATTCTCGGTTTGACTCACGAGAGCGTGAGCGGTCTCGGTAGCGGTGCGCAATAGATCGGCTGGAACCTTCCTCGCCCTGATTTCTCCTTTGCTGGGAGTTGCGATCCCTCTCCTGGCGCTGATTCCGTGCGTCCAGCTCCAAATCCATTACCAACCTGCGCAACCGCTCCAGCTCTCGGTCTCTATCATCATGCTGCTGATGTGCCGAGACGCCGGAAACCGTTCTGTGTGTCTGGTCCGACCCTTCCTCTCCTCTGGGTTGCACTCTATCCTCCTGCCGTTTCTGCCTTCTCTCCCTCCACGTCGATCCCCGAGAAGATCCTGCCGAATTGCTCGGGGCACGCTCTCCCGAACGCTGCTCAGACATTTCCCTTGTTTGAGTCTCGGTTGAACCACAGCTTTGTAGGAGGGCCCCACGGTGGGCGCCAATTGTAAGCTCCAGAAGTTAGGCTGTTGGGCCTGGATACACTTGGGCTAACAATTTATTTGTAAAGTGGGTTTTAGAATTTCCTACTAAGGGTCGTTCTCGGCAGAGAGACTCAATACAATATTCACACTACTCTTCTTTTTTTCTGAACCCCTTTCTCTTCCCAAACTCCTGCTATTTATAGCCAAGGTTAGTGGAGGGATTATGATTGCAGCTGCCAATAGTGCTATTGAAGGTCCAATATCGTTTGCTTTAAGTGGATGTTTAGGTGAAGGTGGGTTGCAGTAATTGTGGCCTTGGAACTTGGTTCCAGCCCAGTCAATTGTGCTCGGCAATGCAGTTCCCCGACCATTTCGTGACCCCCCTGGACGGGATTTATGAGCTTGTTAAGAAATACTCGGGCCGAGCACCTCCAAGGATCCGTGACCTGAACTTTGCTCCTGCACGAAAGCAGCTTCAAGGACTCCGGGCAATTGGGCCGCTACGTTGGGCTTGGGCCCAGGGCCCATACAAGTCTAGGGATCCTGGTACCGTACACTATTTAATACCTTTGTTAAAAATTTTCATTCCTTTCTTAATCGCAAACCACGTTTAAGAGTAAGGGAGCCTGTTAGCATTGCTCAAGTTCATCCTGCGGTTAGTACAATATTTTGACCTTAAAACCCGTGCCTAAAGAGATTCATTTTCTACATGAAATCTCCAGTTTAGTTTTAAGAGAAGGGCAATGTTTCTGCCCCTTGTTGCTTGTAATCCCAGAACTCCTTTTTTTGGTTTGACTACCTTCTGCCAGCCAACCCAATGAATCTTCTTTACTGACTCCATAGTGCCCCAAAGAAAATTTATATTGATCCGATCCATTCCTTCAAGTATTCTCCTAGGGAGATAGGAGCATTGCATGACATAAGATAGAATGGTTGATGAAAGGCTTGTATTAGATTGCCCTTCCTGCCAGTGACAGCAGGTTGGCTTTCCATCCTGCAAGTTTTTGCTTTACTCTATCCAGAATAAAGTTAAAGTCTTGTATAGAGGTGTTAGGTTGTTTAATGGGAATGCAAAGATAACTTCCTAACCACGGTGTGGAAGCAAACCCAAGAATATCACACAGGGATTCCCTTTTATCTCTATCCACGTTCTGGGAAAAATAAATTCTAGATTTTGTAGATAAAACAGAATCGAGGTGGATACCGATGAAACACAACTCATAATAAGATCTATAAGGTCCCTTAAAAGATTAATCCTCCAAAGCATGTCCCTGATGAAACTCCACTCAAGTTTATCATATGTTTTCTCCAAGTCGATTTTAATTGCCATATAACCCACCTTTCCCTTCTTTCTACTGATGAAATGGATAAGTTCTTGCACGATTATGGCATTATCAATTCCTTTCCGTCCTGGCATAAAAGCTTTTTGAAGAGGGGATATAAGTTTCCCCAGATGAGGCCTAAGTCTGGCTACTATGATTTTTGTTACCATCTTATAAACTGTATTACATAAACTGATCAGGCGGTAATTTCCAAGAGTCTCAGGCCCCTAAACTTTCGGAATAAGGGCAATAAGGGTCTGGTTGAGGTAATCAAGGATTTTTATTTCTGTGAATATTCTTTTAACTACCTCCACTACAAAATCTCCCACTATTGGCCAAAATCTTTGGAAAAAGCCCGCATGCAAACCATTCAGACTCGAAGCTTTAAAAGCTTTTAACGACCAAAGGGCCGTTCTCTTCCACTGACACTTGACCTCCTATACTCTCTTTTTCTTCCTCATTTAGCCAAGCTTGCCATTGGGAGTAAGGAGGCATAACTCTGGAATGAGAGGTAATGGAAGAAGTATAAATGTCCCTGAACCCGTTCCTAATAAAATCTGCGATTTCATGTTCCTCTTGGATCCATCCCCCAACAGGGTTTTTTATGGCTAGGATTTGGTTCCTCTTCCCCCTGACTAACGTAGACACATGATTGAATCCTGTATTCTGGTCTCCCTGAATCATCCAATTTACTCGGGACTTAAGAGCCCATAAATCCTCCTTTTTCCCAATGATCACATCTAGCTCGCGACGAAGCTCATTTTCAAGATTGAGGAGGAAAGTCGAAGGTCTGATAGCAGTAGCATGTTGGATCCCATTCAAGCTAGCCATAACTTTCTTTTTCTTAGCAAAAATGTTTCCAAAGTGAGATTTATTCCAAAGGGAGGCTTCCTTCTGAAACTTATCAATGGCGTCACGAAGCAATAAGGCTTGATTCCAAGAATTAGCCACCACCTCGGGAAAGGTCTGATTAGAGAGCCAAAATTTCCGGAATTTAAAAGGCTTGACCCAGAACGAAGGGGCTCTAGACTGCATTTCAAGAAGCACTGGGCAATGGTCTAAGTGACATATGGTAGGATGAGTTACTCTTGCTTCCGGGTAAAGCAAACACCAACTTGAATTGACAAAAAATCTATCGATTCTTTCTTGGATCAGACCTTGAACTTCTCTTCGAATGGTCCAAGTGAAACGCGGTCCTGAAAACCCCAAATCAATCATATTACATTTATCCAAGCACTTTTTCAAAAGTAAGGACCTATTCACACTTACAGGTCTACCTCCAAACTTATCCTCACCAATTAGGGATTCGTTAAAATCACCCGCTATGACCCACGACATATTATGCAGGTCTGTAACTTAAGAAAAATTGTTCCATAAAATGTTCCTTTCGACACTTCTAAGGCTAGCATAAATGGTAAAGAGAATCCAAGAAGAGTGAGAGCTTCATATCATGATGGTGACATGGATTTCTTGCTCTGTGTTGGAGAGAGGGCTGATCTCCACCTTATCGGAGTTCCACAGCATCCAAAGACCACCAGTATACCCAATTGTATTAGCATGGATCTCTCCGTCAAAGGCAAGCCTATCCGTAATTTCACAAGCCCTATCTTTTCCAATCCTGGTCACCGTAACTATCAGAATCGCCGATTCGTGGTTGTTCACCAGATCCTTAACATGATTTTGAAATGAGGGCTTCAAAGTGCCTCTACAGTTCCAGACAATGATATTCATAACTATGGTATGGATTGGGGTAGGGCACTCATCATAGGGAGGCAGTGACTTCGCCTCTTCTCTCAAATTCCATCCGATCCTTCTCAGCATCTTCGTTGTCTATCCCTTCACGGAATCAAAGTCAGGTTGTGTTGGAGTACTCCCATCTCCATCTTTTGAGTCATCACATGGAAATTGAACTCCACCATGGGTAGAAACACCTGTATTGGGTTTCTTCCCTATGATGAAGGATAAGATTGGTTGACCCTCTAGCATACGCTACTTTAAAAAAGCCTTGCTCAGATTCACCTCACATAGAAGGGGAATTGATGATATCTAGGGCAACGTCTCCCATTTCTTTCTCCGTTCTTCCTCTAGAGATGGAACATCTATGAGGAAGTGCCACTAGGAATTGAGGGTTTCTTGCCATGCTGGGTCCGTCAACGACATCGATCCTTCTCTAGTGCTCACTATCGTCAATGGAAAAAATGAATTTCCACGCTTTTCAAAACTTCTTGTTGAACCATCTTATTACATGGGTTGGATTCACACAGATTTGGGCTATTACCACCTCCGAAATCTCCACCACAATTCCCTCTAAATTGACAGCCCACCTCTGGCCAAGAAGGGGTTGAAAGTTGAAACTTATGAGAAGCTCTCTGTTGTGGCCTAGCATTTCCGTGGGATACCTTCGTGTGAAAGTTTGATAGAGATTATGGGGAGGCAGCAGCAGCTGGTTGTAAACACTGCATTTTGTATTCTTACAACTCGGGCCCTCATTCACCAATGATGGTAAAATTCTAAAGCTCAAGGTTGGTTTAGGGCCCGATTAGATTGAAATTGACTTGAGAAAGGTTTTTTTATGGAAAATATAACTCTTTTATGAGCTGAATAAAACTATTTTTGGAAAATAAAGGCCACAGAAACTCTAGGGCATGCGTACGCAAACACGCGTATGCATACACATGCTCCAGACCTGTGTACGCATGCTTCATGCATGCATACGCATACACGGGCATGCATATGCATGTTAGGGTTCTAGAAACTATGAAAGACAAGTTTTCTGCATTAAAGTTGAGGTTTGGAATGAATCCCACATCATTTGGGAGCCATTCCAAACCCTCATTTTCTCAATATAAAAAGCTATACATGGTACCTTTTCAAGAAACACACAAAAAATCCTAAGGGAAAACCTAAGATTCACTAGAAATAGTGGATCAAAGAGGGAGTTTTTCACAAAACATCATCAAGTCCATATTCTTATGATTGAGACCTTTTCTGGCCTTGATCTTTGAGTTTTGAAGTTTACTAATCAATTTGTTTGGTTGTGAATAGATTGACTGAGGGGAATGGTCAAAATCAAGCTTGAAAAGTTTTGTGTATAAGGTATTAAGTTCTAACCTTTTCTTTTTCCTTTCTTTGTTTTAATTCTACTTTTTATTTGTTTTCTTGTTTTATTTATGTTTAGGTGGCCTAGGGTTTAGTAGTTTTCTGTTTTAAAGCATGATAGGTTGTTAGATTTATAATTTTTAAGTTCTACTTTGTTTTTCTATGTTGCTGTTTCTAGAGAAGGGTTTGGGTGTGTATGCATACGCATGTATTCTGCATGCGTACGTATACTCGAAGTATGTGTACACATACAATTGGGCTGCATACACAGGCCCTATGTATGCACATGCATACTTGAGCCCAGAAACCCTAATTCAACATTTTCTACTTCTATTTCTTTATTTCTTTTGTTTAATATGTCTCTGTTCTAGCTTATTTCCACATGTATATGTCTCTGTTTCTCTATTTGTTTGCTTAATCATCCTTAACATGTTAGATTAGGGTTTTCCTTCAATGCTTTCTTTGTTTTGCCATGAACATGCATATGATATAATCATGCATTGATGCATAGGCGCTATGATGTAGTGAGGTAAGGAGGTAAGTCATGCATTCACATGAACATGCATTTGGTTTGATATATGATCTTACTTTGCTTTGTTGGAAATGAATATGCATGTTTATGTGTCATGCTTCAAATATGATAACTTGTTTTGTTTGATTACTGACATGACCATGTTTCTACCCTTGTGATATATTGTTTATTTGCTATCTTGGATGAGATAATATGGTATGCATGATAGATGTATGTTAGGGTTTTGGGATGATTGATGTCATGTTAATTGTTAGATGTATGTTAGTGTGTGCGTGAGTATAGAATGCAATATTGAATATGTCTTTAATGAGATTAAAATGTAAGACACAATAGGTGGAAGCCGACCCACGAGTCAAGTAGGGTTAGGTGCCTAACATCTTCCCATCCCCGTACCTAAACTCCAAACCCATACTCTGGTAGTAAGATCAGTCCTTCCACGTAACGGCGCTATATATATGGTTCCTAGGCCTAAACTAGGTGGCGACTCCAAGCATCCTTCCTCCACCCCAGTTCACTCGGTCGAGGCGTACCCCCCTCTGAGAGGAAAGCATTGTGCCCACACTAGTCCCTTAAAGGAAAGCTAGTTTGTCCTACTACGGGAAATTACTTTTTTTGCCCTTGTTAGATGGGCTAGCATTAGGGTTCAGAGAACCATGGTTGTTACTCGATCCTGTTGGGGCTTTAACTTTTGGGCCTAGGCCAATATGGCTCAAGTCCAAAGGAGGTATATCCTTAGAAATATTTTTTCGGGGTTCTGATAGCTGAAGGCCCGATGGTGCCCTAATGGGAGACATTTTCCTTTTCCCCTCTCTTGGGGATCCACTACTAAAAGTCATCTTGCCAACATCAACACCTAATCTTATCTCATTCACTGATACATCACGTACCATCAAATGGTGGCCTTGTGTCTTGCCAAGTTCAAGCCCACTACCTCTACGGATTTTTGTCCCATTCTTTTTCCGTACAACCATTATCCATGGACCGTAGGTGCCCTCAGGCACTCCCACTGTGGTCCCCTCTCTCTGCTTAGGATTGCTAGGTTCATGGTTATCGCATGCATGAACTACCCTCTCTCCTTCCAACTTTGCATCTTCATCCCACTCCATTTTCTCAACTCAGACGGAGGACGGACAGTTTTCTCGCTGGTGGCCAACTCGTCTGCAAGAAAAACAAAGCTTGTGGATTCCCTCATAGCTCACTAGCTGCTCAAACCTCCTAATCATAACAGCAGTGATAAGCGGCTTATCGATGTCTATCTAAACACATAGACGTGCAAACCTGCCTCTAGCCTCAGTTGCCGTGTGAGTATCCACTCTCAGAACATTACCAATGGTCTTACCTATCTATTGCAAGGCTTTAGAATTATAGTATTCAATGGGAAGCTCGTAAAGTCTGACCCAGACCGCTACTGACGGAACATTTGCAGTGCATGACTTAAAGTTAGGCTCCCAAGGCCTAATGGAAAGGAAGTGCTCCCCAACGAACCATGGGCCCTTCTTCAAAACAGCTTCGAAGTCTTCTTTCAGAGAGAATCCAATGAGGAAGAAATCATGACCTAGGTTTACACAGTCTAGATGTCCAGCTAGTTTCCACAGCGAATGGATTCTTGAATGTAAAAAGTTAAAGCCAATTGTTCTGCCATAAACTTTGACAATAAGGGCTTTCGACCAAGGAGTCCGAATGTGTTGCTTGAACTCTTTGGAGAACTTCACTGTTGCAAGCCCTTGCCGAAAGGATTTGACCTCGTCATCTGATTCCATATCATCCTCTATGAGCTCTGTGAAGTTAAAAGCTTAAGTATAAGCTCCAAGAATTTCTCCCATCAATTTGTCTTTAAAGGACAATGGTGGCATTCGGAAGGCAAAAGTTCGGTCCGGGCCAAAGGAGCCCGACCCCTAGTCCTCCATAAAACCAGCATGGCTTACATCCTTGATCTTTTTGTTACTCCGGGCAAGCTCAGCTTCCTCCTCCCTAGAAAGGGCATGAGTTGAGTGCGAAGGGATCCGAATGACGTGTGATGTACGGAGAAAGAAAACCCAAGTGTATGGGGAGAATTGTCTCTCTCTTATAGATTCATTCATTCACTGAAGGCATCCTTTTGGTGGTCTGATCATATACTACTTTATACTCATAAAGTTATCTTAAAAGAATGTAGTTGTATTTTATTTCTTTGGGCTAAGCTTTTAAATTTTAATTCCTACTGAACTTTTTGGGCTGGTGAATGATTGGGTAATAGACTTGCATTTTTAAGAGTTTTCAAATGTTCTTGGCTTTTGAACCTTTTACAAGTTCTTTGATTATATCTATAATTTATAAATATACAAAAATATGTAAGTTTATAAATAAATGTAATATATATATATATATATATATATATATAAATCTAGAAAAGGTGCACTAGTAGTGATCGATACATACATATTTCATTTCTTTGACCAAAACAAATGACCTCTAAAATGATATTCACTCCTTATAGTGAGTAACACAATAAAATATAAAATAAATGGTCACTAGCTGTTAATTTGTTGTGCCAATGATTATTAGCATTAATTTTGTTGTACCTTTATTGTGTGAATTTCATCCAAAAAAAAAAAACCTTTATTGTGTTTATAAAATACTAATAATAATACTGTTGTGGCTTGTGAGTTTTTTTTTTTTTTTTTTTTTTTTTTAACTAAAGAAATAAATACCGGAATGAAAAAAATATATTAATTTTTATATAGGATAAAGATTCTTGACTTTGCAAGTCAAGAAATAATTTGAATAGTTATGTAGGATAAATTCCTAAAAATTAATATTAGAATACATCCACAAATATGATATTATGATGTGCATGCATTTTTTTGGTCGGCTAAAATTAACACTGGCGAAACTTTTTTTAGGTTATACATGCCCCCTTAGGTTCAAATCCTAATTGCATCCCTGTATCAAAGAATTCCTTATAATGTCAAATCCCAGAGTACGTTATCTTGATACACATTGTTGGGACCATAAAAGATTAAAGCTTTTGAGACTGATGGGTATTCAACGTTGTATGGGCTTATGGACTATAGAATAGCATAAGCTTGTATGAAACCTCTTTTTGAAAGAGAACATGCTTATTAATATGTAGGTTAACGTTAACTGTAATTGTGGTTTGGAACTGATAAATCCAGGTTGTGCAGGGTGTTTGTTGCTGGTTGCATTCTTATCAAGGTGTTCATGCTCATTAAGCTCAAGGCATTATTGTCCAATACTTCTTTTTTTCTAGCAAGTATGACGAATGTTCCTTTCTGAATTTACTCCTATATTGTTGTCTTTGGAAACTTAACCCTGTGCCTCACTAGTATAAAAATTTCTTTCATACTCGAAAATTGCAATCAAAAAGCCTCTTGTGGGTCATCTAGTCAACAGACAACTTTCATTGTTATAGTTTATTCTTGTTCATATTTTGGTTGATGATGTACAAGGTACTTAGCAATTTGACAATTCTGATGTCACAATCAACACGCTCTCTTCTTTCATATATTTTTCTTTGGAGTGGGACATCTATTAGTTAGTGCATTGGCAGGCCAGTCAAAATGGAAAAAATTCCGCTCACCGCTCCATTGATTTCTCATTATGTGTCATGTGTTTGCTTGTGTGGGGTTGAGAATTTGAGATCTTCAGAATTTACAGCCTGTAAAAGTAGGACTTTGATTGATCACCACCATTTCATAGAGAGAGAGAGAGAGAGAGTCACAGCACAGGTATGAAGAAAACAAAGTCAAGAAAAAGGCAATGTTCCAAACCTTTTTTTCTTCACTTTTGAACTTTTGGGCCATTAGTTATAATATATTCCAGTTTCTTCCCACTTTAAATGTCTTTCATATCAGAAGAAATATCAAAGAATCACATAAAGCAAAGGGGTAGGCAAATGAGAGCACTAGGCAAACTGGTCTCTCTTTAATGTGTCTCTATCATTACATTGTGGTTTTCTTAATTAAATTCAGTTAGTGAGGTTACTTCCTTGAATCATGCTACTTCAAGGCACACTATGCCTGGTCTCTCTCAGACATCCCTGTTATGGAGACTCTGTGTGTGTGTTTTTACAATGCAAAATCTGCCGTCTCATTCAAAATAAATAAATAAATAATGTGGCCGTCTCATTCACCCTGACTTTTATGATTTAGTTTTACCAGCTCTATATGATCAAACAACTTTACCTTACTTTCCCTCTTAATCTTCAAGCTAGACAGATAAAGAGGATACCTACCACATACATATACACAAAGTGGCCTCAAATTCTGTAACTATGGGTTGTAACTTGAGTTCAACTTATTACTATAGGAAAGAGTGACTCTAAGTGACGTTGGCTTTTGTTGAAAATTCTGCATACCATGATAGAATAAAGCAAATATGGACAGCCTACCCCGTCTCCCTAAAAAACCTTCATTGTCGAGTTCAAGATAATTTTTTAATACATCTTTTATTCATTTGAAATCAGGGAGCCTGAGAGGGAGTTTCTTTGGGGAAAACAATATAAGATGCTTATATACTGTGGTTAGGCCAAATATATTGATGTGCTTAGAGTCACGAACCATAGACATACAACAGAAATCATCCTAATCCGAGCCACCGACACAGTTGAAATAGATATTGACAAATATACAATTTTGAAAATAATTTCTTCCAAATACAGGCAAACTATGCCATTCAGTTCAACAGGATGCAGAGTATGCTGGCATAGGAGTAAACTGATAAAATGGATGTTGGACTTTACATTTGATGGGAAATATGAAAAGCAATTTTCCATTTAATAGTGCAATGTGATGATGGCAAGAACATGGTTGAAAGTGCAATATTCCACCAAGTTTGATCAGTGTCCTTATCTAACTTGTCGAAAGAAACCTGAACACTAACGTTACCAGTCATTAACACAACATAAAGATTCATCAAAGGATTGTATGTGTTTATCTGGTCTCTTCCATAAAAAATAAAAACACTAAAAATTATATTCCATCACAAAAAGACCAAAGAAGAGTTCGAACTTGTTGCATAAAATATTCTCATGGAAAAAGAATCGGCATCTGTAGTAACTTATTCATGGGATTCCAAGATAGGTATCCCTCAAATGTTTCACACTAGGAAAACAACAAAAGCCTCAGTACAATCTGCCCAAAAACAAACCAAAATGATGGAAACAAAGAGAAAACAAAGCATCCCTGACCAGAACCCACAACTTTGCCAGAGACACCATATCAAAATCTACGAAAACAAAAAAAATATCATGTCTATCTTTTTATGTATTGCCGCCTCACCAGAGATGCATGATACACTTCTGACTATATCCCGCAATCTGATTTTACATCTCACTCAAGTACCAAGAACAAAAAACCTAAAATGGTAACTCAAAACCCAAGTCTTAACACAAAATTCCTGTAACTTCTATCTCTAAATTTGATTCTTCGACAGAGGCACTCCAGTTAGATCTAGATAACTGAACTTCCTTAAGTTTTAACTGAAATATATTAACGAGGAAGGTGTGTGAAATTCACAATTCACCTGCTTCACCTACAATGTTGTGAAATCCAAATGATCCTCCTACGCAGCAATTCCTGAAGCAAGTGGGAAAAGGAACTTGTAAGTTTCAAAATTAATCAAGACAAGCAACACGTTTCATGAAAAGAATATCATTAGTGAAAAGGAGAACTTGAATACACATATAGTGAGATTGTAAGGCTCACCACAATATATGTAATTATATATATGTGAGTGAGCGTGCATAAAGAATTTCATTAAGAAAATAGGAAAACAAAAACACTTAAGTACACAGGAGGAATATAGAAAGACTACCCCAGTTATTATGATCTAACTTTTAATACATAAGTTTGCTGACAAAAAACAGTGATGAGAATGCCTCTGTAAGTACATAGGGGCGGCACACATCGTCAGTCCAAACTCTTTTCTTTCCACCTTAGCTTTTATGTTTGGAAAAGGTAAGTCATGGCAAAACAAGTGGATATATAGCAGAGCAGAGCCTAGACCAACCAATTTTGAAAGGGACAAATTTTTAATTTGGAGAGGGAACCTCAGAACACCAAATTTAGCTAAACATTTAATTCAATGCACCAAAGGAGTGACTATTGGTGTGTGAAAGGTAAAAAGTTAACATTCAAGTCTCCACTGCCAAAACAAAACAGGCTAATTACTTAAGCAACTATTATAAAGTTATGCAAAAGGGGAAAAACAAGAAAAAAGAAAAAAAAAGATCATAAATATGGTGCTTATTAACCTTCAAAAGCATATGTTGCAGGGTCGGTGCAAAGACAGGGTCAAGGATTTTCATGCATGGGCTGTCAACTCGAGACATCAACCTAAGGAATTGCAGAATAAGTGATAACCAGCACAGAAGCAAGGAAATAATTTTTAAAAAGAATAGGGAGCACAACCCAAGTTCACAGTGTGTACAGGAGGAATCTTACCATAAAATAAAAAGTGAAAACATAGAGCACCACTTCAAAAACAACTCATCCAAAAATATCTAAGAACAACCAAGAAAGGAAAAGAGCTAATGGCCAATCCCAGAAGCAACTGAGACAAAATTTTCAAGACAACAAACTCAAGCTTATTCGTTTGGGAGCTCCACCCCATAAAAAGAGCAAAAAAGCACTCCTTAATGGGTGTCCACAGCCTATAAATTCACATAGGGGAGATGGGGTTAGGGATAGGTTCTAGGTTCAAGTTTTACCAAACAACAACAACAACAAAGAAAGCCTTAGTGCCAAAATTTTGGGGTGGGTTATGGATCCTCGACAAATTAGTTAAGGTCAGCCATATTTTCCCCTAGTCTACTCTCTATTACTCCCTTAATTGACATGTCATTTTCTATTACTTCTACTAACATGATTTTTGGTCTTCCTCTACCTTTTCTCATTCCCTCAACTTGGATAAACTTGCTCTTTCTTATTGGTGCAATGCATAATTATCTAATATATCAACAGATCAGACAATTCTAATAATCTAGGTCCAACGCAATGCACTTCTAGGTTGACATATACAAACCACCACTAAAGATGCCACAGCTTCAGTAAAAAAAAAAAAAAACTTTCTTCTTTTTAATATAAGGATTTTGTAACAAACAACCAATAATCCATAAGGGGAGAATGAAGATGATATGACCTAGAAATTAGAGAACAGAATAAATAAAGAATATATATTGTTGCCTATCTATATCAATATCAGCATGTATCTGTGTGACAAGCAATGCTTTGCATTGTAATTGAAGAGGGAAATAGTTGCAACAATCCAATTAGTTGGAATATAAGGCTTTTGTGAGCAACTGGGTGAAGCATACATGTGCAGCCGAAGTGCAAGGACACAAATGGTTGAGTGGATGAACATGTTCCAATACCATAGAACAACCTGAAGAACATATTTGATATTTCCAGCTGTTCAATAACTGTTTATGATAGCATAATTATGTAACAATTACCCCCAATCATCACTAGTACACTAATTGTTATCTTCGACCTTTAGCTCCAAGTTTGAAGATATATCTTGAAATTCTAAGGACTTCTATATATTTTATAATATTCTGCTTAACTAATTTGGTACAAAGTGTGGAGGTCATCTGAAAAAAGCCAGGCATCACTATCAATCTTAACATCATTTTGTATCCCATGACATTAATATGAACCTTGGAACACGCTAATATTTATGTATTTTATCTATGAAACCTTCAATTTATCATGTTACTGATAATGTCCATTTATCCATTATTTGGTAAGTAGTTATTGATTTCTAATAAAATGCCTTCCAGATAATAGCTTTGGATATTATTGGCCTAAAATAACCTATTTGGGGCAATGCAATAATAGAGCTACCTATAAAATAATGGTTGGAAAAACTTTAAATGGAAATTTCATTAATGGGTATTAGTCCGAGGAGCTTTTTTTTGCTCCCGAAAAACTGTTTCTTTTTAAAAAATAATGATAATAATAACTCGATAGTTCCTGGAAAACTGTTTCTTTAACAATTAACCAAAACAATTTTCTGTTAAACTGTTCTTTTTTTTTTTTTTTTTTTTTTGATAAGCTGTTTTTGTTCTCGTTCTCAAAAACAAGTTTCAAAAAACAATTTTCTGCGAACAGAGCCTTAGTTTTATATTTCTAAACCTCGATAATTGAGGTTTAAAGAAAATGATTTGATGAGGAGAATTTAGGTTTAGATTAGAAGAAGGGTTTAACAAGAAATTTCCAGCAATAAAACAAGATTACAGCTAGGAGAAGAAAATAGGATTCAAGTTGGAACACTAAAACATCAACAACTAGGCTCGAAGTAAGCAAATATTCAAAAGAGACTATTTATGATAACCTTTAGTAACCCTAGAATCGTAGTCCTTCATCTTACATATAACAATGACTAGATGTTAACCATCCAACTTCATCTAGTGTCACATGCTAGTCCATGACCTGTTAAAACACTCAAAGCATAATAATCAATTAAACATAACATAATTATAAAAAAATACAGAGAATAGACTAATGTGCCTTTTTTTTCTTTTTCTTTTTATTTTGGGTTTAAATTCTTCTATGTAGCTCACAGCTTGACTAATTAAAATTTTGAGAAGAACAAGTGCATACAAAATGTAGGAAATACAAAGCATCAAGTTACATACAACAGCATGCTTGTTAAATCCATTGAACAATGTGCTTGAACCTGAACCATTTTATTCGGCTGGACATTGCACCAAAACTATGGGCTTAATGGATTTTGGTATACACATTATTCTGTAAATAAAGTAGTCAAGTAGTTCCCAGTACACCAATACACCACACCTTAATTTTTCTCTAGTATTCTATAAGAAGCTTCTTAACTTATGGTCCAAAACAAAGTAGTCAGCTAAAAGTACTGGTGGTAGAGGAAAAAATTGCTCCATTTATAAATGAGGTGAAGCTTTTGAATGTTGCACAAATACAACCAAATTCATCAAGTGAAAGGCAAGGATTTAGATCATCGTGCAAAAAGATTAAAAATGAGCCAGATTCTATAACAGCTCCCACAAGATATTTGTTTCTTTCTACCATATGTGAGAAATATATTTAGTTTTATTGTTCAATATAGTAAAGTTCCCGAACTTGATAATATTTGAGTGAGTGACTAAAAAAAGGATTATTGAGTTTGTGTGAAGATATTAATTAACTGGCTCTTACCTCTATTTGACTGTCTCTTATTAACACTATAACCACCAACATAACTAGGAGAAGTTTTAGCAGAAACATCAGGAGCTGCACTGCCAAGTCCATAACCAAAGGGACCAGACCCATCTCGTTCAGCATTTGATGATCGCCAAGTGGTGTCCCCGTATACAGAACCACTATTATAGAAGTCTGCAAAGTCCCCATCAAAACCACCTGTTGATGCAGCATAAGATGATGTTGGGGCCGTATTGGTACCACTGTTTCTTCCATACCCTCCCGTTCCCAAGCCATAACTGTCCTCACCACCTCCATAACCAAAATTTCCACTATTGTTAGGGGCATTGTTACTTCCACCTTGAGCAGAGATTCCCAAAGAACCCCAATTAACTCCAGTATTACCAAATGTGCTTCCCCCAATGCTCCCACTTCCTGATCCCAGGTATGCACTGGAACTTGCAGAGCTTGTGCCATAATTAAGCCCCCCACTCCCCCACAGATTCCGAGTCATAGAGCTGAAAAAGGAAGTGCTTCCTCCATTACCACCATCATATGCAAGTGGACTAGTAAACCTATTTGAATTACCATAATAAGGGTTCAATCCCCGTCCATAGCTGAGATTACTACTAAAATTTGCACTCCCCCCAAAACCTGGGCTCAACCCTGGCTCAAAATTCACACCCATTCCATAACCAGAACCAAATGGAGGAAAACCACCACTTCGGCCACCAGCAACTGGACTGAATCTACCATCCATCCTAAGTCCATATCCTCCAACTGCAGTTGGAGTATATCCTTGAGGGTAGCCATTAAGTAAGTTATTGACCCTATTCAGACCATAGTAGTTACCAAGTGGGCTGCGACTGGGACCAGGTGATAACTCTTTGGGAACTGCACGCTTGACCTCAACCATTTTACCATTTAGTTCATGAAAACTCTTGATCAAAACCTTGTCCACTGCTTCCTCTGAATCATAAGTGATGAATCCAAAGCCTCTAGGCCTCTGGGTGTTGTGATCATACATCACCACAACATCAGTGATTGTGCCAAACTGATCAAAATACTTCTTGAAGTCACTCTCTGTGACTGTGGATGCTAAACCTCCAACAAATATCTTTCTAGTGCGGCCAGGACCCGGAGAGCCATGGATGCTACCACTGCTTCTACTCAAAATGTTTTGGTCATCCCTAGGAACAGCCTTTTTTGCCTCAACCTGAGAATAGAGATGGCACAATCATGAAAACATGATCAAATAGCAAAACTATGAATTCTAAGATCTCAACACAAGACAATTAAGATATACATGAACAAAACCGATTAAAAGAAATCAATGTGAGAAGAGAAGACATGATTACTCTTGGCCCAATTTGAAATTACCACAATAAAACGAATTCCTGCAATTACAATTCCGGACCCATAACTCAATAAGGAAATGGATTTTCCTTTCTATTTTGAGCAATTCAAATAGAAAACCTCAATGCCATGTGAAAATCTCAAAGTATAATTAAGGGAGAAAACTTACCATCCTTCCATCTATGTTGTGCTTCTCCTTTATGACTCTATCCGCAACAGTCGGGTCGGCAAAAACAACAAAGCCAAAACCTCGAGCACGACCTGTGGTCCGATCCTTCATAATAACAGCTTCTACCACCTCACCATATGAACTAAAATACTCCTTGAGACGCTCTTCATTTGTGTCCCAAGATATCCCACCAATAAATAACTTGCCACTATCAGATTGCATTTTTCTACATGCCAAAGATACTTCCATCAGTTATAAGTTCAAAAACTCACAAATGCCAATGGCACTATTAGGAATTCAAACGTAAATCCTTATTCACAAACACTAAATTCAACTTTAAAAAACATATTATACATTGGATCCAATCCATTAAACACAATTCTACAATAAAAAAATAAAAATAAATAAATAAATAAAAACAGCATAGCCATCAAAATTATCTAGAACAATCCACGCAAGCGGATTAAATGAAAGGCAGATTAAAATTCCATGCTAGTGGATTGAATGAAAGTCAGATTAAAATTCCAATCACAATCCATAATTCAAAGCATTGCCAGGAATATAAATTATGGTTTACATCGACTATAAGAATCCAAGCAAATGAATTGAAATGCAGATGAATAACCAATCCAGACTCCAGGCAATAAAACCAATACCTTATTTGTATATTTATTACAAGCCACCAACTCTCACTCCAACAAAATAATCAATACTATTGGATTCAATTCAAAAACATCCGATCGTTCATCGATCAATTAACGCACCCAGAATTAACCAAACCTGGAAACAAAAAACAAAAAACAAAAAAGGCAAAAAACCCAGATACAATTTCAATCAGTAAACTCATCAAGATCCAAAAAAAAAAAAAAAAAGCCACAAAAAAATTTAGAAAAGATCCAAACTTGGGTCGAAATTTCCACAAAACCCACCGGTTGAAGCAAAACCCAGATGCCAAATCTTACAGAAAACTAAGATCTGAGTGAGAGGGGAGGCACAATAATGAATAAGAACAGAAAGCAGATTATGCCTCCCCACAACCTTTTTTCTTTGTTCTTTCAATTGTTGTGGTTCTTATTGGATTAGCAAATGCAAATTCAGTTACAAACAGATTGGAACAAATATGTTTCTAACATATGTTTTAGAGAGAGAGGTTTTAGAGAGAGAAAGAGAAGGGGTGAGATGTCTTGTGTGTGAGGATTATATAGTGGGCTCTCTCTCTCTGAGAATAGAAGTTGAAGATTTTCCTTTTTTTTTTAATGTTTTGTTTTTCTTTTCTTAATTTTTGTAAATATCAATTTCATTTATGAAAATGGTTTTGTAACAATAAACAGGGATTTGGAAGAAAATTATGCTTTAAAATTTTCAAAACATAATTATTTGGGTTTATATATATTGGAAATGTTTGCTGGTCCTCCATTTTTCATTCATTCCTTTTATAATTATTGGAAGAAGTATTATATATGTTTTTTTTTTTTTTTTTTTTTTTTTGGTTTCTGCAAGCATATGGATATTTGATCAAAATCAGACAAATTGATCTGAAACCGTTTATTAGCTTGACTTTTATTTGATTTAATTGCTAAGATTGTTGTCAACGATTTTGATTGATCTATGAGTGTAAAATATAAATGTTGCTCGGTGAATTATTTATAGAAAATATATGGGTATGAATATTCTTTTACCTTTTGTAAACACATTATGGGGAACAAAAATAGTCAGAGTTGATTCTCTCACCAGTCGACAAAAATGATGTCAAAACTCAAAACCTTTCTCAAATTCTCTGCAAAAATTTTACTGTTAATGGGAACAATGATTTGAGAAAAAAAAAATTTATTACAATTTTCCTTCACTGAAAGCTCAGAATACTTTTGTTTTCATAGTTACAATATGGAGTTTGGGTGTGGCTTTCCTAACATATCTTGACCATGCTTAACACATTCGGTCGGTGAAAAAATATTATATCTCAGTTTCTTACTTAAATTTTAAAAAAAAAAAAAAAAAAAAAAAAAATCAAGTCAAACCACCCAGAAAACTCTATTATTCTCTATTCCCATAACAAGATATTTGATGTTTTATCTCCTTCTATACTAAAAACCAACTATAGGAAAAATACCAAAACAAATGCCATGTAAAAATTTTTTTTTTTTTGTTACCATTCATCTCATAATTTTCTTTTTGGAATAAAAAAAACCTTAGCATTAACTCTTATGAAGGCCTAAACTGAGTAAACTCTAATGATCCAATTGTACTCTAGTCTTCAGCAAAAAAAAAAAAAAAAAAATTGTACTCTAGTCTTCTCTACCTCTGTTTCCTTCTTCTCCATCCAATCAAAGATAGAGAGACTGGGGGAGAGTGTAGAACTTAAACCATAGACCTTAGACTTCACTATAGACCTTCTTTTTTTTTTAGTTCATACTTTACAAAGTGGACAAATACTTTGGTTAATTCTCAACCATTAAGCTTGTGTAGCACGTGTCCAAATGGGTCTTCTTCTCTTTTGTTTTCTTTTTTGGGCCACCCCCCCGCGGGGGGCATTGTAAGCGATAAATGAATTATATTCCTGTAATTCTCAATTTTTTTTAGATACAGTTATTAATTATGGTTCAATTCTAGTTTCTATCCTCTTCCAGACTTTCTTCTATAGATGTGATGTTAGAAGTTACAGAAATTCTACAAATGAAAAAAAAAAATTTAACATTTGTTGATGCGGCAGATTATTAGTGGTAGGTAAAAACGTGATACCAAAGATAGATCCAAAAAAGATCTAATAAAAACATGTCAACTCATTAGGTGTTAAAAAAAATTAACATTTGTTGATGTGACAAATTATTAATGGTAGGTAAAAACATGATATCAAAGGTAGTCCAAATAATAATTAATAAAAACTTGTCAACTCAATAGGTGTGAAAAAAATTGTCAAAATTATATATATATATCATTACTCTAAGTTATAATAAGAATATTAATGTGAATCAATACTAAGTACTTTCGTGAAGGATTTCTTAAGCTTTGTACATGCCCCACTTGATTCTCAAAAAAAAAACATGCCCCACTTAAATATTTTAATATATGATATTCTTTTTCTCTAGGCATCTTCCTTGTTTTCCATGTGTCTATCCCCACAACAATGTTGAGCTAATCTTCTCTATTTTCATTTAGCGATATAATTATAACAATAGTATTCCATTTTCCATTGAATAAGTGAAATAATGGGGATGTACAATCGATCATTTTGGAGGCAAAATACTGCACATCTTTTTCTTCGTGGGACCAATAATCTAATTCATCACTTGTGTACGTTTTCTCTCAAAATGTTTTTTCATGAGAGAGAGAAGAAATTCACTTCTTTGGAAATGGCGTTAAGTCTTAATTCTCAAGGTTTTGCTCAATCCCACATCGGGGAGAGACGCCTCCCACTCATGCCTTATAAGCCTTTTGCTCAATCCTCAAGGTACACTCATCCTTGGGCCAAAGGCTTATAAGGCATGAGTGGAAGACGTCTCTCCCCGATGTGGGATTGAGCAAAATCTTGAGGATTAAGGCTCAACCTCATTTTCAAAGAGGACAATTCCTTCTTGGGGTCAGAGATTCGTCCCTCCCACATATGTAAATATGTTTTATTTCGGTTAAGGTTTTAAAAATGATTTAAAAATTCAGCATAAAAAAACATAAATTGGCTTGCATACAAGTGTATTAGGGATTTGAAAGAAAATTCAAAACTAAAATAAAATGCCCATATATGTTGAATTTTTTTAATTACGATTTAATGGTACACTTATGTAATCTTAGTATAATGTCATAATCTTCTCCCAAAAAAAAGTATAATACCATATATATATATATATATATATATATATAAATTATCTATGTAAGCATTTAATATATTTAGAATATTTTTAAAATTTTGGCTTTATTTTTCGAACAATATAACAAATAAGTAAATGAAGAGGATACTGTTAAATATATTCCTTCATTCGTTTACTTAGTTGAAAATAAATCAAAATAAGAAAATTATTTATCATCTCACATTATTATTATTTAAATTTATTTTTTCATTTATGTAAAATTTATCACACATACTTATTATATAAGGCAAATTAAAACTTATCCACTTGTAGTTTGATCGAAATTTAAGTTGCCTACCTGTGGTTTAAAAGTTGGCTCTTTGTTCACCTGAAGTTTACTCCGTTAAGCTTCCGTAACCCTCCTCCTTACTCTCACCATTAAAAACACAAAAAACATAACAAAAACATAATAAAAATCAAGATCTAAAAGCATATTTTTTAAAAAAAATTGTGAAGCTCTCAGATCCACTGGGTTTGTTGAAATTTTGTGGTAGTTCAGTCACTTTAGCTCCTTGCAAATCCAGCACCTTGAGCAGCTTGAATCTAGCATGAAATAATTTTGAAATGGACAACTTAGATGGCAGATCTTCGACTCCAAATACAAGTGTAAGGGCGGTTTTTGGGGCCCAAGCCCAGCAAGTAAGCGATTCTGGCCCAAAAGACCCTCGACAATGAATTTGTAGAGAGTGGGACTTAGAGCTAGGTCTTGACAGAGTGGACGTGATTAATGGTGAACCATGCAACAAATGGAACGTGAGAATGTTTCATTCAGTTTCATGAGATAACAGTCCATGGGGCTGCTTTAGTGTTCCTACTGCTCTCTTTTTTAGAAAGTCTCTCTTTTCTTCTTTGTCTCCTCCTCCCCCCCTTCTCATGGGGACTTTCTGCTCTTATATATCCTCCTTCAATTGATAATGACCTTACACTTGTTCACCATCTAGGCCTCTACTTGAGTGCCTGTCCCAAAGGACATCCTCCTCCTTTTTCTGTGAGTTGCAATGGCCGAGATAATACTATTTTCCTGTCCAATCCACATTAATGCGGCTGGAAAAGTAGCTTCCTTGCATTTAATGCGGCAGTAGTGGTTGCTCCCTGCCCGTTTAGCATTTTCCTTCATTTAGAAGGATTCCTCACCATGGACAGGGCACGCGCTGGACGTCCATTTAGTGCGTCCGAGGAGACACTCCTCCTTGGACGACCCTTAAACAAACCCGGCCCGGCCCAACAGGATTGGGCTAAAAGTCTCCCGACCCTGTTTTCGCTTCCCGCCATGGCTGGGCTTCATCCTGGTCCCAAGGCCCACTGTTGACTGACAAAGCTTGCCCCCACAATAGCCCCTCAAAATTCCGGTTCTTTCTTCTTGATCCGAGGAGGAAAAACGGGATTTTGATAATTGCTGGACAGTCCATTGTGGTTCCCTACTTTATCCGGGCGAGCGTGTGTCCTCACGTGCCTCATTAATGCTGAAGGCATTTAATGCCCCGGGGGGAGTTAACTGCAGCTTTTGGAGTTTTACGCCTTTTCAATCCAACGGTTGGAGACCAGATCGACGGCGGACAACGTTTTATTTACTCTTAGGCGGGAGTATGTCTGTCCAACTTCCTCTGAGTATATAAGGTTTTGAAAGCGTTTACTCCCCATTTTTGACGAAAACGCCAGTACTCAGAAGACCTTAGTGCATTCTCCTTCAGTACGCTCTTATCTTCGCCATCATTCGATTGAAGATTCCGTCAAGTTTCTTACCCGTAAGTGCATGTTTCTTCTTCGTTACTCTTCTTTAGGCAAACTGCCTTCGTGTTACCTAGGATTAGGGGGAATGGGTAGGCTTTCAAAATTGGTAAACACTCCGGCCGGTATGGCGGGCTTCAGGGCGAAGTATCGTATTCCACCGGAGGTAGGTTTAGAGTACTGCCACGAGGAGGAAATTTTCTTCAAAAGGAAGTCAGGGCAGGTCGTAATTCCAATGATAGCCTTCGTGGAAGGAGGAATGACGATCCCCATGGGGGGAATAACTAGGGACTACCTGCGTGGTCATAGATTGACCCCCTACCAGTGCACCGCAAACCTGCTCCGGATCTTGGGGTGCACCGACGTATTAAACGACCAGATGAACCTCGGCCTAACTTGGCGCGACGTGGTTCATCTCTATGAATGCCACAAGCTCGGTGACTCATACTACCTAAAGTCCAGGTCCGATGAAGTGAGGTTGATATCCTGCCTTCCCAAGTCCAGCAAAGGCTTGAAGGACGACCATCTGATCGTCTCCGGACCATGGCATGACGGCATTCACTGTCCGACCAGGGCAGGAAAGCCAAGTGGGGTGCCATAAAATTAGGTTCCGTGGAGAGGACCTTAGTTTGAGTTTTCCCCCTCTGTTTTGCTTTGTTTGTGTTGTGTTTTCTTTTTTATGGCTGCATGTCTCCTCGGACTAACATAACTCACTTAACGATCTTTGCAGACAAAGAGCACACATCTCCTCGGCTGAGCTTGGTCAACGTTCCTGCTCTAAATTACCTCTTGAGATCTGAGATTTTCGTAAGCGAGGACGGACAGTTACGGTCGGCTCCTTTGATTTTGGATTTTGTTCCCCTTACTCGATCCTTGGTGGAAGCTGGTCAAGCTATCAGGGCTGGAAGTCCGAGATTGGCACGTATAAACGTTTCCATACCAGGGTTTCTCGCTTCGTCAGATTTGCCTCCTGTTCAACTGCCTGATCAGCGCCCCATTCCTGCAGCGATTGTCCCGGAGGAGGAGGCTGGTTCTTCGCATTCATCCTTAGAGGAACAAATAGACCGTTTCCAATTTGCTGAGGAAGGGGAGGTGTCGGTCAGAGTTGTAGAGCTCTCGGACTCTGACACAGATTCAGACCGTGCCTCAGCAGCTCCTGCCCTCGGTCTAGTCGTCGCACAGGTTGATACTAGTCAAGAGATTGAGGAAGAAGGGATGGACTTGAAGCCAAGGTCTGGCCTCAGGGGCCTTCTATCCAACAGGAACAAGGGACAGTCCTCTAAGGACGCCTCCAAGGAGCAGGCTCCGGCTAAACTTCCCCCTCCTCCTCCTCCATCCACCGACCCCCCACTTCAGCCTACGCCCAATCTGAGGCGGAAGAGGCCAGTGGAAGAACTGGAGGAGGGTAAGGTCGGCCCTCAGCAGACCAAGCAGCAAAAGAAAGGAAAGGAGCCTAAGGACAAGCGGGCAAAGTCCACTGACAGCCGAGACGAAGCAACGCTGAGGAGGGTGCAACGTACTTGGAGCCTGCGGCTGGAACTGGACGGCGCTCCCATTCCCTGGGATGCCACGATTTGGGAGTCCCAACGGGGGCAGGCGTCTCACCTCGCCGAGGCCCTGCAGCAACCCCTGCTTTTGCCCCGCGACATGGACGGGCTCAGGAAAACGGGGCAACCAGACCTCTTCAAGTCTTTGAAGAGGGATCTAGCTATGGTAAGACACAAGTCTTGGCTAGGTTGGACACCTTGCTCCACCTTCATCTTGCCGTTGTTTTCGTTTTAACGACACTTTTATTAACTCTATGCAGATCACCCAGCAAATCTACGTCGCCGAAGAGCGGGCGAAAAATGCACGGGACGAGGTTAATGGCGAGGTTCAATCCCGCGTAGCCGCGGAGAAAACTGCTGCTGTCCTCAAGCTGGAAAAAGAGAGCCTAAAAGAAAAACTTAAAGAGGCTATGAGGGAACGGGACAGCGCCAATGCGGGCCTTGAGAGCACAATGAAGCAGGCCGAGGACATGCGCCAACAGCTTCACTTATCCGAGATAAACCTTGCGACCGAGAGGCAAATGGTCCTGGATCTTAAGGCACAGCTGCTACAAGTGAAGGAAGGGGCCAGATTGGCCAGGGAGGCGGCTGAGGCTGCGGTGGCGGCCTCTTATGAACGGGGAGTGGTGGACACTGAAGCCAGGCTGACCGAAGAGGTAGCTGTGGTTTGCAGGGACTACGTTACTGAGTCCTGGGGAGTCGCCATGGACCGAGCAGCAGTTCCTGTGGATTCCGACCTTAGGAGGCTCGAGAGTATCTTCTTCCCAAAGGATATTCGCGAGATCCCTGGCTCGGATTCCCCAGGGGATCTCGCCTCTGCCCAAACCGTTCCTCTCGGCGCCGACATCCCAGAGGGCAAGAATGGAAACGAGGAAGTGCAGCCACCAGCCAGGGACAAATCGCCAGAGGACGCCCTTACGATAAGGGACGTCGTTGCACAGGCTAAGGAAGCCGGGCCCAAACCAACGGCCGAGGAGGAAATCCCCGTGGCCGTTGTCCCCGTGAAGAGCTCGGCCCAGGACAAAGTTTAAGGCATTAGCGTAGGGATTTGCTTGTAGTAGGTTTTGCTTTTTGTTTGCTTAAGCTTCGCAAATATGTGTAAAACGAAATATTTTGGGATTTAATGAATGATATAACTTCGTTTCGTTTTGTTTTGCTGCTTCCATTTTGCCTTTGTTATGAATGAATCTTGACTATGTCAGTAGACTCCCGAGGATGAGCCATTAGTCGTAGCTTAAACAATGCGATTAAGTATGAGCTAATAAAGTAGTAGTTAATTTCACTCAGGCTGTGGTCCGAGGGGAAGAAAGACCTGGGTTCCTTCCAACACTTAGATACATGTGGTTAATTTCCCCCAAGTCTGTGGTCCGAAAAGCCAGGCAGGACTTAGGTTCTGTTTAACGCTTAGGTTTTCTTAACGTAGCTAGTTTCCCCATAGGCTTGAGTCCGAGGACCATGTAAAACCTTGGTTCTGTCTAGTACTTAAATACATGTGGTTAATTTCCCCCAAGTCTGTGGTCCGAAGAGCCAGGCAATACTTAGGTTCTGTTTAACGCTTATTGAGAACGGCTTAGCAGTTAATTTCCCCCAAGTCTGTGGTCCGAAGAGCCAGGCAGGACTTAGGTTCTGTTTAACGCTTAGGTTTTCTTAACGTAGCTAGTTTCCCCATAGGCTTGAGTCCGAGGACCATGCAAACCCTTGGTTCTGTCTAGTACTTAAATAGGCATGGTTAATTTCCCCCAAGTCTGTGGTCCGAAGAGCCAGGCAAGACTTAGGTTCTGTTTAACGCTTATTGAGAACGGCTTAGCAGTTAATTTCCCCCAAGTCTGTGGTCCGAAGAGCCAGGCAGGACTTAGGTTCTGTTTAACGCTTAGGTTTTCTTAACGTAGCTAGTTTCCCCATAGGCTTGAGTCCGAGGACCATGCAAGACCTTGGTTCTGTCTAGTACTTAAAGGAAAGAAAATAATCTACAAGGTGGAGAATCACAAAGAACCCAGAACTCAAATGAAAAGGATGCTTTTATTAATAGTGATACCTTTTGAGGTTATTTACATTCCAAGGGCGTGGCACTACACGTTCGTCCAAGTCTTCCAAGAAGTAGGCTCCTATGCCGGCTACGGAAGTGATACGGTACGGTCCCTCCCAGTTTGGTCCGAGCTTTCCCCACGTAGGGTTCTTTGCGGTGCCCAAGACCTTCCTCAATACTAGGTCTCCAGGCGCCAGCGGTCTGGGCTTTATCTTGGTGTCGTAACCTTACTTGAGCTTCTGCTGATAGTGAGCTAGATGGACCGACGCGCCTTCCCTTCTTTCATCGATGAGATCCAAGCTCTTTTCCAGAAGTTTGTCATTGGCAGTGGGGTAGAAAGCGGCAGTTCTCTGGGTGGGGAAGTTCACTTCCAGTGGGATGACAGCCTCGGCTCCATAGGTCATAGAAAAAGGGGTTTCTCCGGTGGACCTACGGGGTGTGGTGCGATATGTCCATAAGACATGGGCTAGCTCCTCGGCCCACCTTCCCTTTGCGTCATCCAATCTCTTTTTAAGTCCGTTCAGTATGGTTTTGTTGACAGCTTCTGCTTGTCCATTACCCTGTGGGTAAGCTGGCGTGGAATACCGGTTAACAATTCCTAGCTCACTACAGTATCTTCTGAAGGCTTTGCTGTCAAATTGGAGTCCATTGTCGGACACCAGGGTGTGTGGGGTGCCGAACCTGGTGACAATGTTCTTCCAAAGAAATTTCTTGACATCGACGTCCCTAATGTTTGCCAGAGCCTCAGCTTCCACCCATTTGGTGAAGTAGTCAGTGCCGACGAGAAGGAATCTCCTGTTCCCTGTTGCCTTGGGAAACGGACCAAGTATGTCTAGGCCCCATTGTGCGAATGGCCATGGACTGGACAACGGGTTCAACTCTCCGCCAGGCTGGTGTATATTTGGGGCGAACCTCTGGCACTGGTCGCACTTCTTCACATACTCCAGGGCTTCCTTGTGCATGCTCGGCCACCAGTAACCGAGCGTTAGGGCCCGGTGGGACAAAGACCTACCCCCTGTATGACTTCCGCAAATTCCCTCGTGTAACTCTTCCAGGATGAGTTCAGTGGCCTCTGGGTGTACACACAGCAAGTACGGCCCCGAAAATGAGCGTCTGTAGAGCTTGGAGTCCTCGGACAACCAGAATCGAGTAGCCTTTCTCCTGATTTTGTCGGCTTCCATCTTATCGTCCGGCAAGGTATCGTGCTTTAAGTACAGCACTAGAGGATCCATCCAGCTCGGTCCTGTCCTGACGGTATGTACTCGAATTCCGCTGGCCTTCCCCGCTAAGGGATGGGTGAGGTCTTCCACCAGAATGACCCGAGGAAGGGGTTGGGCCGAGGAGGTAGCCAACGTCGCGAGGGAGTCAGCGTGAGTGTTTCCATTTTTGGGCACGTGCGTCAAGCGGAAATGATGAAAGTGGGTCTGCAGGTGCCTAACCCGAACCAAATAGTCTTGCATCCTTTCGTCCTTAGCTTCCAAATCTCCGTTTACTTGCCCCACAATGAGTCTCGAATCCGAGAGCATGTCCGCGGATTTCCCCCCCATTTTCAAAATCATCGACATTCCTTCCAGTAGCGCCTCATACTCGGCTTCGTTATTCGTGGCTGGAAATCCGAGTCTCAACGACTTCTCTATGGTTATGCCTTCGGGTGAGAGCAGAACGAGTCCGACTCCTGAGCCCCTTTGATTCGCTGCGCCATCGACGTGCGCTCTCCAGCAAGTGTGTTCATGTTGAGAAATTGTGCTGATCATCCCATCAGCCCCTAGCGATCCTGACACCCATTGTCCTTCTAGCGTGGGTTCCGCAAACTCTGCTACTAGGTCGGCGAGGACCTGGCCCTTTATAGCAGTGCGAGGCATGTATCTGATATCGAAAGCGCCCAGGATCGTTCCCCATTTCGCAATTCGGCTGGTGTAATCCGCACTGCGTAGGACGGCCTTTAAGGGGAGTTGCGTTAGCACCACTACAGTGTGTGCTTGAAAGTAGTGGGGAAGCTTTCGCGTGGCTTGTACAACGGCCAAGACAGCTTTTTCAAGGGGAAGATAGCGGGTTTCTGCCTCCTGCAGTGATTTGCTCACATAATAAACTGGTCGCTGCTTGCCGTTGTCTTCTCGGATTAAAACCAAGTTGACAGCATGAGGGGCAACGGCAATGTAAGCGAACAAGACCTCGTCGGCATCGGGGCTGAACATAATAGGTGGTCGGGCTAGGTATTCTTTTAGCTGTTGGAAAGCTGTAACGCACTCCTCATTCCACTCAAATCCCTTCCACTTGTGCAATAGGAGAAAGAATGGCCTGCATCTGTCTGCTGAGCGCGAGATGAAACGGTTTAAGGCAGCTATCATACCGGTAAGCTTTTGGACCTCTTTAGGATTCCGAGGAGGCTGCAAGCTGTCGATGGCCCTTATCTGGTCGGGGTTAATCTCTATGCCTCTGTGAGTGACCATATAACCCAGGAACTTCCCAGATCCCACCCCAAATGAACACTTAGTTGCATTGAGCCGTAGCTTGTACTTTCTCAGTGTTTGAAAAACGTTGCTGAGGTCTTCAATATGGTCGGACGCCAACTTGCTTTTAACCACCATGTCGTTTATGTACACTTCGACGCTCTTACCCATCTGCTGTTCGAACATCCTGGTCATCATCCTTTGATAGGTTGAGCCGGCATTCTTCAGACCAAAAGGCATCACTTTATAATGATAATTCCCAATCGGTGTGACGAAAGCAGTCTTCTCCTGGTCTTCAGCGGCCAAGGGTATTTGGTGATAGCCCTGGAAGGCGTCTAGAAAACTCATTCTGGGGTGCCCGACGGTCGAATCTACCAATCGGTCTATCCGGGGCATAGGAAAGGGATCTTTCGGGCAGGCCTTGTTTAGGTCTGTGAAGTCTACGCAGACCCGCCATTTCCCACTCTTCTTTCTTACCACGACCGTGTTGGCTAGCCACTCGGGATAGAAGACTTCTTTGACAGCCCCTGCTTTCTTCAGTTTTGCGACCTCTTCTCTTACGGCGTCGGTATGTTCTTTCGACGGTCGTCGAGGAGGCTGCCTTTTAGGTGTTATAGCCGGATTCACATTAAGGTGATGGCAAATGAAACCTGGGTCGACCCCGGGGGCCTCATAGGGGTCCCACGCAAACACATCTACATTCTGTCGGAGAAAAGCAATCAGTGCTGACCTCTCCTGGGGCGGTAGTTCTGAACCAATTTGAAAGAACCTCTCAAGGTCTGATCCGACGAGTACTTTCTCCAGATCCTCACAACTTACCTCCGGGGATGGTCTTCGCTCACCCGCGGTTGGAGTCAAGTTCATTAATTGCTATAATCCCTTCTCGGCTGATGTGGAAGGCTCACCACTTTGCCGTCGTGAAATCGCCGACACCATGCATTGCCTGGCCATGCCCTGGTTCCCCATTATTTCCTTTACTTGACCTCCTGACGGGTATTTCACTTTTTGGTGCAAGGTTGATGGTACAGCCCCTAACGCATGAAGCCACGGCCGGGAAAGATAGCTGTGTAGGGGGAGTACGCATCTACTACAATGAAGTCCACTTCCACCACTTCCGAGTCCGTTTGCACAGGCAGCCTGATCATGCCTTTCGGGGTGACGATTGCTCCTTCAAAGTTGACCAGAGGAGAATCGTACGGTGAAAGGTCTTCCGGCCTTAAATTCAGCCCCTTATATAGGTCGGGATACATTACTTCCACAGCGCTACCTTGATCAACTAACACCCTTTTCACGTCGTAACCTCCGATTCTGAGCGTAATGACCAGGGCATCATCATGGGGTTGAATGGTACCCCGCTTATCATCCTCCGAGAATCCGATTAAGGGAGCGGCATCCACCTTGGCCCTTTTAGATACTCTGCTGTCCGACTCAGCTGGGAGACCGCTCATTGACATTACCCTGAAAGGGGCAGAACCTGTCCTTCCAGGTGCGGCGAGGATGACATTAATTGTGCCGATGGGCGGCCTCAACGTACTTTGTCTGGTTTCATTGTTCAACGGTTCCTGTCCTCCTTCAGGGCGATGCAGCAGATGCCTCAGCTTCCCTTCTCGGACGAGCCGATCTAAAAGGCTCTTCAGACTTCTGCAATCGTCCGTGGTGTGACCTGGCTCCTGATGGTACACGCAATACAGGTTCTGATTGCGCTTCAAAGGATCACCAGCCATCTTGTTCGGCCACTGAAAGAAAGGTTCATACTTCACTTTCTCTAGGATTTTATGAAGCGGTTCTCGGAATACAGCATGGACTGCCTGAGCCCCAGTAGATCCGTGATGCCCTATATAATCTCCTCTCAGCCTGTTACTATTGTTAAAACGATCCGACCTGAAGTCCCGCCTCTCCTGAGGGACAACCTTCGCCTTACCCTTCCCCATCTGCTGGTCTTCCTCAACCCTTTTGTACTTGTCAATCCTGTCCATGAGTTGACGCACGCTGGTGACCGGCTTCCCAGTGAGGGACTTTCTTAGGCCATGATCTGTCGGCAGGCCCCTCTTGAACGTGCTAATGGCGACATCATCATAATTCCCTTCTATCTCGTTATACATCTCCCAGTATCTGTCTGAGTAGGCTTTCAACGTTTCTCCTTCTCGCATGGACAAGGACAAGAGGGAATCTAGGGGTCGAGGAACCCTACTGCTGGTTATGAAGCGAGATCCAAAAGCCTGTGTCAGCTGTTTAAAGGAGTCAATGGAGTTTGGTGGGAGGGAATCAAACCATCTAATGGCCATAGGTCCCAAGCTGGACGGAAACACCTTACACATTAGCGCCTCATCCCTGGAATGGACGGCCATCCTCTGATTAAATTGGCTTACATGCTCTACTGGGTCGGTCCGACCATTGTATATGGCGAATGCCGGTTGATTGAACCGCCGAGGAAGCACTGCCCTCTCTATCCTTCGCGTGAAAAGCGATTGGGATATGCGATCCAAAGCACAGCTCATGGCATCATTGGCTGTGCCGTGGTAAGATGGACTCTTGTGGCCGCGCTTGTAAGGCCGCTCTTCTTCGTAAGAAAAGGTCTCGCTCGGAGGAGTTCTTGATGTTTGCTTGTATTCGTTGTCCCCATCACTGCTACTGTCCGAGCGGAGTAAAGGACGTTTTCGCTGCGCTCGGCGCAACTCTTTCTTTAAGGCATCAATCTCTTGCAGCAGAATCCTTCGATCGTTTTGCTCAGGGGATGCGCGACCCTTCCCCTTTGAACGGCTTTCTCCTGTGTGAGAGGTGTTCACACTTCCCTCTCGCTGTTTATTTTGGTCCTTCTCTCGTTCAAGATTCATAACATTGTCCTGTCGTTGGGAATCTGCACGTCCTATTTGGCGTGGACCTGATCCTTCCATTTCTCGCGGTTTCACTTGTCGAGACACAAGTTCTTCCCACAGACGGCGCCAATTGTAAGGGCGGTTTTTGGGGCCCAGGCCCAGCAAGCAAGCGATTCTGGCCCAAAAGACCCTCGACAATGAATTTGTAGAGAGTGGGACTCAGAGCTAGGTCTTGACAGAGTGGACGTGATTAATGGTGAACCATGCAACAAATGGAACATGAGAATGTTTCGTTCAGTTTCATGAGATAACAGTCCATGGGGCTGCTTTAGTGTTCCTACTGCTCTCTTTTTTAGAAAGTCTCTCTTTTCTTCTTTTTCTCCTCCTCCCCCCCTTCTCATGGGGACTTTCTGCTCTTATATATCCTCCTTCAATTGATAATGACCTTACACTTGTTCACCATCTAGGCCTCTACTTGAGTGCCTGTCCCAAAGGACATCCTCCTCCTTTTTCTGTGAGTTGCAATGGTCGAGATAATACTATTTTCCTGTCCAATCCACATTAATGCGGCTGGAAAAGTAGCTTCCTTGCATTTAATGCGGCAGTAGTGGTTGCTCCCTGCCCGTTTAGCATTTTCCTTCATTTAGAAGGATTCCTCACCATGGACAGGGCACGCGCTGGACGTCCATTTAGTGCATCCGAGGAGACACTCCTCCTCGGACGACCCTTAAACAAACCCGGCCCGGCCCAACAGGATTGGGCTAAAAGTCTCCCGACCCTGTTTTCGCTTCCCGCCATGGCTGGGCTTCATCCTGGTCCCAAGGCCCACTGTTGACTGACAAAACTTGCCCCCACAACAAGCAAAGAGCAAAGATGAGATACAATTATGTTGGTATTATGTTTGTTAAACTTTGTTGGATTGTCCGCCTCCTGCATTTTCTAGACATGCTTTTGTTGCAAAATTTTCATTTCTCGACTTGGAAACAATCACGAATGCGGCATTTCATGACTCTTGCATCAACAGTTGTTATAGCTATTTGTATCAAGCTTCTATTAAGAAGTTAGAAACTAAAAGCTAAACCCACAAAATTAATCAAAACTAAAAGCTAAACTCAGATTTTTTGAACATAAACCTAGAAATCTTGAATATAAACCAAAAATTAAACTCATTAATTTTAAACATAAACCCACAACCACTGCAAATTAAAATTAAAACCAAATCAAACACAACTCAAATTTCTTTCTCAATCTTTTCTATCTCCTTACCAGTTTTGTTTGGATTGATAGGCTTGAGAATGTTCTTAAGAAGAGGAAGAATGTTCTTAAGCCAAAACTTCACAATTTTAAGAAATATACTTTTAGATCTTGATTTTTATGTTTTTTGTATTTTTAACGATGAAAGTAAAGATGTGGGTTGCGGAAGCTTAACGGAGTAAAACTCAGGTGGGCGAAGTGCTAACTTTTAAACTACAGGTAGACAACTTAAATTTCAGCCAAACCACAGGTGGATAAATTGTAATTAGCCCTATTATATATGACAATTAAATCTAATAATCCAAATTATAGAAAATTATTAATAGTTCAAAGAAAAAAAATATGAATTATGACAAAATATGAAAATGTTCATGTTTAAAATAAATAGTAAACATGGAACTAAAAATATTAATTTTGATCATTTTATTGTCATATATAATGACAATAAAAATATATATGGCCAACCATAATTAGTATGTAAAAAATTCATAGTCGATCCCAAAATTTTAAAAACCATGGAAAATAAACAATTATACTATCAATAAGAATATTAGTGTTTGGTTAAGGTGAAATATTTTTGCACAAATATAATAATACATAAAGTGTTTAATATGTAAAGACTTTTGTAGTTGAATAAGAGATCTGAGTTAGAATTCTATTTGCATAAAGAACCAATTGAATTCTTGGCTTAATGATAAAGAGAAGTTATCATGGAATGATTGCAAGTTGAAATTTTATCCTATATATCCCATAAAAAAAATTATATAAAAAAAAAAAAAAATCTTTAGATAAATTGGTACGAAATCATTTTGATTTTGGCCACAATCAGTCCAGACATTCTTAGCGACAAATCCGCTTATTGCCTGTAGTGTTTATCTTGGTAGAGGTACTTGGTCTATGTTGATGCCACAGGCAAATGATACATGATAATTAACATGCATCACAATGTCAAAGTGATGGTTCTACCATTGTCTCCCCCTCCCCCCTCTTTAATGGTATTTATGGTGCACAAAGTAATAGGTTTTGTCAAGTGATATCTATTCATACAAGATTGATTATGTTCAACCCAGATTTACAATTAACAATATTATTGGTATCAAACAGAAGAAGAACAAACCCAATAGACAAGGTTTTTTTTTTTTTTTTTTTTTTACTAGAATAAATAAGGTCAATTAAGAACTTTGTCACGGGCTTCAAATCCAAATTCACCTTCATGGGAAGAGTCTGATATGCCATTGAACCAAGTCCAAGAGGTTTTTGACAAGTTAAAAAAACTAAACTTAATTATATATAGTTAGATGATAATATATATACAGGATACACAGCAATTCAAGGTTATTTGATTTGGAGAATAATTAATAGTAGGCAATTAAGTATGTTGTTTAATTACTATTGATATTGTTATCTTTTGTTATAATAACTAACTATTTACCTTTTGGCTAGTGTCCACAAAGATCATTCCATCTGCATGGCCTAAAGGCTAAAGTCCAAAGGACTGAGTCACACACACAATGGAATTTCTGGGGCGGAATTTCTCATGGAGATGGAGGGTAAAACTGGTGACATATATTTGATTTGAATATGATGGAAATATGAATATGATTAGCAATCAGCATCTACAATCGTGCTCCCCACGAAAGGTAGTTTGGTCTTTCCATAGCTGGCCTAGGAGCTCCAGCTATTAAATTTATTAATATTTTCCTCTCTTTTTTTGTTCTTTTTTTTTTTCCTTAAAATTAAATTATGACTTCTAATTGAGAATTGTAAATAAAAGTCGGTTTGGTAAGAGATTTTTAGTAACGTTGCTTTTATTTTGTGAAAATACACGTGGATGAAAAAGAGTGTGAAAATACGTGTAATGTTGTTTAAATACTGAAAATTGTTGTTTAAACAAAAGTAACAAACACCCCCTAAGTCTCTTGTTATCGAATAAAATAATTAAGATTTGAGGTCTGGTCCGATTATACAAAAAACTAATTAGTATCATCATAAAGCAGATGTTATAAGTTAAAATTATATTGTAACTAAAATAAAATAAATAAATAAAAGGAAAATTGCAATTGACCATATGGCACCATTGGTCCATGTGGCTATAGTTATAGTGACATTTACATCACCTCCATCACAAGCTTGGCTATCTTTGAAAAATTAAAAGGTATAGGTTATTTGGTCACCCACTGGTTTTGGCTGGTGGGTTATATATATCATAAATGGTTGGTAATAGGTATCCAGCCTGCACAGGTTGGGGTGGCAACTGGTGATTGCAAAGGTGCATCACATGCTATATATATATATGTGTGTGTGTGTGTGTGATATGAGTATAAAGTGTGGAATGCTTTGTGTCTCCTTGATTCTAATCATCCAATCCAATCATCTTCTTTCAGCCATTATCTGATAAATTTTTAATTAGTTTAAAGTTAGGAACTTTTACATGTTGTAGCTTGTAAGAAGTAAGTAGCAAATGATTCCTCTAAACCTGTGGTGTGCATTATTCCTTTATTGTTTTATATTTTTTATTTGTCTCAATTTACATGTTTTGATTTATTTTATGAGACATTGCAAAATATATGTAAGTTCTTACTTGTATAGTTTAATAAATTACCTCTACTTTTTTCAGAAAGTAAATAAGATTTTTATTAAAGTTGGATCCCATCATGAATGTGAGAGGAAAAAACACTACCATTTTTCGTACTCTGAGAGTACCTAAGAATTACTCTGTCTTTAAAATAATTGTACTATAAAATAATTCTATAGAAGTTTTAGAAATATATATTTTTACTTTTTTTTAAAAAAAAAAATTGTATTATTTCAATTTTTTTTTTTTTTTTTTAGAATTGTATTATTTCAGACTATATTTTTTGGACGTATAGAATATGCCATACAGTAACTATACGTTAATACACTGATTTTACATTTTTTTTTTCTATAGGACACTGATTTTACCTTTTTTTGAGAATCGACACTAATTTTACCTTGGTAAGTACAAATGGCAAAATATAACATTGCGGTCCTACAAAGTTTCGAATTATTGTTTGCATGTTATGAATAATCTTAAGGTTAATTGGCATTTCTTTTTAATTGGAGGAGCATGTTTTAGTGGGTGAATCCCCTCAATAACTTACCTGGTAAAATAAATCATTGTCTTCACGCTATAGTTACAAATCAATCGATACAATATGTTAATATAAACTTAAACTTTTCTGAAGGCATCTTTGAACTCATTTTGATCATGTAACAAATGTCAAAAGCAAGAAGGAAAAATTATTCAACAGACTATGGTATTACAACACATTCGTCATCTTCTGAAAAAAGAAAAAGAAAAAAAAAAGATGTTTACTTAAGCCCACCATTAACTCTTATACTATAGATCTTATGTACCTTAAATATCATATAAACTAGATTCAAGTTATATCTAATATAACTCTTAAGAGCACCCACAGCAGATGTGCTAAATGTGCCAAATGCCAAATTTTTGGCACATTTAGCACACCAAACACAAAAATGGAGCTTTATCAGATGTTCCAAATGGTAAAAATTATACCACATATGAACAGTACCGTTGCAAATTTGCAACGGTACGGACAGATGTTGTAAAATTTTTATTATTTTATATTACGTTTTCTCTCTCCTCTCTCTCTTCATTTTCTTTCTTTTCTCCTCTCTCATTCTCCGGTTCCCTCTCTCTTCTTCATTTTTTTCTTTTCTCCTCTCTCACTCTCCGGTTCCCTCTCTCTTCGACCAGTCCGAAATGTTTACCGTCAGCGACGACGGCGTAGCTCCGACGACGACTGCGCGCTCCGCCAAGCTCGATCTCGCTCCAGCCACTCGATCTTACGCTCAGCCACGCTCCAGCTACGCTCGATCTCACCCACGCTCGATCTCATCGATCACACCCCGAGGCCGCCATCGATCTCACGCTCAGCCACGCTCCAGCCACTCTGCCTCTCTCTGGTTGTGGGTTTTTTTTTTTTTTTTTTTTTTTTTTGCTGCAATTTGGGTTGATCTGATGGTGGAGGTGGGCTGTGGGCTATGGGCGGTGACAGTGGCAGTGGTGGTGGGCTGTGGGGGTGATGGCCCTCTCCTCTTTGTTTGAATCGATGGCTATTTGTTTGTTTGAATCGGTGCTGAATCGGTGTTGAATCGGTGGTGGTTTGGCATTTGGGTGGTGGCTGTGCTTGGTGATTGGTATTTGCTGGTGTTTTTTTTTTTTTTTTTTTTTTTTTTTTTTTTTTTTTTTTTTCCTGTTTTGTTGGTGGTTTCTGCCTTGCTGGGTGTGTGATGGTGGGGTGGTGGTGGTGGTGGTGGTGGTGGTTGCTACCTTGCTGGGCATGTGTGGTGGTGAAGTGGTGGTTGTGCCGGTGGTGGTTGCTACCTTGCTGGGCATGTGTGGTGGTGAAGTGGTGGTTGTGCCGGTGGTGGCTGGTCGGTGTTGTTGCGACAGTGGTGGTTGGTGGATGTTGTTGCTTGGTGATTGGTATTTGTTTGTTGTTGGTGGCTGAGATAATATATTATTTTAATGAGTAGTATATATTATTTTAATGTATAGAATTGAATGATAAAACATCTGATAAATGCGATGTTGTAAAATGATGTGGTAAAATAATAAAGTAGGTGTTTGGTGTGGCAAAATAGCATTTTTTTTACAACATCTGCTGTTGATGCTCTAATAATATTAATCCACTCTATATTTTTAGCTTTTTAACTGAATGTGTATTTGGACAAATTACATTCTCTCCTTGTTCTCTTCACACTTTCAAATTAGAGATCAATAGTTATCTCATTTATAAAACGTATAAATTTTAATATTTTTTTCTCCTAAAATCATGCATAAAAGATAACTTTATAGGTCGAGTAGTAAATAACATTTGATTAACATAAAATTTGGCATGTATATTAAGAACATAAAAAACATATAATCTAACGGTGAGAATTTCAAAATATAAATCTCATAAATTTTTTTTTTTCAAGGGGGGTAACATGAGCATGACCCTTTGATTGAGTTATGTTCAAATTACAACTAGCATAACTCCTAATAATATTATGCCACTTAATAATTTTTTTACTAAAATGTGTATTTTGACAAATTCATTGTTGGATTAGATTTTCTACAAATTAATATTTTTTTTATTGATGTTAATTTTGCAAATCCACTATTGGACTACATTCTCTTGTTATTTTTTTTTAATGCTAGCAAAATTTTAATACAATCAGATTTCAATAACTATTGAATCTAAAAAAAAAAAAAAAATTAATTCTAATATTTTTTTGCATAAAATATGATTTTATGGATTGAGTAATAGATAACATCTTATTGACATGAAATTTCACTTGTCTTAAAAACATAGAAAATATGTAATCTGAAAGTTTAATTAGTGTGTAAAACACTAATAAATGTTTAGACCCCCAATTACAAAATTACCAACACAAGCTTATATTCAAACAATATATGTACGGAATATGAAATATAAGCAATACCCAATTTGGCAAACTACTTTAATACATAATTAATCACAAACACAGTAGCAATTAATCTATATATATATATATATATATAAAACCGAAACTTTTGAAGCTCTCATAATTTTCCACGTCAGCACAATATTAAAAAAATAATAATAAAACAAAAAAAATAAAACCAAAACCAAAAAAAAAAGTCATAAATTTTTAATTTTTAAATCTGATTTATTTCTTTTTTATTAAATATATATACTCTCCTTTCACAAACCAAATACTCTTCCCCGATATAATTATGAAACCAAAACCCTTTGAAACCAAAACACGCAAGGCAAAACCTCTCCTCTTGACAAAACTAAACCCAGCACCCCTCCTTTCGACATTACTCACCAAACGTAGAACCTATACACTCTCTCAAACGCAGATCCAAGCTATTTCACAAAAAGCTTGCAAGGGCACGACCATGGGAGCCAATGTTTTCAATCTCCAACCCAGCCTCCATATCAGAGCATTCTCTCTCGGTATCTCTCAATTAATCTATGAATAAACTCTTTTCCTATTGTCTTTAATTAGGTTTTTTTGTCAATTTAAGGATTTTGTCTTTAATTAGGTTTTTTTTTTTGTCAATTTAGGGATTTCAATTCCTAACCCCTTTTTCTCTCTATTCTTTTTTGTTGAAGTCAGGGAAACACTCATAGAAATTCAAATTCTACAGGTTTTGTAAGAAAGTGGAGATGTATTGAAGAGCCTCCCAACCTTCAAAATCAGACAACAATCCTACAGGTTTTGCTTTACCTTCAAGTTTTGCTTTATTTTGCTATCTAGGTTTTTTAGCACATCTGATTTAGCTTAGCTTAATCATTTGTTTGATTGAATAATTATTTGGGCACCTAAAACGTCAGCCTTCTTCAGTCCCCTGTTTTTTTTTTTTTTTTTTTTTTTTTCAAACCTTCTACCTCTTCTGTACAAGTTCATGTCTTTTTTAATTAAATTTGTCAAATTTGTTTAGAAATCTGTAACTATAAACAAATTTAATTAGGACTCTATAACCATTATCTTATAAATAGTTTTTGCGATAATGTTTTTTTTTTTTAATATTATATATATTTTCTGTGCACCAAACCAATTCACGACTGTTCAGTTTATAATTCTTTGTACATTTGTGTTGTTCCTTCTCTGCAACATATTTAAAACAACAGATTTCAATGAATACCAAACAGCAACAAATTTAATTCTTTGTACATTCGTTTGCTATTTTAAAGCAGGTTTCATTCTTAATTTTTGCTCTTCCATTCACTTTTATTTAGATTTAATATTCCTGATTAATTTCTTCTTTTTTATTGCCTTTCTCTTCAGTCTTTTCCTCCATTCGAATCAAGGTTAAAGGTATGGTATTTGTTTGCCTCTGTACTAAATTTCTGATTTTTTTTAGTATAGGGTTAACTATTTGTCTATGTACATCTAATTTCTAAATATTGTAGTGTTCTATTCACATTTAAAGAACTCATGAAACTCAATTTGAATTGTAACTTATCATGTATAAATAATTTTTTTTGAATTTTAAATAATTAATAATTGCATTGGTATGTTGTTGAGACACACAATCCAAATAAAATTGTAAAAGAGTCATGAAGGTTGGTTGAATTTTACTCTGTTTTAATGATCATGTTGATTATATGTGTGCTTTACCTATAAACAATTGCATTGTTGTATCTTCTGGAGTTTGATTTTTACTGACTTAACTTGAATGTTTTAAAGCTAGAACTCGCATGAGCAAATTTTATATATATATATATATATACATATTTAGAAATCTTGCTCCCACAATGATGATTGCTACAATATATATATATATATATATATATATATATATATATATATTTACATGTAATTTCTTTCTTTTAATTTGATATACAATTTAAAAAATTTATGTGCAAAAAGTGCCTAAGACCATCTATCAAGTTACATATTAGATGAAAAGGATGAATAGTTTCATTTTTGTTGTTTGCTTTATTATTATTATTATTATTATAAGTTCCTCTAAATGCAAAGTTAGCATTGGATTTTGTGGTTGGGAGAGTGGAAAAGAAGACCAGCTGATTGGAAGCACGTTAGACTGAAGGAGTAATTCCATCTCATTCTTTATTGTGATGTCTTTGTGATCTTCTTTCAAAGCAAAGTTGGTACTTTTCTGTAGAGTTTTTTGATCTGTTAGATAGAGAGGTTTTCTGTGCTTTTGTTGTTGGAATTCTGGATTTTAAGTTTCAGTCTTGAAATTCAATCTCAAAGTAAGCAAAAATAGAAATACATGTTTGATTTGATTCTTTCTCTTATATACCTACGACTGTTTTTGTTGCCTCTTTGAGTTTTTGTTATAATATGTAACATTGGTTACACATTTTTGGATTGGATATTAGCTTTAGGATGTTGATTATAATGACAAAATTTTGTATAACCTTATACACATTCTTATGCAGTGACCACATGGCACTTCTTAAAGCTTTTGAAGGATAGAAGGATGCAAACCGTAATCAAAAGAGTCCTTTCACCTTGCAAATGACAAAGGATATGAGAATGCAATTGGTAGATCTATTTAGCATTGGCTTTGTAAACAAATTGATGAGTGCTAATGTAAGTTCGTTAAGATTTTCAAATTTTAAGGCATTTGATTTGCTAAAATCTTATAGTTACTAAAAACTTTTCTGTGCATCGCACGGGTTAGCGACTAGTGGTTAAAGAGTAAGAGAAGAGAAATGCAAATACAAGGATAACACCAGCACGTGTTATCGAAGAGGAAACCGAAGAACTCCGAGAAAAATATCTTTGCCGCCCTCCAAGCGGTAAAATGATCCACTAAAAAATCAATTGGGATACATGAATAGTAATAGACCTTCCAAGCCTAATCTACTTAATGCACCTAAGCCCTCCAAGCTTCTTGATCCAACAGGGTTACGCCTAACCTTGTCTTCTCTAGCTTACCGGATCCCGCAATAAGCTTCATATTGCATCTGTCATCCTTGGCATCTTCCAATACTTCCTAAACTCCAAAAACACTCTCAACACTTTGAATGGGTGTGGGTAGTGTTTGGGTACAAATCTCTTCTCAATGGGTATAACAATGGGAGAGGGAAGGAGAAGAGACTACAAAGATTTTTCTTTAAGAACGAGTAGCTCTCTCTCTAATAAGGTTGGTGTGTTGTAGAAACCTCTCTTAGGGTTTTTCTCTCAATAGGCTCTTTTTTCAACACATTACTTTTCGTGGGTATAAGGGTATTTATAGTAGGGTATGAGATAGAATGTGAAAAGTCAGTTTTCAGCAAAACGAGGCATTCTAGCGACTCGGCCTCACGACTAGAACGAATCGCGGGCTAACTGCCAAGCCAAACTGTATTTTTTGTCCTGTAGTGCTCCAACTGTCGTGACCTTTCAGCTTCCTGCATGCTTCACACGAGCAGCACTTTGGTGACTTACCAGTTACGAGTCAGTCGCGAGATCCAATCGCGAGATTCCTCTTGAATGCACACAACTTGAGTTTCTTCACACTCTCACACACACAACCCTTACATTATTCCCACCTAAATTCAGGGTTTCTACATGCTGAATTACAAGCAAATTTAGCACGGAATAAAGCCAACACATGGTTGATTAAATTCAACCTTACAATCTCCCCCTTTGGTTATTCCGTGACAAAACACCCTAAAACAGACTCTAGACTTAAATGTGAGTTTGGGAATAATGGCAAAACTCACTCACACCTAAATCTGGAAGTTGTGATGAACTTGGAACATATATACCTGTAACCTGAAACATTTGCACAAAACACATTAGACCTTCAAGATAAAGCAAGTAATAAAAGGACAAGTATAATGTAACAAGTAAATTGCGATCAAGTATACATGATGTGAAACATATGAGCAACTTGATCATACACCAAAACAATCATAAAGAAATGAATACAATGTTCACATAACAAAACAAATGATCATCCGAACATGCATTCAATGAAGCACAATAGCATAAGGATGTATGTAAGTCCAACACAAACATGATGCAATGAGAACAACAAAGCATAAATATTAAACATAACTTAAAGCACCATAAAGCAAACAAGAAAACAAACGTAAAGAAAAACAAACAAAACAAAGTTTTCTTATTAACTCAATGTCTTCTCCCCCTTGGTATATGCATCTCCCCTATGGAATATCTCTCCCCCTACAAATGTGCACGAGAAATAAAATTTCTCCCCCTAAGAATGTGTACAAGAGTCATATAGAAATGAAAAAAGTATACTCTTCCCCTTTTTAACACAAATAGACAAAAGGTCAAGGAGAAAAGAGGCCAAGAGATAAAGATATGAATAAGGAGAATGATGCATGTGGGGTGCAAGATGAATGAGAAATGAAGCTCAAACAAAAGACAAAACAACATGCTACAAAGCATAAGGTAAATATGACATGCTAGGATGAAGAAACAAGGTATAGACCAATGCATGACAAGGGTAGCAAATGTGTGTGCAAGAGGTGGCTATGTGCAATGAATGACCAAAACATGGAAAATGCACATGCGGGGCAAAGTGTGTTAAATACACAACCAATGAACCAAACATGTTCCTAATGAGGAAACATGAGAAACCCCAAAATTTAGTACTCATCGGAGTCCAAACAAGTGAGAAAATGCCTAAAAGGCATTTTATCAAACATCTAGAGTGCACACTATGAACAATAATGTAAAACAATGCATGAACATCATGAAATCCACCCTTAATACATGTTCTTTTTGCCACAAGGGGTCAACATCCAAAGAAAATCATCAAAAAAAACCAATCCCATACAAAAATTTTGACAAAAATTAAGTGTTCCCAACCCCTATAATGAAAATCTCAACCAAGAGCACAAAATTCCCCAAAACATAATTTAAGGATCCAAATCAATGAAAAGAGTTTAAAATTACCTTAAATATGTTAATGGAATGAAAAATCATTTAAATTGATTGGGTTTTGATGTAAAAATATTGAAAGAGGGGTTTTAGAGAGGATGGGAGAAGTTTAAAACATGTTTCCCACGAAAAGCCCTTTAAAAAGCTGTTTCTGGACGTTTCGCGACTGGCGAGTCACGAAAACTTCTGGATGAACTCACAACTTGCGTTTCGCGACTGGTCGAGTCGCCAAAACAAGTAGCCAAAATTCGCTACTCGTTCTACTCGTGAGATTAGCTAGAACGAGTAACCAAAAATTTTGACACCTGTTTTTCAACACAAAACATGCTTAAAACAATGAAAAACAAAATAAGTACTAAACAACACAAAGAGTGATAAAAATCACTTCCAAATACATATAAAATGATCAAAAATCTTTTTGATTTGATCCATATATAGTTGAGCACACACACATCACATTTAGACAAGTACAATCGAACAAATGAATAAGGCATTCATTGAACATTAGGCATGTGTGTTATGTGTGTGTATCAAATGTGGAATAGTCCTTAGTCTAGAGTGAAACTTCAATGATCAATTCAATTAAGTCATACACAACTAGTACTAAGTCAAGTGGTCTATCTCAATTATATAAATGAACATATATGACCTCCCACAAGAAAATGATTATATATCTTTGAAGCATTTCATTTGGCTTCTTATAATTCATAACATTTGATCATTTTTTATCTTTACATCTCTTTTTGAGACCGATACTTGAAATTTTTGATATTTCAATTTGATGAGTAAGCCTTTGGCTTTTAGGCACCATACATTTTCAAAACAAGTTGCTTTCACTTTTTCTTAATTAAATACTAGTATGTGCGACGACTTTTGCAGCTCATTATCTCTTTTCGAGATTTGACATTTGTTGAGTTCTTAAGCAAAAAAAATGAATGGGAAGAGATATAGGCACAAGTCTACGCATGTATCAAAACCAATATAACTATTGACTAATCATTCATGACAAGCTTGAAGATCGATTTACAACAATGACACATAGATGTCAAGATTTTTTCCACAAAGATATAAGTGCACAGAGAACAAGCTAATCTCGTAAATGCACAAAGTCATTAGTACGAAGGTACAAGGCTAAACATGCATGCGACATGTGCTCAAACAAATAAGATAAAACTTTTAAAATTTTTCACTTTTTATGTGGTTTTGGATTTTTACTCACACAAAACTAAAACATAAAAGTAAGATCAAAAGGAAAAAACAATGCATATAATGGAAATGCAAGATGCACAAAATGCATGAAGACATGACAACTAATGCATGAAGGGTCCTACAATGATCGAAAGAATTAGATTAAAGACTAAAAGAGCAAAAACTCAACCATAGGAACCCTACCTCATCTAAACAGAACAATTGTTTGGAATGAGTGTTTCATGAGAAGTGAGACGAGGGTTGGAAGAATGAGAATTGGAGATACACATAGACAAGGAGTTAAGAGCATTAAACACTATCTTTAACAACATGCTATTTTCACTCTAATCCGGTTTACCCTTTTTAGCACAACTTCCAAGAAGTTCAAGTTTTTTTTTTCTTTTGATTATTTTAAGAGCATGAAACTTAGAGCAATGAGGTCTTAGATGACCAAAAGCACCACAATGGTGACAAATAATGTATTTAGGCCCACTACGCTTTTTGGGAAGGGATCTAGCAACATGGTTTTATTCTCTCTTTAACTTATGACATTGAGGTCTTACATGACCAATCACACTACAATGGTGACAAGCTGGAATAAACTTAGATCCATCCAAAACCTTAGGTTGAGACCTAAATGGAGACTTTGACTTAGGAGCCTTTCTCTCTACCTTTTGATTTCTTTTGTGTGGACGAATGTACACCAATTTGTTTTTTGAGGTAGAACACACAATAGGCACAAAATCGGATACCATAACATGATTGCAACAAATATTTTCATCCTTTTTAACAATAAGTTCAGCAATCAAACACTTGGTGTGCATCTTAAGAGATTCATTTTCACATTTTAGCTCATCAATAAGTTTGTTAAACAAAACTAGTTTAGCATCCAAGTCCATATTCAAACATTCAAACTCTTTCAGCTTTTCAAGAGAATTTTCAGCAAGTTTCTTATATTTCTCAACCAATTTGTTGGATTCAATGATCTTAGCAATCAAATCATCATTTTCACAGAATAACTTGCTCAAATTCTTATGAAACTTCTTATCATTTTTCTTAAGAGTTTGATGTGAGGAATATCAACAACACCTTAATACCTCATAGTACACTTTGCACCATAAACTTTTCGAATGCATATTTTGCACTTTAAACTATGACACTTGTTACATTTTGCACCCCAACGTCAAGTTTGCTGTTAACCTGGATGGAAATTAAAAGTTTAGGGTGCAAAGTATAATCGGTAGTATAGTTTAGAATAGTAAAGTTTAATTTCTCTTTTATTTTTAAGGGATTAAGAAATGTTATACTTTTCCATCTAAGTTAATGGTAAACTTGATGTCATAGTGCAACATGTAACAAAGGTTATAATATAAGGTGTAAAACATACATTCAAAAAGTTTAGTGTACAAAGTACAATAAAGAGTATAAGTTAAGGTGGTAAAGTGTAATTAAAAAAAAAAGAAAAGAAAAGAAAAAAAAAAGAATGCTAAAACAACGAAACTTCTAAAATAAGCAAACACAAGTTTGCTCCCGTGATACAAGGTGCGTTGCATTTTCTCACGAGTCACGACACACTCCCCGTTGTTAGATGTCATGGTAAGATCAATGTGCAAAAATTAAATTTAGTTTAGAGCATTCTCATCAGGCGTTCCAAATGCCAAATATTTGGCATTTGGCATAGCAAACACCAAAAACCAATCCTCATCAAGTATTCCAAATCTCAAAAATTTTGGCACATCGCTACAGTACCGTCTCAAATATGAAACAGTACAGACATCAATGCCAAAATTTTTTTGGCTTATTTTATTTACTTTTCTCTCTCCTCCCAACACATATCTCTTTCTCCGTCTGCAACACATCTCTCTCTCTCCGTCTGGTTCTCTCATCATCCTCTTTATTCCTCTTTCATGCCGATCTCGCCACGCCGATCTCACCACACCATTGACCACCACGCCACGCCACCAAGCTTCATACCATCACCACGCCGCCGAGCTTCGTACCGTCCACCACTTCATCGAAACCTCCCACCATCAGATCTCTCTCAATCGGCCTGTAGTGGCGGGTTTTGCTTTTGGATTTGTTTGATTTGGGATGTGGGTTTGTTTGATTTGGTGGATGTGGGTTTGTGCCGGTGGTGGGTTTGGGATGTGGGTTTGTTTGATTTGGTGGATTTGGGATGGGTTTTGAGGTTTGCGTTAGGACATATTTGATTCAATGTTAGGAACATATGTCACTATTTTATGTAATTGGCTAATCCTTTGACAAAACGCACTTTACTTGTAATTGGGTAGATCTAGGATGTATTTAATATTTCAAGGAACAAGAGTTCAAGTCTAGTATTGAAGCCATGCAAATCTGTCCAAGAAACAAGTGAAGAAGTGTTGATTTTTTAAAGCTCGATAACTGCTCAACACCTCTCGACAGCTAGGTTATCTATTGAGTTATTCAGCTTCTTTTTATCGCAATCCCGATACCTCTCGATAGCTAGGTCGATCGATTGAGAAACTTTCTGTCCCCTCGATAGCTTGCAACAAATAGGCTCAGCTCGATATTTTCTCGACACCTCTCAATAGCTCGTAACAGGTCTTGACAGATAGTTATTTATCGAGGTATCTATCGAGAATTACGAAATTCAGATTTCCAGATCTGATAGCCAATGCTTATGTATTTGTGTAGGGTTTCTTTTCTCACAACCCTAAATATATATAAGGCTTATTTTAGAAGCCGTCACATAAGAGAATACAAAGAGAATATATGCAAAAAGTGATCGACACCTTATTCTCTCTGAAAGAAGCTATTGCGTCTTTGCGCCTTAGGGTTTTGTAACCAAGTGCTTCTTGATCTTCATTGTTGATGAAGTGAAAAACTTTACAGCCAACATCTTCTTCAAGTAGGTGTGTTAGTCACGTACTGGGAGCCGTGTATCATTGGTTAGTCACGTACTAGGATCCGTGCAAAAAGGGTGGCGTTCATATATTGAAGAATTCAGAGGTTCTGAAGCGATAGAAGGTTTTTGCTATAAGATCATTTAAGGGGATTGTAGAGTCTAGGGATAAAGGTTTTGTACTAGATCTGAAACTTCTCTTTACTATAGTGAATTGCTTTTCGGGAAGGTTTCCCCCCAGGTTTTTTACTATGAAACTAGTTTGTTTCATTGGTTTTCCTAGGTCATCATATCTTGTCTTATTTATTTTTTCCGCTACATGATTTTGACATGATATTGATGTTTGTTTGTTTTAACAAGTTTGTTCATAATAAATCTAATTAACAACTTAGATTTAAAACTAATAGGCCAAAAACGAATTGATTCATTGTGATGAATTAATTGATTAATTAACCAAGTTTATTAATTAATCAAATTAACATGCAAATGCGTGGTAGTACAAACAAATCCCCAATTAAACTAAGTGCAGCGGAAAATAAATTGACAAGGTGATTTGTTTACGAATGAGGAAACTTTTACGGCAAAAACTCCACCGGGTGATTTTAAGGCCACTACTCCCGAGAATCCACTATTATCAGAACAAGCGGTTAAGAATCTCAGTACCTTATATCAACCTACAGTTGAACCCTTATCCCAATACCCAATTAGATTTGTTCTTTAGTGACAATCTTTCCTTGTAATGCATGGCTCCCAGTACGTGACTAACTAGTTGCGCGGATTCCAATACACAACTTCAATCACCAACTAGAGAAGTTTGTTGGCTGCGAGGTTCTTTAGTTCATCACACGATAAAGATAAAGAAGATGCTTAGTCACAAAATCCAATGGTGCACAAACATAGCAACTTCTACACAAGAAAGATGAACTAGGGCAAATTCTGTCTCTAGTCACAATTTGCTTGAACAAACTTTACTCAACACTTGTGCAACTTGTGTCCACTTTGACGATCCCTAAAATAATCTTTTTATATGTCTAGGGTTGTGATAAAAGAAAGTTTACATACAATCACGGATTGGAGTTAAAATAGAATTGAAATTCTGTTTTTCATAAATCTTGACAAATGGGTATCTGTCGAGCTGCTGTCGAGCCACGGGGCTGGAACAGCTCTTCAAGCTCGATAGATGCTAGTTGTCGAGATTTAATGATAGACACTTTCTCAGCTTGAATCTTGGATAGACTTGCATGGTTTTAACACTTGATCTTGAAACAAGGTTTCTTGAAGTATTAAACACATCCTAGATCTACCCAATTACAAGTAAAGTGCATTTTGTCAAAGGATTAGTCAATTACATAACATAGTGACATATGTTCCTAACAAGTGAATCACATATATCCTAACAAAAACTTGTTAATTCTATCAACTGGGGTCTAAATTTCCCAACAGTTTGTGAATGTGGTGGGTTGTTATGGATTATTATTATTTTTTTCTGGTTGTGTTTTTAATTTTATTTTAAGGTGGTGTTAGTGGATGTGGGTTTGTACCCGTGGTGGCTGTTGGTGTTGTTGTGAAGTGGTTGTTGGTGGCTATTGTTGCGGCAGTGGTGGTTGTGCCATTGTTGTTGTTGTTGTTAATGATGATGATGGGAGAAGTTAATATATTATTTTAATGTGTAGTAAATATTATTTTAATGAACAGAATTGAAGAATAAAACATCCGATAAATGGAATATTGTAAAATGATGTGGTAAAATAATAAAATAAGCTTTTAGTGTATCAAAATGACATTTTTTTATAAGAGAGCCGATGAGAATGCTTTTACAGTTTAGAGACCAACAAATGTATGTATTTTCTCGCCTAAACAACAAATTTTTGGATACCATTATTATACATCTCATTTATAATTAAACTTCATCATCTCTATTATTTGGACTTTCCAGTAAAACTGACATGGTATGGTAAAGTAACAATTGGTTGATTGCTTGGACGGAGCCCAGGTTTGACTTGGGGCAATGGTCCCAATTTTTTTAAAAAATATATTATTATATATGCGGCTATTAATTTTAGTAATTTTATTTTATAAAATTATATTTTTGTCTCCTTAATAATATCATTGATTATTTTAAGAGTATGTTATAGTCATAAATTTTTCTACAATATTTTTACAAATTGTTAAAATAGCAAATTTTTATTAGTTTGCATTTGGGCTTACCTTTTATATTTTTTTTATTTACCAATAATCACTCATTATATCAGCAATTTATAAAAAAGGTTGATAACTCTAGCATTTTCTTCAATTTAAAGACAAAATCTAAAACAAAATATACAAGTTCAAAAAAATTAGTCCAACAACAAAATTACCAATAATAAAACTAAACAAAATTAAATAGTTCAATCAATTTTATCCAAAACAAACAATCTGACTCTTTAAACATCTAACAGCTAAACAGTAGTAGATTCAGAAGCTGAAGTCACTGCAGCAGCAAAGCCACTCCCAACTTTAAGTTCTAGTTTCCTCCTTGATTGATTGATTGGATGGTATTTCACATTGTAATTACAAAATGTTCTAATGTTTAATGAACATGGCTACATCCTATGTTGGGTCTAATAAACTTCTGTCATGTCAAGTGGCTGGGATGGGTGCATTAATTCCAAGAGTTGGAACCCTCATTTTTCGTTGGTTCTTCGTTCTTCTACCAGAATAATTGCATGAAGCCTGAGTTTATCCATAATTTTTCTTTCGATATCGATAATGGAAGTAAAGCTGTCTCAAAAATACAAAACCCAAAAAAAAAAAAAAAAGACTAGCAAAGCTACGGAGGTGGATCGAGAAATATACAAGCTAGGATGAACTAAAAATTAAAAAAACTGACTTGAATGTCTGTCATTCTTCTTCTTCTTCTTCTTTTTTTTTTTTTAACAGCAAAACTTATATGCAATACAGTAATTATATTAAATTCAAATATTTGGATGCGTTATCACTTATATATATATATATATAAAATTAAAAAAACCTAATACATTGCATCTAAGTACTATACTTAAATTTTATTAAAATAAACTAAACATAGAACGAAATACTTGCATTGATCGAATTAATGCCACAAGTAATTTTGAGCTTGAGGCCTCTGAAATTCTACACTAAAGAACTACTCTAAAGGAACTAATAAGAGAGATTACCGATCATTTTGTTTTGAAATAAAATATTTTCAAACATAAAATATTTTATATGTAAAACATTTTTCAATAAAATATTTTCAAGCGTTTGGTATGACAAATAAATTTTTTCAAGCAAATCACCAAAACTGGCAGCCGGAACAATGTTTTCGACAACTAAACCGTTGACCGCCACTGGTGGAGTAGTGTCTTTGGTGACCTAACTGTTAGCACCAGTGGTTGAAATGGTGTATCTAGACTGCCAGCATTGGTGGCTGAAACAATGGCTTTAGTTATTGGACCTTCGGCATCGATTGCTGGAATGGTGTTCTAGAAACCGAACTGCCGACACTTGTAGTCGAAGCGGTGACTTTGGCACCTAAACTACTAGCACTGGCTACGTAGTTGTAGGCGCAACGGAGAGGGGGAGTGCGCCTCGGTAAAGTGGACCGGGGCATAGAAAAGATATGGATTCACCACATAGTTTAGGTCTAGGACGCATATATATAGTGCCCTTTCATGGAGAGATTAATCTTACTACTAGAATATGGGTTCAGAATTTAGGTACAGCTTAGGAAGGTGTTAGGCACCCAAAACTGCCCAACCCATGTGTCGGTTTCCATTTATTGTGTCTTATGTTTTAATTTCGTTCAAGGCAAGTTATTGTATTTTACACTCACACACACACTCTCATACATCTAAGCATACAACATGACATTTTCATCCCTAAACTCTAACATACATCTATCATGACATTGCATCACATACCTCATTCAAGGCAGCAAACAAACAGGCATATATCACCCTTAAGGTAGAAACATAGACATGACATCAAATGAGCATGTATTGGGTATCTAAAACATTCAACCAAGCATGTTCATACTAATCATCAAAGGCATATTTCCATACAAATGCATGTTCATATGAGTGCATGACTTACTTCACTGCATCATAGCACCTATGCATTAATGCATGGTCATATCATATGCATGTTCATGGCAAGACAACAAAAGAATTGAGCATGAACCCTAATCTAACACATGAATAACAAACAAATAAGTAAAAAGAGAAAGGGAAATGCTAATGAGTGCCCTTAGGGCACTGGTTAAGAATCCATTCTAGGAAAATTTAACATCATTTTTATGGAAAATGAAAAAAGCTGTCAAAATATTAATTTTTTTTTATTTTCCCATAAAAACTTTCTATAATTGGATTTTTAACCACTGCCCTAAGGGCACTCGTTAGCATGACCCAAAGAGAAATAGAGACTCAAAAGCACAAAACAAGACAGGGCAGAGACATATTATGTAGGTAAGATGAAGAATCAGAAGCAAAAAAGTTCGGATTAGGGTTTCTGAGCCTGAGTATGCGTGCGTATAAATGCGTACGCATGCAGTAAGCATGCACACACATACATGCCTTAAAACCCTAACCCAGAAAGAAAAGAACTAACAACCTCACATGCTTTATATCAAAAGATAAAGAAAACCTAAACTAAGCAAACATATTATAGCATAACTAAACAAGAAAAACACAAGCAAAGCAAAAATCAAAACAAGAAAAGGCTAAGAAAAGAAAAAGAAAGTTTAGAACTTATACCTCAAAAACAAAAGCTCCTTGGCTTGATTTTGACTGTTCCCCTTAGTCAAATCTATCACAAACAAATAAGAAAGTGATTAGTAATCTTAGAACTCCAAGATCAATGCCAGAAAAGGCCGCAATCAACGACTCACTTTCGGTTTTTGTATTAACTTGGTTATCCAAAATATGAGAATGTTTCAAAGGTTTCCAATTATGAATTTAAATGATTATCTAAAACCCTGTAGTTTAAAGAAATGTGCAAATGTTGGCATGACCCAAAATAATTTCTATTGTTACTAATATTTCACTGCAGGTGATATTTTTAGTACTATGCCTTAGTTCTATGATACACATTTTAGAATATTTTTTTAGGATTAGTGATAATTTTTCATTTATTCTAATTTGAGATTTACACATTTGTCTAATAATATTATGCATTTCGAACTACTAATAAATCTAAGAATGTGATAACCATTTAAATTCATACTAGCCTCTGAGTACATGTTTACACTCGTGCTCAAAAGTTCTTCTATTTTTTTTTTTTTTGAAATTAATAATTTACATTCATTATAATTAAGAGTTGCTACATTTTTTAATTACAAAAATACCTAAAAGTGTAATAAGATTTATACTGAAAAAAATTCTTAATTCCCAATATGGTGTTTACAATTACAATCCAACCACGTCCACAATTGAATTCTCCCTCCAAAATCACATTCCCATTCCCTCCAAAAACATTTTCAAAACAAGCTCTCATTCACAATTCACAACCCTCCAAAATCGAAATTCAAACAAAACCTTGAACCGCTATTTATGTCAACTCCTCAAACGCAAGACACTCAAACTCACCAATCATTCCTTCACTGCCTTCAAATTCAAATTCCCATATTTCTCTTTTTCAAATCAAGAAACCTATCTCTCTCTCTCTTTCTCTCCACTTCCATGGCCTCCTTCAAGCCCTCAATTCCCATTACCAGTGACCGCTCTGCCCGGCCTTCTGGCGAGGTCCACGTCATTGTGGGCCCCATGTTTGCTGGCAAAACCACCGCCCTTCTCCGCCGGATCAAGTCTGAGGGCAACAATGGGAGGTATGTGTATATTAGGCAATTGGGGTTTTGTGATTTTGCTCGAATTTTTACTTTTTCTGATGTTTGAGTATAGTTTTTAGCCTTGGCATAATAATGGGTTTTTGTCAAAATTTCATATTGGCATGATGATTAGAATGAAGTTTTGTAATTTTGGTCTAAGTCAGGGCTTGATTCACTTGTTTTGACCCTCCTCGGAGCAGAGTCAGAGTATTTAAGCTTGGACTAATAATTGGATTTTGTCAAAATTCGAGATTTGCATGGCTAGAATGTGATTTTAGCTGAATTGTTTTGGTTCATGGTTTTTTATTTATTTATTCAAGTTATTTAATTGAGGCTTTCGAGAAGTGAATTGGCCTAATTTATTTATATAGTTTTAATTTAATTAATTAATTAATTTTTGGGGATTATGAATTGTTTGTAGGAATATAGCAATGATAAAATCAAGTAAGGATACAAGATATGCGAAAGATTCGGTTGTGACACATGATGGGATGAAATTTCCATGTTGGGCATTGCCAGATCTGTCATCGTTTAGACAAAAATTTGGGGATGAAGATTATGAAAAGGTAATCTTAGAGTTGAAAAGTGTGAATGTTTACTGGGTTTTGCTGTTTTTTTTTTCTTGTTGTTATAATAGGGTGTTGACGTGTTGTTTGTTTGTTTGTTTTGTTTTAAAAGTCCATTTTATTAGGTGATTTGAATGAAATTAAATTGCCATCAGATATTGGTGGTTAGGTTGGTATTAACATACGAAGTTTACAAGGCCAATTCACACCAGTTTCGTTTCCCTTTTACTAACTATGGTGCAGTAGTTCCCCTTTTACCCCTCTTAGTTTGATGCTCAGCCTAAATTGAGTACATTGGATGAATAATGTATTCCATTGCTTTCAAGTAAGATTGGTGACATTAGATATAATGATAAAAAAAATAAAAAATAATAATAATGATGGGGTGTGATAAATGGTTAAAGTTTTAGATGTTCAGACTATGTGGTAGCTCACTGAAATGATCACAACTTTGTCTTTGAGATAATTTCTCTATAATCCTTAAATACTATTATGTAGATCCAGAAAATATGAATATTTTTCCACTCCTATAACTTCATTTTAGTCCCTGCCAAACCATGTCATCTCTTTGATGCTGAGGAGGAAGAGAAAAAGAGGGATGAAGCTTTAATGGAGTAAGTAGTATCATGTATCCTGTGGATGATATCTGGTTTATTCACATATAGGAGGATTGAGGCAGTGTATGGCGAGGATGGTTGATGGGATTCAAGATTGATGATGTATTATGTTTGTGATTTGTAGGTTTTGAGTGTTTCTACTTTAAACTACTGCTTTAAGTGTTAATAATCTGACATGTATAGTTTCATCCAACTGTCTTCACCTTATGTTGACAGCTAGATGTAATTGGTATTGATGAAGCTCAATTTTTTGAGGATCTGTATGAGTTTTGCTGCAAAGCTGCTGACCAAGATGGGAAAACTGTATTTGTTGCAGGCCTGGATGGTGATTACTTGAGGTGCTTGTCGAAACTAATTTTCAGTTTTTCCTATGTGATTATGTATTGTGTAGATATTTGTTGTAGAGCTTGTGGCCCAGTACTGATTTTATTGTTTGCTTTGGTTGATCATTGTTGCATCCCATTTGATGTTCACATTACTCTATTGGCAGAAAGAGCTTTGGCTCAGTACTTGACATAATACCCCTTGCTGATTCTGTAACCAAGTTGACAGCTCGTTGTGAACTTTGTGGCAAGCGGGCTTTCTTTACTTTGAGGAAGACAGAAGATACACAGACGGAGCTGATTGGTGGGGCTGATGTTTATATGCCTGTCTGCCGCCAGCACTATATCAATGGACAAGTTGTCATTGTAGCGGCAAGGAGTGTTCTAGAATCCCGTAAAGTTAAAAGTGAATCCTATCTTGAGGCAACTGTTGTTTAGTAACACATATGGCTTGTTTACAGCCAATAGTTTTTGCTTGGGTTTGTATTGTTTTTCATTCAGTTCTGAAGTCTATACAATATGGTGAACTTGGACAAGTCCTTGGAATGTTTCTTTAATGTATTTTCAATCATTATGTATATAGAATGAAGTTTCTTCCAAGAATTCCATTATTGGTGGATGTATGTTGTTAAGTTCTGGTAAGAAATCATATTCTTCCCTTTGTTGAAATTGTTCATGATTTGCATGTTGGTGTAAAGAGTTCATGGAGAGGTCCAATGTCTTGCTCCACATCTATTTTTGAATCTTGTTTGCAAGTATGTGCTGCTATGTGGATGTATGTATACAGAAATTCTTGATTGTTATTGTTTACTTATAGTCATATTAAGCTCTAGTTGTATGTAAATAACATCTTTTCTTTTTCTCAAATAAATCCCAGAAAGGAGCAACTTTGGCCTTTGTTCATTGTCTGGTTTTGATTTTCATACATATTGGGCTGATAATTATTTCGCTACATTGACTTTGACCATAAGCCAACAGCACCTGGCTTTCTCTTTGGTTTCCTACTTCCAAAGAAACTTATATGGCGAAAGACCTTCAGTAGTCGACTAGCATACTTTCTCTGTGAAGCAAAATTCACAGAACCAATGCAACTTGTCACTTGTCCTAGAGGGTTCCTCTTTTTGCTTAGAGATCTACTTTCCATACCATATGGTTTTGTGCCCTGTGCTTTGGTTGAAATTGGTTCTGTTCTTTTTGAAATATTCTGCCATTGAAGAGTCCTCTTCATGGACAAGAGCTCTTGTTCAAGAGTTTGAATTCTGAAGCTTGTGGACTCATATTCCTGTCTTGAGAAGTCAGGTCTCTGCATTGCGAGGTCTTTTTGTAACAAGAAGCTCAAGGGTCTACTGCCTGGCTCTGCTCCATCTGTGTATGGGCTCTCGCCTAGATTCTGGCTTTTGGAGTTTGGACACCTAGAGCTTGAGAGGCTTCCAGAGAACTCCCCGCAGTGTGCATGCCTAAATGAGTCTGAGCATTCTTTGAAAGCTTGGTGTGTATTAAGTTGCTGAACAAAAAGTGCCTGGACAATCAATCGCAGTGGCATCAATTCATTTTGAACAGCCTCAATGCATGCCTCTTGTGATAGCTTTTGGCAGTTGAGATGTCTGCAGACTGTCCCCTTCTCTTCTTGTGATATGCCTGGGTGTGACTGAGAAGTAGAAATATACCACATATGTAAGAGTAGTTTAGAGTAATGTTGAAACTTAGGTTGGATGAAAATGAGAACAGACTAGAAAAGACTTGTTGTGCAGAGTCAGAAGTGAGATTGAGACTAGGTTGGCTGAGTTGAAAAACTAAGAATCAAGCTTATGTATCTCTGTATGCAAAGATGAGTTCTACAAACTTTATAATTGTGATCTACATGGTACCTAAAAGTTAAAAATTTGGCTTCAATTGCTTGGTTAAATATTGAAATCTATTGGTCTATGGTTCCAGGGTCATCATTTAAGTGAAAATCATCAAACATCCTTTGATATGTGTTTTATTTCAAATTCAGCCAACTTGATTAAGTTGAATCTTTCAGGAATGCTGAAGTTCATGAAAGCTTACCTGTAGGAAGGTGTCCATTGCTCTGTACAGTTGATCGTGGTTGTATCTCCAAGAGATTGGTACTCTTTCAATGAGTTCCATGTATCTTTTAGGCCCCATGTCTGGATCAGGAGCTATATGAGAGAGATATGCATCCCATAATTCTGCAACGATTGAGTTTCTTGTTGAAGGAGTATGAATCATGTCTGAGTTAGATGATACATATAATGAAATTATGCTCTCCATTGTAGCCAACTCTATGCTAGAAGAAATTGACTCCATTCCCATTTTTGGGTGGAAAAAATCTTCCACTTGAGCAAAGTGCAACATAGATGCAATCTGATCTTGCAACTTATCACTTCTCAAACCAACTTCAAGGGATCTAGAAAGCAATGCAAAGTAAAACCCAACAGGAATCACTCTACTAGCTTTCTCCCCCATGGGCAGCAGATCAATTAAACCTTGCAGGATTGCTGCAACTTTCTTATTTGTGTCATCATCCCCAATTCTCTCAGTGGAGTTCTCCCAAAATTGGTGTGTCTTCTTGGAGAGTACCCATTTGTTTGTGTAGAAAACAATGATGGGACTGACATATTTTTCTTTCATACCTTGTCTTCTCAAGGATCCTATTATTCTTTTGAAGAATACAAACGGTAAAGCAATCAGATCCTTGATCCAGAGGTCCTGGCTCACCATCTCCTTCACTGTTTCACAGCTCCAAGCTTGGCTAGCCAATGCCTCCAATGTGACTACGGGTTGGTCCCGTCTCCTCTCTGGGTCAAGAATCTCCATACAAGCCATGAAGGCAAGTGATTCAATGCAGCGGCTCACGAGTAGCAACTCCTCAGACCAGGGAAGCAATGTTTGGCACTTTTGGAGTACAATTAGGGTGTCATCCCAACTTTGCAGAACCACTTGGTTCAAATAGAGGTCAAACCGCTCACAGAGATTACCGGAGCAGTAATCTTCTGTCATCTCAAGAAACTCTGCTGCACATCGCAGTGCTGCTACATTGAAAGGGTCAATAAATGTGGATGAACCATAGATGAATAACGCAATCATCTCAAAGGTATCTGATCCTCCAGGGAAATCTTGTGGTAGCTCAAGATCGGTTGAGTCATTTAATCTTTTCTGGAAGTATCCACTCTTCGAAGAAAGTGGGTTCTGCAGCACAGCAAAGAAGAAAACTACAAGGTAAAGCTTACTAAAAGATTTTACATTGCAAATTTCAGTCGTTTTCACGTTTCATGCATATATATAATCTTTGAAACAAGCAGGAAGCCCTGCTGTCTCCAGTTAGATATGGGGCATAGCAAAAGTCAGTAAAGGAATGCTTTATACTTTCACAAACAAAATTTTACCATTTTAAATGACCTTTAAAGAGATTTCTTTCGGTATATGAGATAATAGACACAAACCTAGATTGACTTTTAGATTCAAGATTTGTCATACCTTGTGCAGGTTGAATATTCTATCACCAACTCGAACACGAACACAAACAGGGAAGCCAGTCTCTTGGCTCCTGAGACAAAGATCCACCCAACATCAGTAATTCAGAACTTTACCAAAGCATGTTATGAAACACAAACAACACCAATGAACCAATAATCTTACCATGAAATAACCTTAATCTTGAGCAAGGCTCCTATGTTAGGTGAAGAGAAAGGACTTGAAGCCACTGAACTATCTTTGGGGCTTAAAACTTCCATCAATAGCGCTCATATAAGTGCCCTCTCAAACTGCTATTTACTGAAAGTGAAAAATGAGAAAGCAACCACAGTTGATTTCACTATAAGCATAAACACACATATGCTTCTGAATCTTTCTCCCTTTCAATAGCCATAAATGCTAGAAACCTGTCACAAGAATCGAGGAAAAGAGTACTGGGGCTTCAAGAATTCAGAAAACCAGTGGGAATAAAATAGAATAAAAGAGAAAAAAGAGGTGGTTTTAATATACTTGTCTACACACATTCGTGCAGTGTATTTTCAGGTCAAAGTCAAATGCACACGAGTGAAACTCGATATCCAAATTTTAAGGCTTCAAAAACGTTATCGAGTGGTGTGAAGTTGAATTCTTGTGCTAATTCTTGGCCTCGGCCAGCAAAATATGGTGCAATCTCCACACTTTCATGTGTTCCTTGCACAACAAGCTTTGTATACAGAAAAGGGAGTAATTTATAACAGCAAATGTTAGGGACTATGTATATATATATATATTTATATGAAAAATGCTAACGAATGCCTTGATGGTATTGGTTAATAGTCCATTTAAAGAAAGTTTTTATGGGAAAAAAAAATTAATGTTTTGACAGCTTTTTTTTATTTTTTATTTTCTACTCCCTTCGTTTTATTTTGTTTGTCCTGTTTGAAAAGTCAAACATTTTAAGGGAACATCATTTATTTTCTTGTCTGCCTTATAAAAATGTATAAGTTTACAAAACTACCCTTAAATAAATTTATCAGCTTTTTTTAAAAAGAGTTATTCTTAATGAGGCTTAGGGGTATAATGGGAATACTAGTAAACTAATAACTTTTATTTTTAGAAACAGGACAATATTTTGGAACATTCTAAAATGGAATAGAGGACAAACAAAGTGGGACGGAGAGAGTATAAAAGTGGTGTCAAGATTTTCCTAAAATAAATTATTAATCAATGCTCTAAGGGAACTCGTTAGCATGACCATATATATATATATATATATATATATATATATATATATATATATATATATATATTGTAATTAAAGTAACATCACTTTTAAATTGGTTCACTCTTAATACTACTTTTATTATGCACTAATTATAACATATCATCTTTTGGCAGTTATGAAAAAAATTGTGTCATTAGAGTTAACATGAATATTTTGAACATGATATATACCCAAAAACAACATATAACATATTCAATCAAAAACAAGTTCAGTGGCTTTTTTTTTTTTTTTTTCTTTTCTTCTTTTTTCTTTTTTACAATGGTGGCATTATTTTTTCGGAATGTGTTTTTATAATTTGAAAACATGACTTTAAATCGCATTTTTAGTTATAAATCACAGTAGTGTGTAAAACACATTTTTGCATTTTTACAATTTGTAAAGGTGATAAGTTATGATAAAAACAACATCACATTTACATGATTTAGTATAAATCATATATATATATATATATATATCATGCACTAACTAATCACATGAATTCAGTATAAATAATATATATATCATGAACTAATCACATGTTATCTCAACAATTATGTGTCTAATGATGCTTTTTATAGAATTAGAAAAGTTAGCAATAATATAGGGTTTGGTGGCGATCTCAAGGAAAAATGAAAAGGTGTATTGGGAAAAAGGAAAGAAAGAAAAATGAAAGATGGAAATATGAATAAAGTATGATAAAGGTAAAGATGAAGTGCGGATGAAGTTTTGTAGCATATGGAAACAGCCAAGACGGCACGTCTTCTTAAAATTCGGGTTCTTTGGAAAGAGGAGTTTTGCTTGCTTTCTCCCAACAACAATTCTCAATCCCAATGATCACTTTTCTTTGTTTTGGAAAAACATAAATAATACTATTACACTAATTTTTACTTTTTATTTTTTATTTTATTTTATTTTATGTAGTAGTATTTACATATGGGTTATGCATGCACACATGCAGGCATATAGTTGAAAACTGTTTTGGCCTTTGGGTTTCATTGATTAAGTACATTAAGTACGTATCTGCATTTATTCATGGTGGTTTATATTCTATACAGAATTATAATAAACCAAGTGGGCCTTGGCAAATCTCTCACGTAAAGGGATCCATACTTTGATCTCAATCAATTATTATTTAATAATTGCATCAATTTGAGGGGATCTTAAAGTAGGAAGCAATTTGGCACCCATTGATTTTAGAACTCCAAAAGTTGTTTAGGTAGCTTCCCCAGTGAATTAGGCTGCAATGAACTGCACAAATTGGCCTTGATACCAATTGTGCTTTCAGTGTTAGATGCTCAGGTCTTTTGAGAAATTACAATGCCTCTCTTAGGTTTTTAACCTTGATGTAATTTTTTTTTTTTTTTTTTTTTTTTTTTTTTTTTTTTATAAATAATTACAATAGGATTTTTTTATTTTAACTTATGACATTAATTTCATGATTATAACCTTTATCATCAGGTCAAAATATTAATTAATTTTTTGTGTAGGCAAGATTTGAATTCAAGTTTCTTGTCTAAGAGCATCCACATTGGTGATGCTAAATAGCTATATTGTTATTTTTAGCACCACCAAATACCAAAATGTGCCCTACAATGGTGGAGCCAAATCTATATTTTTTTGCTTTACAGCTACAGTGCACAGCTATTTTTGGCTGTGCATTGTAGCTGAAAGGTAAATTTTTTTATTTTTTATTCACATGTTCACATTGGTTTATAGTCCCACCTCGTTTCGACCCAAGCCGCAAGCCGCAAGCCGCTGTTGCTGTCCATCTCTCTTTTCTCTTTGCTGTGATTGGGTTTTTTTGTGTGTTTTCATATGGGTTTGGTGGTGGTGGTGGTTGATTTTGGCTAATGTAGTGGTGGTGGATGATTTTGGCAGTGGGTTTGTGGATTTTGGTTGTAGTGGTGGTGGATAATTTTGGCTTTGGCAGTGGGTTTTGTGGATTTTGGCTATGGGTTTCGTGATTTATAATTGTGGTTGTGGCAATGGGTTGTTGTTGTGGTTGTGATGGTTCGTTGTCATGGCTAGTGGTTGTGGTGGCCGGTGGTGATGGGGTTGTGATTGTGGCTGTGGCTTTGTTTTTTTGTTTTTGTTTTTTTTTTCTCTCTTCATTGTAGTGTTTGATTTTTATTATTTTATTGTATTGTTTATGTTATTTTATTGTGTTAAAAGCTAAAATAAAACCACTGATGTTGGATGTTTTGTAAAGTAAGAAGGTAAAATAGATAAAGTATCTTTTGGTGGAGCCAAATAGCTAAAATTATGGCTCCATCAATGTGGATGCTCTAAGGACTAAAAAATTATGAGTTGAATTAATAAGAGCCTACAGGTCTATTTGGATACCACTTATTTATTGAAAATTGAAAATTTATTGCTAAAAACACTGTAGCAAAATAATTTTTAAATGTGTAAATAGTGCTGTGGGACCCAAAAATGCATGGGTATTCATTTTTTGCTGAGTTTGATGGTCTCATAAACAATGCCGTGAAACCCCAAAAAAATGCCAAACGCAGTTGAAAATAGAATTTCAGCTATCCAAACTCACACTACAACTTTGATCTAAAAGTTATTTCAGGTTTTCATTGTACCCTTAAATTTACATGCAAAAAAAAAAAAAAAAAAAAAAAATCCATGCAAGAGGGCTATTCTACATACAAATGACTAGTGCCAAATAACATTGCTCATACATTTTGTTCATTATAGCCCACTGGAATGTTTTGGGCCTTTTGGCTCAAACATAAGATACAATGTAGCTTAAGTTGCAATTTTCTTTTAAAAAATTATTTTTTTCGGTGTATTTTGGGTTTATCCAAAGCAAAAGGCTGGGAACAGAAGTTTATGTAGCCCATTACTTTTTTCCCTCCATAAATAAGTAAATATGTGAATTAATAGTCATAATATTACATATGGATGATGAGGAAAGTATATATAGTTACTCAACCCATTACATGACCATGACTATATGCAAGGTTGTCAAAATTAGGATTCTACGTAAGATCGTAGGAGGTAGGTGGGATCGTGGATTGTAGGATCGGATCATAAATCGTAAGATCTTATATTATTTGAGACAAAAAAAATTTTGGTATGTTAAATAATCACATAAATTATACATTCATAAAAAACCAAAAATTTGCATCCATTTGATATAATTACCATACATTATTACATCCATTTGTAAGCATCATTTAAAGAGGCCAAAAATCTCAAAACGTAACACTTTATTGGGATATTATTTTTCGTTTGGTTCAATTAACACTCTATCTCTCTACATTAGAATAGCAAAACTTGGTCCATTGGGATGTTATTTTTCATTTGGGTCTAACTGAGCTTTCTATCAAGTAAAAGAAGATTATAAGAAAATAGGATTGTTTGGATTCATCAGAATCGTACGATTCTGAACGATCGCTAAGATCCTTGAAAGATCCGAATCATTTTGAACAAGTGGGATTGTAAAATCGTAGGATCGTAGGATCCAAATCGGGATTTTGACAACCATGACTAAATGTGCCATATATTATATATTCAACTGACTAGTATTTTAATCATACGATCCACCAAGTCATTTAAATAAAATAATTCACATACGTATTAAATAGATTATGTAATTAAAACACGTATGGATTGGATGGTCATTGGAATTAATATAGGTATAAAGAGATTTGGAAAAAGATTTGAATCCAAAGCTGGGACTTTGAGATGCTAGTGTTTTTCGAGACATATGCATCAATTCATGCGTAGGCACTAGGTTGGTTTTAGGGTCCAAAGTTCAAATTGGATCTATACATGTTCAATTCAATTTAGAAATAGCTAGGGATTTTACGTGTAAGAGTGTAATTGTCTTTGACCGGATTGATATCAGGTGCACTACGCCAGCAATAATATATTATTGGGCAGATTCCACGCAAGAATTACTACCTCAACCTCAACAAAGGGATTTGATATTACTTTAGCATAAAAAGATCCTTCCAAAAGGAAATGCAGATGCAGTGCAAAGCATGTTTCAATTTGCAACTGACGTTTGCCTCCTCATTCAGCACCTGAAAATAAGCTTTACTAACCTAATTCGGCCTTCTATGAGAAACATTATGCAGCAAGCACTAACAATTACTGGCTCTAGAGTTGCCTAGGCCTTAGTCTCAAAACAAGGCAAGACTGCGGATACAATACCCTTAAGAAAAACCAATTAGAGACATTATCTAGTATTGATTGATTACAAAAGAATCTAATTATACTGATCAACAAACAAACTAGACTAGACAGGTCTAATATTATTGCTTCAGTCTACTACTTATGTGCACAATAGGTTTTAGTGACAACATATCTAGAAGAGAAATAGTTATGGATAGTTCTATGTTAATGGTTACCTCTAAGCATATCGTTCACTCAAGAAGTCATCAACCAGTTGGCTCAGTCTCTTCATCACTGACTTCAGAAAAGAAGGGGTCTTTGAGAAGATCAGAGGCTGAAGGTCTTGCCCTTGGCTGGGCTAGGCACTTCTCAATGAATGCCTTCACTTCCGGATCCATCTCCTTGTTCAAAGCTTGGGGCTTCACTCCAGTCGTCACCTTCTTGTATATCTTGGCAACACTATCACATTCGCTGTATGGGATCTCCATTGTCACCATCTCAAGCAAGCACATGCCAAAGGAGTATATGTCAACCATCTCAGTGTAGTCTTCCTCATACAGCTCTGGTGCCATGTACTCTGGTGTCCCTAAAATTGAATGTGCTGCATGGCTCTTTCCTACAATTGCCGCAAATCCCAGATCACCGATTTTCACCTATATGGATAAATAATACTGCTTCAGGGTCACAAATTCATAAAATGTCCAAAGGAAACAAGATTCAACCGTGAGTATGTTACCCGATTAAATATTTTTTTTTGGGGGGACATAATTTCAGAGATTTGTTGCTTCTGAATAATGTTTAACACCTGAACCAAGTTACACAAGGCTCTGTATGGATACAGGAAAACCAGATCCTGGATTGGTCATTGAAAAACCAGTAATTCTTATTTTTAGCATGATATGACATTTATTTTTTTCCTCTCTCTCTCTCTCTCTCTCTCATGGGTGTGGACCTCCTCTGTCACTCTCCAGAAAAAGGATCACAGAAGGTTAATTTATAACAATCACTAGTCTTACCCAATATCCTTTTTCATCTAATCAAAGCCTAAACTACACCCTATTGGTAGCCATATCCAACCATTCATCTGGTATTCATAGCCAATCATCTAGTATTTATTAATAAGATATTTGGTGATAAAACAAACAATTAAGATACACTACTGTAAAAATTATCATTTAAGTGTAAATATCTTGCCTCCATGTGCTACATATATATTCACCATTTATGGTATCTAAATTAATTAAACAGGATCAAAACACAAGAATCCAGATAGCCAATTTAGGCTCATTAATTTTTTTTCTATAAAAGGAAACCAATTTCTTAAGATTGAAAATGACTTAGTACCTGGCCAATGTTTCCATTGATAAAGATGTTACTGCAATTAAGATCTCGGTGAATAATACATGGCTCATGGGTATGCAGATACTCCAATCCCACAAGCACCTGCTTTGACCACTTCTTCAAGGCCTTAATGGAAACATGGCGATGCCTCTTCCTGTAATCCCTCAAATTTCCCGATGTGCACACCTCAGTAATGAAATTCAACGTGTTACGTTCATCATCCTTCCATACACTGTAACAAACAATGATGTATTTGTTTTTCAATGTCCTCAACAGCTTAACCTCAGAGAGAAGCCGATTGATAAGCACTGGATCGTCACTGAAATTCCTCAACCTGACCTGATTCCAGGCCACCTCTATACCTTCCTCCTGATCAAAAGCCCTGTAAACCTTCTTCACAGCGCCAGAGCCTAGAAGATCATTGTACCTCCCAAACCGTCCAGTGGGATCAACCTCAGCAAACGCTTCAGTTTCACGATCAGTTGTGTTTGCATTTTCCTCAGGCATCTTCAAAGATCAACAATTAGAAGTGTTAAAAACTAGGAAAACAATGGGTTTTCCTATATCTAATAAGTTTTATATTATATTTCTTTTAATTAGTAAAGTTACAAACGCAATTTTGAGCCCACAATCTCACCATCCATCGACTTTCCCCTTCAAGGGGATGAGGTGTTATTTGAGCTAGAAGCGATGTCTAATAAGTTTCACACAAACAATGTACTATACAACAACATAATAAATATGACTCATAAAAATTGTACTAAATATTTGCCATGTTGGGCGTATAATTTTTCAGTAACAAAATATTCAATTTTGGATAAAGAAGTACAAAATCCACTATATATGCATTCTAAAATTTTGAGACATGCAAAATTCACATTAATGATGCAAACTTAATTAATACTTAGAAAAAGGCAGTACTTCAAATGAATTAATTAGCAAACATTTTCACCTAATACTCAAAAATTAGAAAGAAATGGTTTAGCTATTAATTGATCAAGTAATCACAAACCTACCTAGGTTTTCAGCTTTCAAGTATAAAATTCCCAATCCCATTCATGAAAATTATAATTTTTAACAACAGAAAATTTTCAAAAAAAAAATCAAAAATCGAAAAAAAGCAATGAAGAGAATAGTGTTTAGTAATTTCATTATTTTATTCGTGAAAATTCGGAAAAAAGAAAAAAAAATAAAAAGGAGAGATTAAAATTAGAAGCAAATTATTCGATAAAGAAGCTGAATTAAAACGATAATGTGAGATATGAATCCATTTTTTTTTTTTTAAAAAGTAAAAATACAATCCAGAAACAAACTGAGCAAGCTAGGGTTTTAACAATCAGAGATACAATACTAGTATTATTATACGTAGAGAGAGAGAGAGAGAGTACCTTGAGAAAGGAAGAGAGAGAGAGAGAGAAGAGAAGGGTGTTAGCTTAGCGTGAAGAAACGAAACACGAAAAGGAAGTGAGCGAGCTAGCTTAGTTTTGACTGAAGGGGCGGCGCTATTTATAGGTGTCGTGCCCTCGGGATCTGTCTTCTTCTACATGACGTCGTTAAAATAATGCCTACTGCCATTGTCATCATCATACTATAACTATATTACTCTTGTATAAAAAATAATAATAAAAAAAATAAACTATATTACTCTAATCCACTCTCTTATCCTACCATTTTCTCAACCAAAAAAAAAAAAAAAAAAATCCTACCCATCTCTCCCTGACTCTACTTATTGTTTCACTACTCGAGCCAACACAATGTGAATACGTGTTTGATTTTTGCCATGCGTCAAAATTATATATGTTGTAGTGTTTCAATGCATACTAGAGTATTGGAAGCTATCTTTACCTAGACCATTAACACTTATCAGTTTACCACACTCATTTTAGAATTTTATTTTATTTTACTAAATTACGTTTTAACCCTAAGTCTGGGGTGTTTTTATTTTGATAATTTATATTTGATTTTTTTTTTTTGTATTAATTTTGTCATTCATTTCTATTTTATCTCACTATTCATTATAAAATTTTCTTCCTACAACAATGAAATTTATACATTACATAGTATTTTAGAATTAGTATTTCATAAAATAATTAAATATGAAAGACTTTTTTTGGAGAGGGAGAGAAATATGAAGCAAATGGGTGATTAGATATGAATGTTTTTTGAGAACATCACATTAAATTTCATTTATAAATGTGAAGTTTATTTACATACAAACTGGCATATAAAACCCATCATATTAAATTTCATCTATATCTTTGTAGTTTTTCCCACGTTCTAAAAACTATTTTTAAATCAAATCCTCTACTTATATATATCATTGTGGGTTTTTTTTTTTTTTTTTAACAGTACTCAGACCCAAGTAGAAATAGGGATCCTGGGCCTTATGCTTGTGGTTTGGTGGACTGAGCTTGGTTCACAATAGCTGTTTTGGGCTGATTACGAATCAAGTTGCGCACAAAACAAGATTCCTACAACACATACACATTTATACATACAATATATATGTATTGTACAGTAAGGAACAGTAAGGAATGAATAAAAGGATAAATAAGACGTCAAGGATCCTCAGAATGATAAATAACATTTCATTATTTTTGGGGTTTTAGTACATTGGGTCATTTCTCCACTGGGATATGTCACAAGGTCCAAATAAGTTCAAAAGTCACAGACTTAGATAGCACTTTGTAGGCTTTTAAGACTTGTGAGATTTGAATCCCTTTGAATCCAACTGTCTCCTCTAGTGCCTGTCTCAGGATCCCTCACAGTGTTTTCCCTCTTTTCTCCTTTTTTGAAATTCAAAGAAGTTTTTCAAATGATCTTTTTGCTCTAATTCCTTATTGTTGACTGGTTTTTGCTGATGGCTTCACTCCCTTTTATAGTACATTCTTAGGGTTTTTGGTGTACCACTGATTCCCTCCATTTGCTACCCTAGGTACCAGAACCAATGTTGTGTCAGCAACATTGGTGGCTGGTCCCTTCCTTATTTTCTCATTATTTTCCCCTTTTGAGGTTTCTCCCCAAAAAGTTCCCAGCTGACCTTCCTCTTTTAGGAGGACCTAAGAGCTAATTTTCAATCTTCTCTTCCCAAAGCTTCTAGATGCTCCTTTTTAGTTGCTTCACCTTTTGTCATTTTCTCTAAATGGGCAGATTCCTCTCTGTCAGGCTGAAAGATCCTCAGCCACCTTCCTTCATAGTCCACCTTCCTGCGATCCCCGAGGTACTAGGCTCCTTTTCATGAAGTGCTAATTCCTAAGTCATCAGCCTTTTTCTGAACCATGGGCGACTGATGGGACATGCCTATCTTTGTTCCTTGTGTCCATGAGCATGCTCCCTTGAGCTGTCCCAATCCTAGCTAATCCCTTTCTGCATTTCCCGAGGATCCTAGGTTTTTGGGATTCCTAGGGTATCCTGGTCCAGTCCCTTTCTAGGCTCCACAGGAAATTTTCCTCACAAAGGTTGGGCTGAGCTTCCCTTTTCCTTTTTCTCTCTTTTCTAAGACCCAAAGCTTGCCTATTCATGGGTAGGGGCCTCCTCTTACTCATTTTAAGTGGACCTTGGTTGGCAGATTAGGCCTTGCCCTTCTCTGGGGGCCCCTTTGGGTTTTAGATTTCAATATTTATGATGTTTTCGGCCTTAACACAATACTTGTGATATTTTGGACCTCAACATTTAGCCCCCTGAGCTTGTGGGTTGCCTGCAGCCCACGCATAAGCAAACAAGATTTTGGCCTCCCCAAAGTTTTATGGTTGGTACTTTTATTTCCTTCGGGGTCCTTTTTCCTTCTTATTCTAGGATCCTAGCCCTTCACGTTGTCATTTGGTATCCTGATTCCACGTATGCTACTTCTTTTGTAACTTCCCCTATTTTCCAGGAACGTGGCAGTTGAAGATTAAGTGTCTGGGTAAACTTCTTCCCCCTCTTTTTACGTTTCTCATAACCCCCATTAATAACTGACAAATAACCTTCCTATAAAATTGAATTTTGGCAACTGGCGTGTTTTTCTATGTTTTGTCTTCTTCAACTTTTTCTTCATGCCATTATTGCCATCACCTCAATCCTTTCTTCCAAGAACTTTTCACTTTTTCAAAAAAATCTTTCCCAGTGCACTCTTTCCTTTTTGCTTCCTCCTTTTGCTGTCTTCTTCTGCTTCTAGCCCCTTTCTATTTTTTCTGCTACATTGTTCTTTCATGGCTTCCTCCTTTTCTTCATGAAAAAAGGAGAGTTCACCTACTCCTTTTGAAGGTGAGGGCTCCATAGCAGGGTTAGCACAAGGTGAGGTGTAGGAAGTCTTAGATCGCCCAGCCTTTCCCTTACGAGACCCCTAGTATACTCCCAATTTGTTCTTCCCTCAGGTTTCTCACGGTGATGCTCCTCCTTTTCCACATGCCTGGGTGTTTTTTGGTCATCCCGGGTTTGCTAGTTCTACCCAAGGTCCAAACCCAAGGGAAATCCTGGACCTTCAAATCTGGTGAGGATCCCAAGAGGCGGTCGTGATCTTCTTTGATTTCGTTCCAGGGAAGATCACTGGTTGGTTTAGTTGGGTGGATAAGGAGCTATCTGATGGGGGCTTTGCCAATTATTTGGAGCGCGTTGGGATCCTGAAGTCAGTGGCAATTTCTAGGAACTTGGAAGGCTTTAGGGATGCCAAAGGTCTGAGACATCTAGTGCGCCGTTGCTCTCCCTCTCTTCATACATTTTTCTTTTCTGTTGGCGAACTCACCATTACTCTGGAGGACGTGGTTAATAATTTCCTCCTCCCTGTGTTTGGTGATGAGAATCCCTTCGACATTCAGCTCTCCTCTGAGGATCTCAAGGTTGAGGAGAGACTCTTCAAACATTTTGGTGGGCGTACCGCTTCTTCTGGAGCTAAACCGGCCAGGATGGGTAAATAGGTAGCGACCCTTTCTCAGGAAAAGGACAAAACTATTATTGAGGTCCAAAATATCACAATATTGTATCAAAACCCAAAACAATACAAAAAAAATTGAAATCAACAACTCATGAAAAAGGGTTTGGTACCTAGGGAGGTGGACCATGAAGGAAGGTGGTTGGAGATCTTTAAGCTTGATAGAAGGGAATCTACCCATTTAGAGAAAATGAAAAAAGGTAAAGCAGCCAAAAAAATGGGTCTGAAAAGTGGTATCTAGAAGTTTTGGGAAAAGAAAGATTAGAAGTCAGCCCTTTTGGACCTCTCAGAACAGGAAAATCAACTAGGGGCTTTTGGAGAAGGAACCTCAAAAGAGGAAAATAGTGAGAAAATAAGGAAGGGACCAGCTACCAATGTTGCTAACACAACATTAGTTTTGGTACCCAGTATAGCAAATAGAGGGAAACAGTGGTACACCAAAAATCCTAAGATGGCACTATAAAAGGAGAGGGAGCCAACAGTGAAAATCATTCAGCAATAGTGAATTAGAGGGAAAAGATCCTTTAGAAAAATCCATTAGAATTCAAAAAGAAAAAAGAGAGGGAAAACTTCGTCTGGGATCCTGAAACAGTCACTAGAGAATACACTTGGATTCAAAGGGATTCAAACTTCACAAGTCTTGGAAGCCTAAAGAGTTATCCAAGTTTGTGATTTTTGAACTTATTTGGACCTTATAACATATCCTAGTGTAATGAAAGCATAATGTATCAAAAACTTAAGAAAATAATAAATCATTTCTTATTATCCTAAGGATCCCTAACGTTTTACTCTATTTTTTCCTTTACTTATATCATTCTTTATTGTTCCTTACTGTGCAATATGTATGTATCTTCTATGTGTTAGTATGTATGTATTGTAGGACCCACATTTTGTGCACGACCTGGTTTGAAATCAACCCAACTTAGTTGCGGCGAATCAAGCTCAGTCCCTTTAACTTAAGCACTAGGCCCAAGATCCTTGTTTCTACTTGGGCCTGTGTGTTGTTAAGGGGGGGGAAAAAAAAACCCACAACTGTTAAGCAAGCTGGGTTCCTAGCACTATGGCTGAGTAAATTTCTCTTCAGTGAATTTCCTGGCTATGGAATCAAGTCCACATTCTTCCCTTTAGCTATCAAGTTGGCCTGGGGTACCAGGTATCCTCTAGCTCCTATGTTCTTAGGTCATGTTTATTTCCAGTTAGACCTGCTTCATGGTGATGAAGTTGAAGGTAATTCTTGCTATGCTATAACTTTGTCTTTGCATTGCGCCATTCCCCAAGTATTTGTGTGGAATCGTTCCTTTGTCAATTTTGCGAAGTGTAGGAATCTAAAGTACATGAATGATAAGTTCCAAGGATCCCCAGATGTCATCAAAGGCTTATATGGCAGTTCTACTAATGGTCATCCCATTATTTTTCGTTGGTCTAACCTGAAGGGTGGTAATGTCAACCTTATGGAGCTGTTTGACCCGAGGGGACATTTGAGTTGGCGTTCCCCCAGTGAGTTTAGTCCTGGATTTGCTTGTGATTCTGTCTTGTCTTCCTTCTTAAACTTTCCAGGCCACACTTTTGATTTGCGCCAAGGAGATGAGAGCAACTTGGCGTACCTAGCTTGCACCAGCCCTTTATGGCTTCCAGTTCCTTCAATAAGTGGCCCTAAGTACACTCATTATTCTATGCATCGGGTGCTTAGGCAGTTTGGCTTCAATCAGGATATCTCACCGGTGTTTAAAGAGGTGGTGCCTTCTCTTCTATCTCTGGATCCATTCCTAAGGCTCCAAGCCTTTTCTTACTGGTCATAGAGGAGCCCCCAATTCGTGGTGCCAAATTCCTAGCAAGCAGTCTTTACTTCGAATGGCTTTACTGGTTATTAAAGGAGGGTTTAGAAGTCCTTTTTAGACTTTGTTGGTTCGGGTACAATCGGAAGGGTCCATGACCTTGATCTCTTCTCTACTCCTTCTTACAACAAGCGTTTAGCTCTTCCTACTGCTGGTGTTGTGTTTGTTGCAATAAGCAGCAAAAATGGATTTGTGGAGTGGCACGCTGCTAGGGGTGCTTGGGTGTCCTATGCCAATGATTTCCCTGCTTCTTGGCCAGGGTGTGACCTGATTGTGGGTTTTTCCTCCAGTATGCCTATTAAAAAAGGGGTAGTTGAGGAGATTGGTGCTACAACTCCTGTGGGTAAGGGTAAGGAGAAGAAGATAAAAAAGGAAACTGGCAAGAAATCCGAAGTTGAGAAGAATGCTGAGGGTACTGAGACTAGCCAAGGTATCAAAAGGAGAAAGATTGCTTCAACTCGCAAGCAACTTACTATTTTTGAAGACCTTGGGGAAGTGGACCCCTTTGTTGTTGGAAAGAAGACTAGCCATCCTCCCATCCTAAAGATCAGAGTGAACACTAAGGTAAGATCTTCTATCCTTCAGATCCTTGTGGGTTCCTTTAAAGGAACTTCTGAAGTTGTTACTTCTCTAGCCCAAGGTTCTTCGGGGTCCCCTGCCATTATTTCCTGATCTCCCAAGGACCTTTTGGGCATACCCGTAGTAAGCAGAAGACTACTAAAGAACCTGTAGAGAGAGAGATAGGCAAGGCCTCATTCCTTATTCTCTCATCCTTTCTTCTTTAGTTGCTTGATGCCTTCTTATCTTATTTCATGGTTTTGTTATTTTTTCTGCGTTTCTCTTTCTCTTTCCTTTTATTGATAAGTGGTTTATGTTTTTGTAGTCTAAAAGCAAATTTGACCCCAAGGGAGCAAAAAGCCCTTCCTCTGGTGATGATATGGTATGACACTTCCCATCCCTCCTCACTTCTTTCTTTACTTGTCTTTCCTTTTGGGCTTGTCCATTCTTACTATTGAGTTGCCAATTGTCCCCCTCCCCCCTTTCTTTCCTTTCTCCTGCAGGTGGAGGTGCGTCCCTTGTGATTGGTGGTACCTCATTGGAGGGAGTAGTGGTAACTCAACCCCCAACTGTTTTTGGCTTGGAGGGCTCCCTAGTGGTAAAGTGGCTGGGGAAGCCAAGTAGGTAGTCAAGGATGCCGAATTTGTGCAAGCTCTTATGTCTTCAATTGGTCAAGATCCTGGAGCTACTCAGACTCCTGTCCCCAAGGATCCCAAGCTTGGGCAGACCCCTAGCCCAGCTAGAACTGTGATTGCTGAAAAAGCTGTTGAACTTATGGTAGCTAAGGAATCCTTTAGGGCCACAACCTCATCTACAAGAATGGGTAGGCCTTATCTTGCCCCTTTTTTTCTGCATATTTTAACATCTGCGTTATTCATCTTTCCTGTTTCCTTCCTTTTTAAAGAAACTGCTTCCCTTTTCTCGGGCTAAGCCAGAACCTAAATTGCTCCTAACGCTGACCCCACCTCAGAGACAGAGGCCTTTGAAGGTGCCTTTGAAGGTGTGTGTTGTGGGGTTTTTTTTTGCTTCAATCATGGGTCAACCTTTTGTGCCCCTTCCCTCCTTTAGTAATTTTGCCAAAATTTCCTCTCATTTCTTTCAACATGCAATGTGTTCTTCTATAGAGTCCCTTAAAGAGTCAGAAGGGCAGGAGGACAAGCCCCCCACGATGGTCGAGGTTGTGACTCAGATTCAGGAGGAAGTCTCGTCGTGGGAGACTGGTATTTGCCCTTTGCCCTTTTTATTTCTCTTTCCTTCCCCTTTCTTGTGCCTTTTCCTACCTCATGACCCTATTGATTTTGCAGATGTTGATATGGGTATTAAGGAATCCAAGCTTGTGACTATCGAGGAAGCCAAATGACCCCTCCCAGCTATCCAAACTATTAAGGCTTAGCCAGGGATCTCCCAAACCCCATGGCCTAAGGGTCTTTCACTTTTTGAGGAAAAAGACACAATGATGGAGGAGGCCCCAGAGATGACTGTTTCAGATCCCGGCTCAGGTCTTCTTGCCTTCTTGACTTGTTTTGACTCCCTGGAATTCACTGGCCTTCCTGCAAGTCACTTTCATCGCTTTGGGCCACCTTTCGTTAACTTCTTGCGATTCTCTGTGCCTGCTGAGGGCTTGCCGCTCCTAGAGGGATTGCTTAGATTCCACGGGGACTTCACCAGTGGCTTTAGGGGAGGTGTGTTTTTAGGGAATACTCTAATGAAGCTCCTTTGTGCTGTGCTGGTTTCCTTGAAGGATATGTCTCTTGATTCCTTGTCTAAAAGGAGACTTTTGGAGTGGAGGGGGGTGGTGCAGGATCTCATTGAGGCAAGACTCAATTTGTCTTTTTTGTTAGAGTACCTTTGATCTTTGGCTTATGCACTTTTTCAGAGGAAGACCTCCAAGGACCTTGATGTTGAGATTGCCGCTGTTGAGGAAGCTTTAGCCTGTATTCACAAGGTGCTGTAAGACTTTGTTGAGGTCTAAAAAGGATCATAGTGAAGGAAGCCCAAAAGAATAAGTCAAGCCCAAAAGAATAAGTCAAGCCCAAAAGGAAAAATCAAGCTAAGCCCAAAGTAGCAGATGCAGGAGACCCATGAAGGAATAAAAGGCCCAGGGGATCTTGAAGCCCAGACAAAGAAGCATCCAAAAAAAAAAAAGAACCACGGCAAGGGATAAGAAGCAAGGATCCTTAGGAACCATCAAGAGGCGCAGATCCCTTCAGGCACAAAGACAAAGGAAGACTAGGACAGCTTGATAGAAAAAGATAGAAGAAGAAAACAAGAAACAAAAGCAAAAAGAACGCGAGCGACCTCTCATGGTACAGACAGAAAAAAAAAGCCTCGGGGAACCAGAACAGGGAAGAAGAATGATAACAAACGACTTTAAAAAATGGCAGAACAGGATTCCGCCCAGACGGGAAAGAAAAGGGAAAAGTGGAAGACGCCAGAAATGGGGATGCCGAGGAGGGCATACCTCAGCACATCCCAAAGAAGATGGCCAACCAGGAACTTTCAAAAGAATCAGAGCTGAAAGAAGGAAAGAATGAGAAAAAACGGAAACGGGACTTACCGAGATGATGGGAACAGGACGTGCTCTGTTTGCAAAAGGGCAAAACAGGGGAACCAACGGTTCCCCGGGAAGACCAAAAGCTCCATTATAAAAGGAGGGGATGGGTTGTGAAGAAAGGACAGCGAAAAAAGAGAGAAACACAAGAAAGAAGAAATTCTCTAGAAAAACTATCAGAAAATCTGTGGAGAAGAGAAAATACTAAGGGAAAAACAAACATTGCTTCCCGGTATCCTGTAAAAGCCACTATTGCACATACTCGGATTCAACGAGAATCAAACTTTGCAAGTTTTGAAGGCTGAAATAGCCATTCAAGACTGTAATTTTTGAGCTTGATTGAACCTTGTATCACGTCCTAGTGAGCTTTCTGTAATCCAACAGATAATGTATTAATGAAAAGTGCTTCATATTTCCCAGGATCCCCTCAGCATTAATTTTTTATTGCTTTGCTAATCCTGTTTCTTTCCTTGTGAATTTACCTTGTTAATCTTTGGCACTCTTCGATATCCTTGTTTGTCATTTTTTATATTGTCAGGAGCATCCTCTGCATCCCACTTGATTCTTAAACAGCTCGTTAGCTGCGGTGAGTCAAGGCCCGGTTCACCAAATCCTCCTTTTCATTTAGGCCCGGGATCCTTGGGCCTGAGTGTCACGAAAAAGGCACTCTCACAGACTTGAAGATCAAGAAGCAGCAGGCCCTTCCTCTTCAGCTACTTCCTCCACTTTTGTAGTTCCTCTAGAGGGTTCTTTGCTGGCTGGTCTCATACCTTAGCTCTCTCTCTCTCTCTCTCTCTCTCTCTCTCTCTCTCTCTCTCTATATATATATATATATATATATATTTTTTTTTTTTTTTTGTTCTTCTTTCTTTTGTCAACAAACTTAGACTGTATAAGTTGCTTTCCTTTCTTCTAGGTACTCTTGGTTGCTAAGTTTTTTTTTTTTTTTTTGATATGTGAACCTCAGTAACTCCTTGCTTCTAGTAACATGTACTTCTTTTCTTTTTCATATGTTGTCTTCTCCTTTTTCCTTTGTTCCGTTTTTTTTTTCTTTGAGAACTAAGTCCTGGGCCATGGTTCCTAGGGATTCACTTTATGGCAGGTCTTGGGCCAGGTACATTAGTGATTGTGCTCCTACATAAGTCCTGGGCTAGGTACTTTGGATACCGATCCTCATCCAAGTCCTAGGTCATGGACTAAGTGGGCCCTCTTGTGACAAATACTGGGCCAGGTACTTTAGGAGGCTTATTTTCCATCCCAAGTCTTGGGTCATGTACTTGGATTGATGCTGGTGTAGGTCCCAGGCCATGTACTAGAACAAGATTTCCTCTTTTTTTTTTTGAATCAAGTGCTGGCCCAAATACTCAACTAGGATTTTGGCCAGACTCAGGGCGTGTCATATGTAGTACTATTTAAGTATAATTGTATGGTTTACTCAAATTTTTGAAAGAAAACTTCATTGAAATTCATCATAATGACTTAAAAAACATAAGATGATAACTTAAAGACATAAGATGGAAATGGGCCTAACATAGAGTGGCCTTTTCACATCTATTGTAAAGAAGGAATTGCTAAATAAAGTTCTTGGCAAAAGAAACATATGACAAAAGATAATACCCAATAAGGGTGATGAAACACTTAGCGGAATGAAGGGTGACAAAAAGGGGTCTCTGGCGTACCTTGGTGGAATGCTTGACATAGTTGTGAATTTTGCAAAACAGGGGTTTCTTCCTTTCTTCTTCAGTGGTTGGTCTGGACACAGTGAATGGTTTGACAAACATAGTTGTGAATTTTGCAAAATAGGGGGTTCTTCCTTTCTTCTTCAGTGGGCGGTTTGGACACAGTGAATGGTCTGACAACCCCGTTCCCAATCCATTTATCTAGGACATGGTTCAACTCCTTCACAATACATGGGATCACAGGTGGTTCCTCGGTCATTTTCCCTTCAGGCCTCTTCCTCTTTCCTCCCACCGAAGTTGTCATGGCCTGGGAAACTAGTATCCTTTTTGTTTTTATGGTTAACGCTGTCCTTCTGGTTCTTTGCAACAGGTTGGTGAACTAAGTTATGCTTAAGTTCTCTAGATTAAGTTTGTAATCAAAGAGCATGTTGGATATACAGGTCTCCACGAGCTCCTTCTCTTCATGGTCTCCATAACAGTCTAGAGAGACATCTTTGAATCTTTTGATAAACTAGAGGGATCCTCCCTAGGCCTTTGCTTCATCGTCTGAAGGCTTTGGAAAGTGACCTTATCTTCACATGGGTAGTACTTTGAACAGAATCTCTCCATCATCTCATCCTAAGTCTTGATGGACCCGGGCCTCAAAGTGGTGTACCAAGTATATGCTTTGTCCACTAGGGACTTAGCAAATTCCCTTAAAAATAGTTCCTTGTCCCCTGCATAGGAACCCATGGTGTGAATAAATCTGCTCATGTGCTCTACAGCACTCCCATTCCTCCTATCAAATGGGTGGAATTTTAGGGGTTCATATCATTTGGGGTAAGGCTTGTCGAAGAGCTCTACTAGAAATGGAGGATCCCGAGAGAATTTCTTGGGGACCCTTGAGAGCTTCTCCCTTTCTTGTTTAAGAAGGGCATTCACATCTACTAAAGTGAGATATTGGGGATTGGCTCCCCCTCCTACTGCTGACCCTCCTTCTGGCTGGACCATTTCCTGATTGACCAGGGGAGGGGCATTGTCTTGAATCTCCTAGGTTTTTCTTTCTTTGAGGAGACGGATCTTCTACTAGAGGTCCTTCACCATTTCTACCATTTGGACTGTGGGATCTAGCTCTCGCATCTCATGCCTCTACCCTGAGACAACTTCGTGTTCTACCAGGGGTACCTCATTCCTTTGCCTGGAAGCTATTTCATTTTCTCCCACGGTTTCTGATGCTGTGGGTGGCACATTGGTACCCTTGCTGTTCCTTGGCCTTGGAGCCATGCTTTGTGAAGGGACTGCTTCTTTCCTCTTCTTTGCCCAGTCCCTAGTGGAGTCGCCTTAAAATGTGGGTTCTTTTTTTTTTTTTTTTTTTTTTTTTTGATAGTACACAAGCCTAAGTAGAAATAGGGATCCTGGGCCTTATGCTTGTGGTTTGGTGGATTGGGCTTGGTTCACCGTAGCTGTTTTGGGCTGATTACGAACCAAGTTGAGCACAAAACATGATTCCTACAACACATACACATTTATACATTCCATATATACATATTGTACATTAAGGAAAGTAAGGAATAAATAAAATGATAAATAAGACGTTAGGGATCCTCATAATGATAAATAATATTTCATTATTTTTGGGGTTTTAGTACATTGGGTCCTTTCTCCACTGGGATATGTCATAAGGTCCAAATAAGTTCAAAAGTCACAGACTTAGATAACTCTTTGTAGGCTTCTAAGACTTGTGAGGTTTGAATCCAAGTGTCTCCTCTAGTACCTGTCTCAAGATCTCTCATAGTGTTTTCCCTCTTTTCTCCTTTTTTGAAATTTAAAGAAGTTTTTCAAATGATCTTTTTGCTCTGATTCCTTATTGCTGATCGGTTTTTGCTGATGACTTCACCCCCTTTTATATTACCTTCCTAGAGTTTTTGGTGTACCACTGATTCCCTCCATTTGCTGGTCCCTTCCTTATTTTCTCACTATTTTTCCCTTTTGAGGTCCCCCCCTACAAAAGTTCCCAACTGACCTTCCTCTTTTGGGAGGTCCTAAGAGCTGACTTTCAATCTTCTCTTCCCAAAGCTTCTAGATGCTCCTTTTCAGACCCACCTTTTTGGCTGTTTCACATTTTGTCATTTTCTCTAAATGGCAGATTCCTCCCTGTTAGGCTGAAAGGTCCCCAGCCACCTTCCTTCATAGTCCACCTTCTTGCGTTCCCTGAGGTACCAGGCTCCTTTTCATGAAGTGCTGATTCCTAAGTCATCAGCCTTTTTCAGAACCATGGGTGACTGATGGGACATGCCTATCTTCGTTCCTTGTGTCCATGAGCATGCTCCCTTGAGCTCTCCCAATCCCAGCTAATCATTTTCTGCATTTCCCAATGATCCCAGGTTTTTGGGAGTTTTAGGGTATCCTGGTCTAGTCCCTTTCTAGACTTCCCAGGAAATTTTCCTCACAAATGCTAGGCTGAGCTTCTCTTTTCCTTTTCCTTTCTTTTCTTTTCTAAGGCTCAGAGCTTGCCTATTCATGGGTAGGGCCTTGGTTGGCGGATTGGGCCTTGCCTTTCTTTGGAGGCCCCTTTGGGTTTTAGATTTCAATATTTACGATGTTTTGGGCCTTAACACAATACTTGTGATATTTTGAACCTCAACAATCATAAAGAAGAAGAATCTTTTAATTGATGTTAAGTAATTAGGGTTCAGCCCTGACATATTTTTGTATTTAGATTTATTTACATTATCGGCAAAACACTCACAAGCCATAACAACTTTTTTTGATGAAATAGTTTAAAATTCCAATTGACATAATAGTTTTGGCGCTTTTTTGGAGATGGAAAAAATAATGCAAATTATATATATATATATATATATATATATATATATATTCCATTTATCAAAAATCAATTGTCATTCTATAATTTTGGGACTTTTTGTTTATGTAATGTGAATCTTGAGACACTTTATAAATTTATGGGATAGGTGGTAGAGCCTCAAGCCTAGGCCTAAAGCCAAAATTCTCCCATTCTCCTTTTAACTTGATTTTTTTTTTTAATAAAAAAATAATACCTAAAAATAAAAATTCATCTTTGATTGTGTGTCTTTTTGGTTACTCTAGAAAGTAGAAACACATGAAAGAAATCATGGACCGAAATATGAATGTGTATGTGGGGTCCTGGGAAGCACGTTGCCATCCCATTCAATGTGAACGTGAAACATGTGAAATAATGAATGGGGGTCATTACTTTCACTAATAAAGGTTCTGGAAAATCTGACAACAAAGCGGTCAGTGCAAATAGCTAGATCCTAGATGGTTGAGTGGAGTGCTGATTCAACAATCAACATGTAGACAATAGATGAACTATACCCTTCTTTCTCAAAAAAAAAGAAAAAAGAAAAAAAATGTACTCTTTTATATATATATATATATATAGTACAAAAGAAAAAAAGGTTCATGTAATAGCCGTGCGAGAATCGCAAACACTGAATCTCAGCATGGCTTTTCTAAGATCATCTTATTCATGACAGGAAGGTAGCATTGATAAGATACCTGTCATTAATTGCTGTGTGATGGATGATGGATCCCTTCTTTAACAACAACAAGTCTTGCGCTTGGAACATTAGATCATTCTCATCATGTGTATCAAACACCAAAAATCAATCCTCATCAGGTATTTCAAATCTCAAAAAATTTGCCACACAGCTACAGTACCATTTCAAATATGAGACGGTACGGATAACAATGCAAAAAATATTTTGGCTTATTTAATTAGTTTTTCTCTCTCCTCCTATCAGATATCTCTCTCTCCATCTGCAACACAGCTCTCCCTCTCCTCTCTAGTCTCATCCCTCTTGCTCCCTATTTCTTTCTCACTTTCATTTTTTTTTTCTCTCACTCTCTTCCTCTCTCGTCCTCACTGTACTCCGCTACACTTTAAGCCGCTGCTGTGCCGTCGAGTTGTGAGTTCAAGCCGCTGCCGTGCTGTCGATCTTGCCTGGAGCTACTGATGGGAACCCCGTCAAGAATAACGAGACCCAACAACGAAAGGGAACCCAAGATCGTTCTATGGATAGATTCAAATGGGAGGCCTCGACCCGTTGTTTATGACAAACAAGAACCTCAGTATAAGGAAGACGCCACAAACGGTGGTGGAAACTCCATTTGATAAGTCGAGATGAACGCCACGGGAATTCCCGATAAGTTCGAGTAGTTCTTCAAAGAACCAAAGAGAATTAAACCTCACAAGTTTTATCAATAATATCTGAAAAACATTTACAGACTTAGATGACTATTTAAGGGCTCCTTAAAACTTGACAGACAAGAAAATATATTCTAAAATAACTCTTAATTGATACCTAACCATATTAGGAATAAAGTTTGACCTAAAAAGCATTAAATGCACCTAAAAACAAGGAAATAAATCACCTAAACCTAGAATAACGTTTTTTACATAGACCCAAAATATTTCATGCCAATTCTTAGCCTTGACCGGATCCTTCTAGAACTTGAATTAAGGTGACGATTTTTTGTTGCCCACGTGGATCATGCTCAATGGGCCTCCACGAATTTGCTTGAGCCCATAACTCTTGGATGAGTCCGTTGAGTACATCCTTGAACTTCTTTGCTCGTGCTCTTGTAACTGGCCCAATTGGTACTTGAACGAGATCCTTCGAAGCGGTGCCTTGATCTCCATCAGCTACCGCCCACCGATCTTGCTTGGAGTTGCGAATCTCTCCTCTCCCCACACCTCGCCTCTCTCTCTCTCTCTCTCTCTCTCTCTCTCTCTCTCTCTCTCTCTCTCTCTCTCTCTCTCTCTCTCTCTCTCTCTCTCTCTCTCTCTCTCTCTCTTTTGGTGGTTGTGGCAATGTTTCTAATGGTGGTTGGCTAATTTTGGTTGAAGGTGGTGGGCTGATCGGGTTGTGGGTGTGAGATTTGGGATGGTCGATGGTTGATTTTGTGGGGGTGGTTGGTGGTTGTGGGCTATGGCAGTTGATCTATGGGTGTGGGTGGTGGAGGATTTTGTGTATATATATATATTTGTAAAAGTTTTTTTTAGATTATTTTAATGTGTTGGATATATTATTTTAATATGTTGAAGGAAAAAATAGAATATTTGATGAATGGGGTATTGTAAAGTGATGTGCTAAAATGATAAAGTAGGCTTTTGGTGTGTCAAAATGACATTTTTTATAAGAGAGCTGATGAAGATGCTCTGCTAAAAGTGGTATATGCTAAATTTTACCATCAACACACAAAAAAAGCCACTCCATCAAAGATTTCAAATGGCAAAATTTTTGACACACAGCTACAGTGAGCTTGTATCAATACAAGTTCACTGTAGCATAAATCTTAAACGAAAAATTATATTTTATTCCTGGTCACTTTTCCCTTTATTTTTTTATTTTTCTCTTCTTTCTTCTCTCTCCTTTCTCACTTTCCTCTTCTCTCTTTCCCCGTAGCTTCTGTTTCTCTCAATTTCACGGTTTGAGCTCCTCCCCTCCAAGGTTCGTCAGTCAGAACTTCAAAGCCCAAACACCACTGGACAATAAATGCTCTTCGCCTTCGTAGTGTTGCCGCCGATATGGAGGTAGAGCTTGACGGCAGGATGATTTGATTTTATGGGTCTGGGTTCATGGGTCTTTGATCGACGTGAGCATCGGCGTTGAGGGTAGATCGATGTGGCTCATCGGCTAAGAATTCAGCGTGGGTCTTTGATCGCATGGGTCTTTCTCGGTGGTTGTTTTTCTTTTTCATTTTCCAATTGTTGGTGGTGATGAGGTTGTGGGTTTGTGATTTGGTAGTGATTTTGGAGGGTTGTTTTTCTTTTTCTTTTTCTGATTGTTGGTGGTGAATGGTGATGAGGTTGTGGGTTTGGGTTTGTGATTTGGTTATGATTTTGGTGGTTGGTGGTCATGGTTGTGGGTGGTGGTGACAGTGGTAGTTGTTGTAGCTGTGGTGGCGTCGGTAGGTGGTTTTATTTATTTATTTTTTCGATAGTGGTGGCCGGCAGCGGCTAGTCGTGGGTGTGGGTTTGCAAAGAAAGTGGTGGGTTTTCAGAGAAAGGGAGAGACAAAGAGAAAGAAACAGAGAATAAAAAAAAAAAAAAATTATTAAATGAAGTGGTAAAAAAAATAGAATCTTTGATGTATTATAAAGTGAGATGTTAAAAGCTAAAAAGTAGTGTTTTGAGATTGTATATACTAAAAATTTTATTTCCCTTGATGGGAATGCTTTTACACGAATTCATTTCGCATTCTACATAACAATTCAAATTTGATTACTGTCGACGACGACAACAAAATTTGTTTACAATCTATTACGATAATAAATTGTTTTTAATAATTTTAAGAAAGTTTTGACTTCATGATATAAATTCAATCAAAAAAATTATTATGTAATTATTTTTTTTTCTCAGAAAAAAAATTAAAAAAAATATTTTCTAAACCAATATTTTAGAGCATCCGTTAACTTTTCTCTTTTACTAATCTAATATGAGAAAAGTTAACGGATGTCCTAAAGACATTTTAGTGAACCATTTTAGAAAATATTTTATGAAAAAAAAAAGTAATTAATATTTTAATATTTTTTTCTATTTTTCATCAAAGTTGTATAAAATTTATTTTCAAATAATTTATTAACAATTATTCCGAGGTTACTGTTAACATGATCCATCTAATAAAAATGAGTACAGACTCTCAATAAGCCCAATCCATATTTTAATCGTTTATGGCGTCACCTAGGCCTCATCCAAAAAATGGCATCACCTAGGCAGTTGGCAATAGTCTATCCTTCCCAATGACCAAATTAGCCTTTTTTTTTTTTTAATTTTATTTAATCTCTAGTGCTAGGTATATCATATCTGCAATATGCCCCTACATTCCACAACTGTGAAGCAACAACAAAACTAAGCGGTATCTCGTCCCCTCTTCAGGGCAGGAGTGGGATAAGTTGGGGATAAAGCAAGTTAAAGACATTTTTCCATTTGTAAGAGGTAAAGATGAAAGAGAAAGGGTAAGAATGTTTGAGAGAGAGAGAGAGAGAAGTGTTTTAAGAATGATAGTAGAATAATATGTATAAAAATAAATAAATTGCAAATAACATCTGCAGACAAAAAATTATATATAAATATTTTGAATATATATTAAATAAAAACATATATATACACATTTAGGACGGTACAAGACAAGACAAAACAAGCAAAACTCGCCCCCCATCCAATCATCTCTTTGGGGCAGGAAAAATCCACATAAGACAGAGCAGGCGGGATGTAGAATTTCGCCATCCCTTTATACGAGAAACATATTATATATGTCTAATGTATAAAACAATTATATAGGCTGTGCCTATGACAACAGCTCACAGGTTGAATGAATGCATTTAAAGAACTAAAGAAGTGGGAAACAAGTCACTTTTATAAAGAGCTTAACTTCAAGGAGTGCCAGATACATCATACATGTGCTGACAATGAATCCAAAAAAGAGGGCTAAAGTTGACGCATCTTCCTGTGGTTATGATATTCAAATGTCATTGTAACTCTAGCTATGACGATCTGATTGCATTGGCAACATAAAATGAACATAGACTACTGTAATGCTTCTTGTGTTCTTTTTTTTTTTTGAGAAAGTGCTTCTTGTGTTCTTCATTCTCCGCAACACAACTATCAGATTATAAGGTAATAGATTCTCAAAAAGAGATTATAAGATAAATATTACGTGGTCATAATTCATACTTTTTGCTGACAGGAAGATGTCATTACTTAAAATGGCCTCATTTAATTGTAGCTCATTGCTGTTTGAAAACCATACGGTGATGATTTTAAAGCTTTCTAAATTGCAGTGTAACCAAACTTAATTTTAATGAAGATACTCCAAAAGGTAACTTAAGTCACTCAAGTAAAAGTTGGATCATAAGTCTAATAAAGATCTCCATTTGATTAAACATTTATTCAAATCAAAGGAAATATCTCACAAACTCATTTAACCAATGACAATTTATTAGAACGTCCTAGAGACATGAGTGGCAAAGAGGCAGATCGCAAGTTGAACTTCATGATCAGACAGCAGGGATTAAATTACATAGATTAACGTGTGAATTACAATTTGCCAAAAGAGCTAATGCCAATTTCAAATTCAGTATAACTCTAACAAATGAAAGTAGAATTCTACATTCCACTAAACAACAAACCCTATTTGAAGGTAATCGGAAATTGAACTTCCACTGCACCTTTAAGAAAAGCAAAAAACAAGCTAAAATGAAAGAGACAACATTCACAAGCAAGCACCAAGTCACACGCTCAATATATATATATATATATATATATATATATATATATATACACACACCCAAGCTTCCTAGTAAATTACCCAAGCATTATGTAATTTCTAGCCAAGGCCTTCTAGCTCAATTGGTTGGCAACTCTTAGTGTTTCCATAACATCCAAGGTTCAAATCCCCCTCCCCCATTGTAACTATTAAATTATCAACAACAAAAAATAAAGAAAAAGCATTACCTAATTTCTATGCATTTAAGTAAATGAAGGGAGGGGGGAAAAACAGACATTCATGGTCCTTCTGTTAAATCTAGCAAAATGATGCCAATGAATATTGGTTCCATTCGTTATATTCAGCAACCTTATGAACATGTCAAAATACATTCAAGTTGGTACACAGCATCTGCCATTTCATTATGTCAAAGTAGTAAAACATTATACATGACAAAGAAAATTTCAGATCATCACCAAGGAGGATTAGAACCTTCTCTTACAGAAGGTGACCTAGAGACCACACTCCCATCTGCACCAAACCTTGAAACGCTCCTTACACTTTTAGGAGTAGCCAAACCAGGGCTTGCACCTCGGTAGCTGGCACGGAGAGTCTCATCAACAGTAGAGGAAGACTTTGCAATTGCATTCCTTACAAACTTCTGGGCAGCAGAAGAAAGTGTACGCACACTTGGGCTAGCACTACCCCCTCTAACAGGGGATGGCAGCGGAGGCTTCTGAAACATCTTCGACCTCTCCCTTAGCTTGCGTGCAGCATCCCTAGACAGTGAGTGAGCCTTCTCGTCCCTTACAGGCACTTTTGGAATCTTATAATGAGGACCCTCACCACTTCCCCCAATATCAAGCGGTGTGTCCTCAGGCTCCAACCTTAATGGTGTACCTTCAATTTCACCCCATGTAATAAACGGTGACTCATCAACCCCCGGTGCAGGCGATGGAGTTCTAACAAAACTATACCCATTTTCCGCTTTCTTCCCTGACTCAACATAAAACAGATTCGGGGTCTTCCTCAAATCCTCCAAATCATACTTCTTCAACTTATCCCCATCTCTATCGAACACTGGAAATGGGGTTGCCCCTGCCACTGGTGTATAAAGCACCTCAACAGTCCCATCATCTTTCGGCCTAGAATCCAACATTTTCCCATGAAACCTAGTATTAGCACGACTGATTTCCTTGGTTAAAGCTTTTAACCTAACCGCCCGTTCCTCCTCTGTCAACGGGGCTTCCCCCCTATCAGCCGGATGATACATCAGCAAATTCTTTGCACTATACTTCCAGCCTTCCAAAGTACTCACGGGTTGATCCGAAGTACCATAGCCATCAGTAATTCTCTCCCTCTTGACATCCTCAATTGCTTTAACATCTTCATTTTCACCTTCTAACAGATACCCATGTCTCTCTTTCCTCTTCCTATTCACTTTCTCTATAATCTTCGTAAAACTATAATTATCCTCACTTGTATACCGCCTAAAGAACTCATCCAACGACAAAGACACATCGACCTCACTATTATTATCGCTACTAACACCGAATAATTCCCTATCCGAAACACTAAAATTCATGGTGTTTTTCGGGGTTTTAGCATCAAATTCATCGAGAGGTGTAAAATTTCTAACAAATGTGGAACCAGGTGTTTGAGTTTTCCGATCAGTATTGGAATTATTTACCTTTGCAGCACGGCGCTCCATGATCTTCAACTGGGCGTCTCGGATTTGAACCGGGTCACCCGTCCTGATCGCCTCTAGCCAATCGAGCCTGTCCCGGAGCTTCGAGATGTCAGGGAAGAAGTCACGCTCGATGATCTTCTCAATTGCAGCGACATAGGAGTCCTCGTCGAGGACCTTGGAGTGGTTCCTAGGGTTTCTGGGAGTGATTTGATTGGAGTTCTTAGGGGTTTGGAGGGCATTATCGGAAATTGGTGTCGAAGGCGATGGGGAAGAGAGGTGGCGAGGAGAGTGACCTGGAGAGAGAAGCATGTTGAAGATTGAAGAATTAGGGTTTTGGATTTTGATGATGATGAAGAAGAATATGATGATGAGATTTTGGGGATTCTTCTGATAAGAAATCGAAAGGGGATTAGGGTTAGGGTTTCGGTATGGCTGTGGAGGTGGTTGTTCGATTTTGATTCGGATACTCAATACTAATTTAATTTAGATGGTAGAAGAAATGCGTGTTTGTGTTTGTGTTTGATTTTGTGGATGTTGCAGTTATGTCCCCGTACTTATAGGATTTTTCAATTTTTGCCCTCGAGTCGACGCCGCGTGATTTTGCAGCGATGTCGCTACACTTTTCTCCACCTTCTTTCAAGTTTCAATGTTTGACTAATCAACCTCGAAAAAGTTTATCACAGCACATTTTATTATTTATTTAATCAAATAATCTTAAAATATTTTATATCATACTAACCAATCTATAAAAAAGAAAAAAAAAGAATAATTTTATTATTTATAGATATGTTCAATAAATTTAAGAGGATAGGTTTTTCTTTTTTAAAATAAATTGTCTTAATTAATTAATTAAAGTTCTCCATGTATTTACTTACATATTTATATGGAGAATGATATTGAATACATGAATAGAAACAATCTTTATTTTCTATAATAAAAATAAAAATTAAATTTTTACTACAAATTTTTATTATATCATTAGAAAAAATATATATTAATGAATTTTTACTATAAAATTTCAAATTAATATAAAATATGCTAAAATGTCCAATTATTAATATATATATATATATATATATATATATATTAATAATGATTGGTAATTTTAACAAAATTTCACTATATATACATATCATAGATTTAAGGTGTAAGGACTGGATTTAGACCCTCAGCCCAATGGAAATGGATGATGGCCCAACAAGCCCAAAACAATATATTTGTTAGAAGATGGATTTCATAGGTAAAAAACTTAGTAAATTATGTCTAGGTCACAATGGATTGGATTCATGCTAAAAAGGTAAGAAAATACAATTTGAAAGGAGTAACTCTCCTCGGTCAAGTCCAAGGATGAGAAGTTCTTATATTTATTCAAGTTTATCCAAAGTACAAGGAGTTCTTTCTTTTTCTCTCAGATTCCATCTCTCATTTTTCATGGAGGTCATCCCTTTATATAGTCTTCTTCTTTTCGATCTCAGCCTTCCACTTGTTGATTATGTAGATGATCTTCTGGATGCTTGTCCCATTAGAACCCTCCTGTGAACTTTGTGTGTAGAGGTAAGACTAAATATCATTGTTCAGATGTCATTTCCACATAAATGCAGCTAGTTGGTTAGATGTAGAACATTTAATGTGGTAGCGACAGCCTTCTTCTCAGATATTTCTTAGTTTACTGTTGACTCCTTTGTCTGAAACTTATCCTCAAAAGTATAGTTGACTCTTACGGTACTCTCTAGGCTGCCGGGTGCCAACCTTCAACAATGCTCCTCGAGGACGTTTGGCTCCTCGGAAGACACCACTTGTTCGTTGTTATTTGTTCTTGTCCTCGGCCCATGAACCCACATACTTATCTTATTGTTTGATCATCCTCGCTCTCCTCTATATTCTGGGGCATGGCCCATGGCCCAATACTCCTACTCAGTTCTTTTATCCTCACATAAGGTGTGGTCTCATGTCATCAACTTTGATGAGATACCATCCAACCATAATTTATCTTATAGTTTAATGTGATATAAGTTGAATTTTTTTTAAAGTATTTTTTTAGTGCAAAAATTATTAGTAAATATAATAATTTTAATAAGCTCAACAAGCCAAGTATTAGTTATATTGCACTTAATTTACTTAATTTATATCATTCAGGCTACAAGAAATAAATGGTATTTATGATATCTTTTTAGGGTAGTGTTCATAGGTGCCTGTTAAAAAACTACTTTATGTTAATGAAGTCAACTTTTTGTCAGATTTTTAACCAATTTTATAGGGTGTAGAGCCAATAAAGTCAACCCTTTGAGTTTTAATTGTCACTTCAGTACTATTTTCAGTCATTTCATCAATTTATAAAAAATTTATTAGGTGGACCCCATAATAAATTATTCTTAACGGACACCTTACGGTGCCCGTTAACATTTCCCATCTTTTTATAGCTATGATAAAATTTCAACTTATGATGTTTGCTCTGTGATGATTGCTCTTTATCATCAAACTAAAGGCACTGATTGATTATTTTTGAATAGGACGGATTTGAACCCCAAATATCTTATTTGACAATAATAGATTTTACTAGTTGAGTTAATTGGAACTTATGAATTTTTCTCAAGTTATAATTGGCACTTGGCAGGTGTATATGAAAATTCTTTACAATGAGATTACCCAATTTATAGTATAATACACCTTTTTTGGACTTGAGTTCAATGATTGGTTTGAATTTTATTATTATTATTTTTTTCTGTTGGGGGGGGGGGGGGGGGATTTGATCCAAATAAAAACATTTCAACTAGCAAACAATAAAATCTAATTTATTAGTTTATATATATATATATATATATATAGCTTATTACAATTTTTTATTTATTAAAAAGGATAAGACTAGCTTCCATGACTTCAGAATGATTGTGCATATCATTAAGGGTGTTGGCATTATTAAAAGATTTTAGGATGAATTACATTAAGTGCTTGTGATGTTTCACGAAATGACACTCTCTTAGTGGTTAAACCAAAAAATATTTGTTGGGATCATGATTAATTTCAATCTTATGGAGAGATATAAAAAAAAAAAAAAATCACTATATATACTTATTCTTTATAAGTTGAATCTAATCGCTATATATCTATCATGACTTCTGAGTAGATTTTTTGGTGTGTTTTTATGTTAGAACTTTTTCCCCTCTTTTTCCCTTGTGGTGTGTGTGTGTTTGTTTCTCAAAAAAATAATAATTACTATATATCCAAAAAGCACAAAAAACTACAAGCTTTATATATACACATGCACACATAATTTTCATATATATATATATATGTATAATAATTTTGTTTTATTTTGAAAGATTTTAGATATAAATATCACATAAAGTGTATAATTTTTTTCCCCAAAATCACATATAATGTGCTCAATGATGTATAAGCGACATTAATATAATATGAAACACTTTCTTTAACAATTTGCTAATAACAACTCGTTGGAAGTGTTAAGGTTTGTATAAAACTATAAATGAGGCATGTTGCCCCTCAATTATTATCAACTATAATTGAGTTATATGTCAAGAGTCTTGGAACTCAATGACTAAAATTCTTTTCATAAGGGAGAATTTAGATTTAAAAACTCTCCATAATACTAGTACTAAGAACATTTAATTACCTAATACTAAAAAACTAAAGAAATTATTGTGATGTTCTATTCTCATTGGTGAGATAAGTCAACTGTAACTCTGTAAGTGACCTAAGCACAATAGGAGATTATTTACAAATAAAGTCTTTCCTTTTCCATCCCTAATTCACTACATGTTTTTTATTTTTTGAGAAGAAATTCCCTACATGGTTGATTGAGAATTGAGATTAGAACGTAGATAAAAGAGTGTGGGAATATTAATGCTTGTGGTGGATAGAATCAAGTGAATGGTTATCCTAATAGAGGCCATCTATTTCATTAAAGTTTCATTAATGCCCCTTGAAATATTATGATTAAATAAAGTACAATACCAGTTGATTTGGGGGAAAAATGTGCATGAAAACTATTTCCAAAATTTTAATTTTATTTTATCAAAATTATATTTGAAAAAAGCTTTTTATTATATTATATTTTATTGGAAATAAAAATTCTTTTTACAAAAAATATTGGAAATTACAATATGGGTGCTAAATCACAAGAAAAAAAAAAAAAACAACTATTTTAGCACCCCAAACACCATAAAATGCCATACATTTGGAGTGTCAAAGCCAAATTTTTTTGGCAACATGCTACATTGAACTGTTACTAGTAGTAACTTACTATAGCAAGCTGCTACTTATTTTTTATTGCTCTTTTTTATTCTCTCCTCTACCTCTCTCTCTCTCTCTCTATTACCTTGTCACCAATGCCTCTCACCTATGATTCGTCTTTGTGGCGGTGGCATGATGGTGGGTTCTCAGTGTTTGTGGGTTTTGTTGAAGGTTCAGTAAGTTTTTGGTTGGGCTTTTTGTTGTTCTATGCAGTGTTTAGGTAAGGATTTAAGGGTATTTTGGTGTTGGCATTGTGGGTTTTGGGTATGATTTGCAGAGGGTATTTTGAAGGTTTTTTTAATGATGTCTCATGGGTTAATTTGTTGGGTTTTTTGTGATGTTTGTTGAGTTTTTTGTGTTAAAGGTAGAAGAAGAAAGTGATGTAACAAATGAGGGAGGCAAAGAGATAAAGGGACATGAGAGAGGGGATTTTGAGAGGTGAAAATCAAGCAAATTAAAATTTCTATTTGGGGACTAGAAATGAGAGTGAGAAAAGTGGTTAGTTTGTTGGGTTGTTTCAAATGAAGAGAGAGAGAGAGAGATGAATAAATAAATGAATAGTGTTGGTTATGACGTGAAAAATAAGAGATGTGATGTAAGGTGAATTGTGAAATGATGGGTTAAAATAGATAAAATAGCTTTTTGGATTGCTAAATGCTAATAGTATCTTAAGAAGCTTGCTCTATGGAGTATAGATAGACTCACAAGACTTTGGGTCCCACAGTTTCTGGTCCACCTTATAGAGCATGCTCATAAGGTAATTAGTCCATGAAGGGGGAAAATCCTCCAATATTTTAGGTCCAATTAACGAGTGTCTCACGGAATTCGTTAATATTTAACTTTTTATGGTAATCGATGAACTTATTTTTGGGTAGGAATGGCAACGGGTCGAATTTGGGGCGGGTTTCTTTATGCCCGAAATTGCCCTACGGGCCCACCCCCATTACCCGAACCTGCCCTGTTTAATAAATGGATTTTTTTAACCCCCAAACCCACCCCATCGAGCTCCATCCAGCCATGCCACTTTAGGGCCCAATCCATGGCCTTAACCGTGGCACAATCAAAAAAACAAAAAAACAAAAATTATGTTGGACTGAAGCCTATACCGTGGCCCAATCACAAAAAAGATTTATTTGCCCATATTTAAGCCCTATACCGTGGCCCAAATGCCAAATCAGTCCAAAAATCAATCTCATAGCAGCAAAAAATAATAATAATAATAATAATAATAATAATAATAATAATAATAATAATAATAAAAAACCTACCAAGGACATGGCTGGATTGTAAAAATTCTTTTTACAAAAAAAGCCCTACAACAAATTGGACCACATGTCCAAAAAAAAGAAAAAAGAAAAGAAAAGGAAGGGGTGTTCTGATAACAGATAACACAAGGACAAGGGGGCAACTGATGGGGATGAGACAAGTATAGCTCGTCCTTGAGTTGTTGTCCAAAGCACATAAGAAACCACAAAGATTGGGCCTATTTCAGCTTGTCCATAGTGTCATTCATGTCTAGTAAGGTTGTCTTAATATAAAAATGTTGTCCTGCATAAGGAGGCCGTCCAAATTAAAGGTGGTCGTCCAGGCATGGAGGTAGATGGACGACCCTTTAACACTTGGAATATCTTTAGAATGAATTTATACTTTGAAGTATAAGCAAAATCCTTGCTCATCGCTTTAACTTCTCACTAAACTCCTAACTTCTAATGGCAGTTAAGATTAAATCTTCTAACTTTTATAGCAGTTGTAGAAGTTAGGTCTAAACCTTGTAACTTCCATACGATTTAAGGAAGTTACCAATCAAGTAACCACTCCAGGCTCACTATATAAGGACTCATCCATATCAAACGAAAGTAAGTTTTCCACCGCTCCTCAAAAGTTTGAATTCTTGAGTTCTAAGAAAAAACTAACTTAAGCATCGGAGGGTTCTTGGCCGGTTCACCCCGGTCACCTTTGATCGTGTTTTTCTTTCTTTTCAGGCCTTTCAAACAACCTCTTATCCATTGAAGCCCGGAGCATTCAACTTATTGATTTTCTGTGCATTATCAGCTGACACCGTTTGTGGGAAGATTAAATTTGTGTTTTTACAATTTATCTTTCTTTTGACAAAAAGGCTATATGGTCTAGACAAGGTCAATGGCCACTAGTCCAGGCCACCAGGAGAGTGGAAACGCTTCCAGCCACCCTAATTGCGCTCACCAGTCAGTGCCTATTGTGTAACCGCCTTCCGTCCGACAAATGCAGTCCATGGCAGAGTTAGCCTGTCAGAATTAAAAGTTGACTCGAGAAATAAACCAAAGAAAGCACATCATGAAAGGTATGTGGAAGGACAGGCTCAGAGTCAAGAAGTTAAAGAAGAAAATGTGGAGCACGAGAACCACTCAAAGAGGACAGCATTGCGTAGGGTGCCACATTTAGAAAGAGAAATGGATCAAATGAGGAGGGCTATGGACAAGATGGGGGAGAATATGAAAAGGACGAATCATGTAGATGATTTAGTTCATCAAACCGATTCCCCTTTTGTAGCCTCCATTAATAGTCATTCCCTGCCTTCCAAGTTCAAGATGCCCTCATTGGATTCCTATGATGGAACGTGCAACCCATGTGACCACATTGCAACCTTCAAGACCACAATGCACCTTTAAGGAGTTCCAGATGAGATAATGTGTAGGGCCTTCCCAACCACCCTCAAGGGGCTAGCATGGGTATGGTTTAGTAAAATACCTCCGAATACTGTTGGTTCTTTCGAGGAGTTAAGTAAGTTGTTCGTCAACAACTTTATTAGAGGGCAAAGGCACAAACATTCCTCGTCCAGCCTGCTGACTATAGAACAAGGAGAAAATGAAAGCTTGTGGTCCTTCATTACTCGCTTTAACAAAGAAGCCCTGACAGTAGACGAAATGGACGATAAATTGATGTTGGCAGCCTTCCACAATGGAGTTAGTTCAGATTTGTTCATCCACAAGCTTTATGAACAAAAGCCACAAACCATGGTTGAACTCGTCCATTCAGCCTAAAGCTTTATGAATGCAAAAGATGTGATCATTGCCAAGAAGAGGAGACAGCAGAACGAATGGAAGCGGACTTCTCACATCATCCTAAATAAGGCCCTTATCCAAAGAAGGCCTGGACAAGAGAGAATAAGGATAGAGACAACAGGAAGGCAGTTTCGTTTTCAAGAAGAGGTCAGCATTACACACCCTTAAATATTCCACTTGATCAAGTGCTTATGCAGATCAAGGATGATTCATCCTTGAAGTGGCCAGAGAAGATGAAGGGAGATCCTAACAAGCGCAATAAGAATAAGTATTGCCGCTTCCACAGAGACCACGAGTATGACACAGATGAGTGCTATGACTTGAAACAGCAAATAGAGAATCATATTAGGCAGGGAAAACTGAGGAATTTTCTGGGACGAGATCATAAAGATGAGAAGTTGAAAGGAAAGGTGGAAGAGTCATCATGTCCCCCACTTGGAGAAATAAGAGTCATTGTAGGAGGAACTTCAGCAGGGCAATCCTCTAAGTCAAAGAAGACTTACCTGAAGGTGGTACAGAACGTCCAACTTTTTGGATGACCACCAAGGATCGGGGGGGGGGGGGGGGCAGACAAGCAGGCCATTACCTTTATAGATGAAGACGCTAGAAAGGTCCATCACCCACATGACGATGCAATCGTCATAACTTTGCTCATTGCAGATTACATGACTAGAAGCGTGTTGATAGATAATGGAAGTTCAGCAAACATTTTGTATTATCCTGCTTTCCTGCAGATGAGGCTAGGACGAGACCAACTTCGTTCAGTGAACTCTCTCTTAGTAGGATTCGGAGGAATGAAGGTAAAACCAGTGGGAACTATTACTCTACCTGTAGTGGTAGGAGCGTATCCACAATAGATAGCCAAAGAAGTAAACTTCCTTGTCGTGGATTGCTCGTCTTCCTACAATGCCATCATTGGACGACCAACTCTGAATAGTTGGAAAGTAGTGACATCCACCTACCACCTGTCTATCAAGTTCCCAACAGATTATGGAATAGGGCAAGTACAAGGAGGTCAACTAGTAGCTAGGGAATGCTACTTAGCCATGTTGGCTATGGACGAGCATGTGCAGACGATGAATATAGAGGAAAGAAGGGTTGTTGCAAAGTCCACTGAAGTACTAGAACATATCCCTCTCGAAGAGGGTAATCCCGAGAAGTTTACCAGAATAAGAGCGAGTATGGAGGAGAAGACAAAGCAAGACCTCATCCAATTCTTAAGAAAGAGCATTGATGTTTTCGCGTGGAGCCATGAAGACATGCCAGGAATTGACCCAAGTGTCATTACTCATCGATTGAATGTGTATCCATCTTCCAAGCCTGTTCGTCAGAAGAAGAGAGTCTTTGCTCTTGAGCGAGATAATGCTATCAAGGAAGAGGTCCAGAAGTTAGTCACATCATAATTTATTCGGGAAGTCTATTACCCGGATTGGTTATCCAATGTGGTGATGGTCAATAAGGCAAATGGCAAGTGGAGAATGTGTGTAGACTTCACTGATTTAAACAAGGCTTATCCCAAGAATAGTTATCCTTTGCCACGCATTGATCAGTTAGTAGATTCAATGGCGGGTCGTCAGTTGCTGAGCTTCATGGACACCTTTTCAGGGTACAATCAAATAAAGATGGACAAGGGAGATCAAGAGAAGACATCCTTCATTACCAGTCAAGGCTTGTTTTGCTAAAAAGTTATGCCCTTCGGTTTGAAGAATGTAGGGGCAACTTATCAAAGGCTGGTTAACCATATGTTTCGTCCACAGATTGGACAGAATGTAGAAGTATATGTAGATGATATGTTGATGAAAAGCTAGGACGAGGACAAGCATCTAGATGACCTTCAAAAGACCTTTGATACTTTGAGACGATATAATATGAAGTTGAATCCGAGCAAGTGTGCCTTCGGAGTTTCATCAGGAAAATTTCTTGGGTTCATGGTTTCACATAGGGGAATTGAAGTAAATCTTGATAAAATCCAAGCGATACTAAATATGGAACCACTGAGGAATATCAAGGACATCTAATCTCTCACTGGACGAGTTGCAGCCCTTAACAAATTTGTTTCAAAAGCAACTGACAAGTGTTTGCCATTTTTCAAGGTTCTCAAAAAGGCATTTGAATGGACGGACGAGTGTCAGAAGGCCTTCCAAGACCTTAAGGTCTATCTTACCACAGTCCCCTTACTAAGTCCATCCATACCAAGTGAGGAGTTGTATTTGTACCTAGCAGTGTCCTCACATGCAGTAAGTTCAGCGCTAGTTAGAGAAGAAGGAAAGATACAGAAGCCTGTTTATTATACAAGTCGAGCATTAAGAGGGGCTGAAGGACAGTATCCCATGATGGAAAAGCTGGCCTTTGCACTGGTAACAACTTCCAAGAAATAAAGGCTTTACTTCTAGGCTCATGTCATCAATGTCATGACAGATCATCCACTCAGGAAGGCAATAAACAAGTTGAAAGCCGCAGGACGATTGATACAGTGGGCCATTGAACTTAGTGAGTTCGATATCAGGTATCACCTAAGAATGCAATAAAAGCTCAAGTCCTAGCAGATTTCATTGCAGAGTTTACTCCAAGCCATGGTGATTTAGATGAAGAAAATAAAACTAAGGCATGGATCGTCCAAGTAGATGGGTTGTCCACACTATATGCAAAAGGAACAGGAGTTGTATTGAAATCCCTAGAATGGGATAAGTTGAAGTATACAACTCATCTGCAGTACCAAACAACCAACAATGAAGTCAAGTATGAAGCCCTTCTTAAAAGGCTAGAATTGGCTAAGTCCTTAAGGGCAGAATCAATAGTCGTCCAAGGAGACTCTCAGTTAAACATAGGCAAAGTAAATGGAACATGTGAAGCAAAAGAAGAACGAATATAGAGGTACCTCAGTAGGGTGAAACACCTTATTAAGAAATTTAAAGAAGCCACTTTCATTCAAGTCCCAAGGGAAGAAAACATGGAAGCAAATGCTTTAGCAAAGGTAGCCTCTGTAAATGGATCAGTGGATGAGCTTGATGAAGTCCAATACATGCCTAGTGTAGATCTTCCAGAGTTGTAGCAGATAAAAGGCCAAAGGAATTGGATGACCCCAATAATAGTTTACCTAAGGGACAGAAGGCTTCCAGAAGAAAGAGATGAAGCTAGAAAGCTAAGGATTAGATCAGCTAAATATGTCCTTATAGACGAGGTGCTGTACAAAGGAGGTTTTTCTCAACCTTACCTAAGGTGTCTGGCTCCAAATGAGGCAAACTACGTCTTAAGAGAAATTCACGAAGGAGCATATGGAAATCATTCAGGAGCAAGAGCCCTCGTCCACAAGGTCATCCGCACAGGTTACTACTGGCTAACCATTCAAGCAAATGCTAAGGCCTATGTAAAGGTGTGTGATCAATGTCAATGCTTCAGCAACGTTCCTAGACAACCGTCAGAGTATCCCACCCTAATGATGGCTCTGTGGCCCTTTGCACAATGGGGATTGGATATTTTAGGTCCTTTTCCAATGGGAACCAAGCAGATGAAGTTTCTGGTAGCGAGGATTGATTACTTCACTAAGTGGATGGAAGCTAAACCTTTAGCAAAAATCACACAGCAAAATGTAAAAAAACTTCGTCTGGAAGAGCATTGTGTGCCGATTTGGGGTACCTAGGGTACTAGTGTTAGATAATGGACGACAATTCGATAACACACCCTTTAGAGATTTCTGCGAGCAACTTGGAATAAAAAATCATTATTCCTCACCCTCCCACCTGTAAGCAAATGGACAAGCAGAAGTAGCAAACCGATCCTTGTTGAAGATCATCAAGGCTCGGCTTGAGGGGGCAAAGGGAGTATGGCCAGACGAGCTACCAAGTGTTCTATGGGCTTACAGGACGACTGTGAGGACCCCCACAGGGGAAACTCCTTTTAAATTAACCTATGGAAGTGAAGTAGTCATAACTGTAGAAGTACACGTGGCTAGTCATAGGGTGATGAAGTACCAAGATAAGGAGAATGAAGAACAACTTCATCTTAACCTCGATCTAATAGACGGGGTAAGGATGTAGGCAGAGTAAAGAATAGCAAAGTATAAAAACCTCATGGCTAGATAGTAAGATGCAGTGGTGAAACCCAAGCACTTTAACATTGGGGACCTTGTCCTAAAAAGGGTCTTTTTAGCAACCAGTAACCCAACTCATGGGAAACTGGGGCCTAATTAGGAAGGACCTTACAGGGTTATTAATTGCAAGAGGCAAGTATCATACTACTTGGAAGCCCTGGATGGAAGAAAGCTGGAACACCCTTGGAACGTTGAGCATTTAAGGAAATATTACCAATGAGGTATCATCCTGGACGAGCATCATATTGGACTATTATTCTGGACGAGCCAAAGTTTGTTGTTTTCCGTTACTTATGTTTACTTGTGTTTGTTATTAGTAATATATGTTGCTTAGTATATTCCCTAAAAAAGTGTTAGTTTCTAACTTATGCACTGTCTAAGGACAAGTTTATGATAAACGAAGTCATGTACTTAAGGCACTAGCTTCTAAGCATGTGCCATGCTTATGGACGATGTTTATGTTATGTTTGAATTCCCAATATATATATATATATTGTTATGTGAAACCTAAGGTATATTTGTCTATTCAATTGACAAAATAAAGCCTAAGGTATATTCATCCAAATAATGGACGAGAAAAAAATGTGCACAAAAATATTCAAAATCCATGGATAAACCTGACTAGTTAAACAATCCAATTTCTGAATGAGTAAATGCTGGAAAACGTCTTGCCCAAAGACGAAGATTAATGCGAGCTATAAGTTAAACTTATAGACAGAAAGCTGGCAAAAGAAATTCCATTCATAGACGAGTTACACGTGCAAAATATAGTGAATGGAATGTTGAGCATAAAAAGTTGTCCTAATATGGACAAACTAAATGCCTTCACAAAGTGGACATACCACACAAGCCATTAGACATTACACGGACGATATAAACAGAAGAAAACTTGTCGATGAATAAAGTATAACATGTCCAATAAATAATAAAGAATGAAGATGGAAACAAACATTCATTCATAAATATCTAAAAGGGTAGACAACCATCATCCAAAAACCCTTATAAAGTTAGCCTAAAAGGCAATTGTATCAGGACTCGCTTCAAAAACATGGACAAGTCAAATGTACTTAAATAAATTCAAATGGTCCAAAACAATGGACCTTATACTTAAATATATAAAAAGAAAGGGAAATAAATTATGACAAGATAAAATTTCAAACATCTTCTACTGAGGTGGGTTCTCTCCAGAATTAGGCTCATCCTGAGCAGGCTAAGTAGTGGCATCATTCTCAATGTTGACATCCTCAGAACTCGTCTGAAGGAGAGAGCTTGCAACACTAATATTGAGCTTGATGGAGCTAAAGTCAACTTCAGGGAAGTGTTCTTTAGCTTCCATACGGAAATCCTCAAAGCCAGCAGCGTAGTTCCTGTCCAAAAGGACGGTAAACTGACTTAAAGCTTTGAACTCCTCAATAGCAACTTCTTTGGCTTTGTTAAGAAGGGCACGCAACTCGTCATTCCCTTTTTGAAGATGGTCAAGACGAGTATCCTTTTCGATGATGCCGGCTGTAAGCTCTTCGACGAGGTTTTTCAACTCTTTAATCTCGTCCATAGCCTTGGTTGCCATCTCAGCTTTACCCCTACAGTCTGTCTGCACCTTACTAATCTTTGCTTCAAGCCTTGCTTTGTTCTGATCCATCTCAGTAGCCTGTCTAGATGCTGCTATGAACTTTGACATGGCCTACATATGCAATTGATTGAAGTTGATTAGACGAGAGATGTGAAATATGACAAGACAAAATGAAAGAAAAATAATAAAAACATACCTTGAAGAGATCATGAATAGCAGAGTGTTCAAATTCTTTCAAGGACATGTCATAGCACACAGCCATGTCCTTATCAGTCACAGCCTTTTGAAATCTTTCCCAAGCAAGATCTTCATTTTCTAGAAGGTTCATGGGAATTCTTCTAGAAGGCTAGGACAAGGTGGTTACCACAAACTTGGATGGAGTGGCCCCAACAAGTACGAACGAGTCCAGATCATGAATTGGGATGGACGGTTGTTGAAGGGCAGGAGGAATAATTGAGCCAGGCTTGACTACCCCAGATTTGGAAGACCCATGCTTCGCTTTTTTGTTTCCTCGACGACTGGGAAGATTTCCCAAATCAAGCGTCTTGGATAAATTTTTTCTTTTATCTCCAGCAGAAGGACGAGGCTGGGATTAGGCTTCTGGCAGGGTTACCTCGTCCACTAATCCTTTCCCTTTGTTTTCTTTCATGGTTGCCATCCCTGTAAAGAAAAGTATTAGAGTATGATCAAAAAAATAATAGAAGAAATTTTCTAAGTAAAACTCAAGTCTACAAGTAGTAAGCTCGTGGGCTAAAGCTTCAAGAGAAGGTTCGAGTCCGAGTCCCCAAGTTGCAAGACATTGGAGAGTAACCAAGGAATGAAAACTCCTGTCAGCAAATAGACGAGCCTTCTAGATGCGTTCAAGATGGAATCTGTTTAAAGAAGGTCATCTAACAGCTAAAAAAAAAAAATAGGAGAAAGGAAGAAAAATGTTAGACGAGTTTAAAAAAGATAGAAAATATTGAATAGGAAAGAAACATACCTTCTAGACGAAGGTTCACTAGTTCTCTAGTATAGGGGGCGAATGGATCCTTGCCAACCTCAACAGGGTTTCCAGCCCAAAAACCAGAGACGAAGAAAAACTTCATCTTCCAATTTCTATCAGATGTGGGAAGGGACCTTATTGAACTAGAATCTTTACCCCTAGCTGTGAATTGATAAAAACCAAGGAATTGACTAATTTCTGAGGGTTTGTAGCAGTAAAGGAACTCGTCCACAGTGAGAGGACGATCCCCTTCAAACACCACCCTCCACAAAACTTGCATAGAGACGACTAGCCTCCATGCATTGGGATTAAATTAGCATACTCCTAAACCTAGCCTAGTAAGTAACTCTCTAGCAAAAGCATTGAGAGGCAATCTAAGTCCCCCCAAAAGATTAGCCTCATAAACACCTATTCCAAAATGAGGTTTATAGCACCACTCACCATAGACGGCTAACCTAAGGTGAAGGTCGTCTGGAATTTGGTACCAACTTCTAAGGGAGACAAGCCTTTTCTCATCTATCTTGGAATGGACACCTACAACACAACTATACACAGTTTCTACCTCGTCTAAATCAGTGGACGAATGAACACTCGTGGAGGTACCAGCTTGTAACCCAGAAGCTGTCCTCGTCCTAAGTGCTTCTTGAAGAACCTCTAAAGGAACCTTTGGAACTCCGGATGTGTATTGCTCGTCTGTGGTGTTCCCTCCACTACTACTATCACTATAACTTCTACTGCTGTTACTGCTAGAACCACTATCACTAGTACTATCGTGATACTCGTCTATCTCCCTATTATCACTATTGCTAGATGAGGATATTACAACCTCAAACATCTGAAAAACTTAAAGGAAAACCTAAAGACGAAGATGAAGAAAATACCTGGTTCTAAATGATGAAGGCCTAAGGACGCAGGAGGACTTCTAAACGAGGCGCTAGACGACAAATATCAGGGGAGAATATTTTAGAAATGCGAAAGGGCAGGAGAGGAATTCTACTATTTATAGGCAACGAGGCTTGGTATCTGAAATGACGCGACCAACCAGGAGAAACCACGTGGCATTTTTCTTGAGAGATGAAACGACATGATTGAAATACACCAGATTGAACCACGTGTCAAAAAAAAGAAAAGAAAAAGGAAGGACCATTTTGATAACAGACAACACAAGGACAAGGGGGCAACTGATGGGGATGAGACAAGTGTAGCTTGTCCTTGAGTTTTCGTCCAAAGCACATAAGAAACCACAAAGATTGGGCCTGTTCCAGCTCGTCCATAGCGTCATTCATGTCTAGTAAGGTTTTCCTAATATAAAAATGTTGTCTAGCATAAAGAGGCCGTCCAAATTAAAGGAGGTCGTCCAAGCATGGAGGCAGATGGATGACCCTTCCACACTTGGAATATCTTCAGAATGAATTTATACACAAAAACTTATATTTCGAAAAACGTTCTACTATTTTGAAGTATAAGCAAAATCCTTGCTCGTCGCTTTAACTTCTCACTAAACTCCTAACTTCTAATGGCAGTTATAGAAGATAAGATTAAATCTTCTAACTTCTATTGCAGTTGTAGAAGTTAGGTCTGAACCTTGTAACTTCCATATGGTTTAAGGAAGTTATCAATCAAGTAACCACTCTAAGGCTCACTATATAAGGACTCGTCCATATCAAACGAAAGTAAGTTTTCCACCGCTCCTTCAAAGTTGGAATTCTTGAGTTCTAAGAAAAAACTAACTTAAGCATCAGAGGGTTCTTGGCCGGTTCACCCCGGTCACCTTTGATCGTGTTTTTCTTTCTTTTCAGGCCTTTCAAACAACCTCTAATCCATTGAAGCCTGAAACATTCAGCCTACTGATTTTCTGTGCATCATCATGAAACAAAAACCAAATTAGAACCATAACCCACAACCACCAATCACAAAAAACACAGCAACCACCAACGCCAAACCCGTCACCGCAATCTACCACCAAACGGACCGGACTCCACCACCTAATGACCCACCAAAACCCAAACCCACATAACCCACATCCCACAACCCATGCCCACCAAGACCCACCACGGTCTCACGCCCACTATGACTCAGCACGACCCTACAGCTCCACACCCACCACAACTCACCGGCAACCCACAACCTGCCAAGGCCAATCCGAAGCCCACCCACCTAAACTGATCTGAAGCCACCACAAACAACCACACAAAAATTTCATATTTATTATGATTTTCCCTTTCAAAATAAAAAACATAAACACAAACATATAAAGAATAATGAGAGACGAAATGAACTCCCCCAAAAAAAAAGAAGAAGGAAAAACACAGCCGTAAGGCCGAGGAGGGTGGCTGGCGACAGTGCATGAGAGCTTGAAAGAGAGAGAGGGCGGTTGAGAGGTGAGGGATTAGGGTTAGGGAAATGAATTGAGAAAGAGGAGTATTTATACCTAGGGTTTTAAATTTCTTTTAATATTATATATGTATACAGGTCGGGTTCGGAGCAGGTATCACTAAAATCCGCACCCGGTCCAAACTCGCTTTGAGTTTTATTTTAAAAACCCAGACCCGACCTTACTGTTTCGCTGGTCTGGTCGAGTACCTTGTAGGTCGAATAAAAATTGCCATTCCTATTTTTGGAGAGTTGCAAATCAATTAGTCGATGAAGTATTTTTATTTGTTTTTGTTACTTCCTATTGTGGGACCCATTAAATTCCTCCTTAACAAATGCTTGAATTAACAAAAGTCATTTTCTTTGGTAACTTCACAATCAGGTAACAATGACTAATTCTTAATGCCATTTAAACAAACATTGACTAACATAATTATAATATTTATTTAAAAAAACCATAATGTAATTAGATCTGAATAATTTATTTAACCATAAATAGTTAGCAATTCAAAGACTGCTTTAAGTGAAAACTATTAGATTACTTTTTTTTTGTTACTGTAATGTCATTAAAATAAAATGGAAGAACAAAAGAGGTAATCCACCCTACAAACAAACACGATAGCAGGTGGGAGATTACTATTATTGAAACAAAAAGATTAACAGGAGCATAAAGTAAATTTAGCAGCTTCATGGGTTGTTGAATTGCAGTTTCTCTGAACCCAACAAAATTAACATTAGTGAAAGCATATGCTAAACAACAAATGTTACTGATGGAAGTACTTGTGAGTGCACCGTCTCGCACACTCACACGTGGTTTATGCCCCCTATGGCACGCCTCAGTCGAATGAACCAAAGGTGGAGATTTGGAAGTTGCCATATGGTTTGGGTCCAGGAACCAAATTGGGGCTCTTGATTTTCATACATGAGTCTACATACCAAATTTTGGGTTCAGAGTTAGGGTACAACTTAGAAAGGTGTTAGACACCTAAGACCGCCCGGCTTGTGGGCTAGCCTCCATTATGTGTTAATAGGTCATATTTAATTAAAGAGTTTATTAAGTGAGCCTTAATTCTAAACCTAAACATACATCATGCACTTAGTTAAAAAAAGGACATACACAACATATTAAATATCACAATCAACAGAAAATGAAACATATTAAAACACAATCAAACTTATATTATTAAAAAAAAAAAAAAAAGGAAAATTAACAAATAATTAAACATATAAAGAAAGAAATCAAAATAAACTCAAACGTGGCATGATTGACTAAACAAAACATAGCAAACAAATAATTAACCTAAAACAGAGAATTCAAAGTCAACAAAATCACTAAATAAATGGAAATTAACTAATTAAATCAAAACAAAGTTTTTTCCCAAATCTTTGTTTGTGGTGTGTATGCATACTCAACCATGTATATGCATGGTAAAAACCATGCATGCGCATCTTTGAGCATGCGTACGCATCCTTAGCACAGAATTTGCTGAAATTACATTTTAGATTTAATCATATGCATACTTGAATTTAAATTAATGGGAAAAAAAAGATAAAAACTAAACTAAATAAATAACTACATCATGATCATGTTAACATACATCAAAAAAATATAATAACAATCAAACAAATAACATGTGAATACTTCTATATGTTAGACCATATTAACTTGAAATCTAAAGGCAAGAACAAAAGGAAATTCTAAAATCAAAGCAAATTAAATCACATGGTCAGATTAATGCGTATCAAAAGATCATAAACATCATTCAAATATAATAAGAACACTTAAGATATTATCAAACAAAGAATCATGTGGATCCTATGTAGCAAAGTGGGAAATCGTGGAGAGGAGACACACCTTGCTTTAGAATCATAGATTATAGCTTGTTTAACCGACCCCTTAGTGCCTACAATACTGATATTAGATTGAGATTACAAGGGAATTAAAGATCAAAATAATAATTTGATAACCACAACTTAAGAACAAAATTATTTTGAAAAAGGTTTTGAAAACAAAATAGAAAATCTAGTTTCTACCTTAGTTATTGCTAGAAAGAGGTTTTTGAGTACATAAAAACATGCTTAGGTGATGTGTGGGTGTTTAAAAAAGATGAACTAGGGTTTATAAGAGGTGGAGGCATTCTTTTTAGCTAGGATTTTGATTGGAGACATAAGGTAGGTATTTATTGGAGCAAACTAGGGTTTTCAGGGCCTTTTAGAGGCTTTTGGAGGTTTTCAAGGCTTTGAGGGCTGCCCTCTATCAAAGAATGAAGTTTTGGGGGCCCAAAACCAAATTTCTAAAGGCTTGAAAATTGGCTTGCGTATGCACGGTCGAGGGTGCGTACGCACCCTCAAAGGATGCGTACGCATGCTTTCTGAAACCTTAATTCTTGACAACACTGGTGACCTAATTTCAAATGGCCATAACTTACTCATGTTAAATCCAAATTACAAAAAATTTATGTTCAAATTGAAGCCCAAGATGTCTACTTTCCAATGAACTATACATCACAAAAAACTCTTTGTGAATCAAAAGTTATGTTTAAAACAGTGAGAAAATGTTATTTTTCAGCATCGTTTACAAAGCAATCTGAGCACTCTTGAGTTGTGATTATCTCTGAACTATTGAGAACTCTTTAATTACTCTTGGTTGACGTATGTCAAGCTTATCATTGGGGCCAGGGATCGAAGGTTATTAATGGGTGTAGACATCGCATTTTATACCCCTTGCAACCTGGGCCCCCGTTCCCCAATGATGCTCAAACTCTAAGGCCCAAGGCCAGTTTAGAGCCCAATTAGATATCAAATTGACTTGAGGAGTGTTAAAATAGAAAATATAACATTTTAAATTAGCAAAAATCTACTTTTGGAAATAAAAGACCAAAGTGGCCCTTGGCCCACGTACGTGGGCAGCAGCCTGCGTATGTAGGCCAAAGCATGTGTAAGCAAGCACATTCTGGCGCACGCAGCTAGGGTTTCAGAAGTATGAAAAAAGAAATTTTCAACAATAATGGCTAAGGTTTGGAATGAATCCCACATTGTCTGGGAGCCGTTCCAAACCACATTTTTTCCCACTATATAAAGCCTTACATGGTACATTTTCAACAGACAGAGAAATCCCACAAGAAAAACCTAAGATTCACTAAAAAATAGTGAATCAAAAGGGAGTTTTTCACAAAACACCCTCAAGTTAATTTTATTTCATTGAGACCTTTTTTGGCCTCAATCCTTTTAGTTTAACGTTGCTAATCGCTTGTTTAATGACTTGTGATAGATTTGATTGAGGGGAACAGCCAAAATCAAAGCTTCATAACTCCTTTTTAAGGTATCAAGCTTCAACCTTTCTTTTCTCTTTTTAGTCTTCCTTTTACTGTTTAATCTGTTCTTCTTACTTTCTTTGTATTATAACCTGTTTTTTTAGAGTAGGTTTATGTTTTCTTGCAAATTCTGAGCATGTTTGGCTACTAGAATTAGGGTTTTAATTTTTGCTCTATTTTTCTGCTTGTTTTTTTCTGGGTCAGGGTTCAGGCGTGTCTGTGTATGCATACTTTGTAAGCGTATGCAGGCTCGAAGTATGCAAACACATAAAACTGGCCTGTGTACGCAGTCCTATGTATGTGCATGCATACTCGTGCCCAAAAACCCTAATTTTGATTTTCCTGTTTCTTTTGCTTTGTTTGTTTTACCTAATAAGCGTCTGTTTTAACCTTCTTATATGCTTATGAGTTGCTTTTTCTTTGTTCACATGTTTGTTTGTTATTGTATGCTAGATTAGGGTTTATCTTCTTGTTTCTTAATCTTAGCACCATGCCATTCATTCACATGCCCATGCATTGATGTCATAGGTGCTGAGTTGTTGCAAGGTCAGTAAAGGTAGGTCATGCATTGAACATGCATCTTTTGTTATGAATATGCTTGTATGATGTTTGGTTTTGGGTATGAATGTTTACATGATCTTGTGATTGCCATGATTAAGTTGCTGCATTGCTTTAGATGTATGATAGGGTTTTCACATGTTAGATGAATGCTAGGGTTTACATATGTGTGTGGTTTGGCTCCTTATTGCTTTATGGATAGATATGATATGTTGTTTTGGGATAATGATGCCATGATTGTATGTTAGATGCATGCTAGTGTGTGTGTGTGTGTGTGTGAGTTAGGATACAAAGTGTTGAACATGTTTTTAATAAGGTTAAGATGTAAGACACAATGATGGGAGGTCAACCTTAGAGTTGGGCAATCTTGGGTGTCTAACACCTTCCCAAGAACGTACCTAAACTCTGAACCCATACTCTAGTAGTAAGATCAAAGGTCCTTCCTCAAGAGGACGCTATATATATGGTTTCTAGACCATTGCAAAAACTAGGTGGTGACTCCAAAAAGACCCCTTGTGTCCACAGTGGCAACTCCATTGGGGATAGTAAGTTTAATTCCAATGTGTCCTATGTTTTAACCTTAATAAAAACTATTTCAATATTTGTTTGCACACACTTCACATGGTTCGTTTGTCCCTTAACCGTGGTTGGTGATGAGTGGAAAGACGGAAGGTTCCATTTGGGCCCAAATCTTCCAAAGTTCATCCTACTAACTCACAATCGGTGCCATCGCCTATAATGGGCTTTGAGTACGTTAAAGGTTTGCTACAAATCCACTATGGGGTCCACTTAGGCCCTTGGTTGGAATCATAGCCCAACTAGTTGTTAGTGATCTACTTATTTATCCCTTTAGCCTTAGGGAGCCCACCCACAATATATCATGTGTTCACTTAATTCTAAAGAACAAATAAGAGATATTAAAATGGAAGGGATTGCCCTAAAGTTATGGCATACCCTAAGATATTATGGGATAAAAGAAAGGAATTTCTCATGTATAAGAGGCTTGTCCCTAAATCTAAAGGTATATCTTAACTTGAAAAGTTCTTAAGACCAAAGCCTAATTGCTATTATAGGCCCAAGTGGAAAAAACCCTTTTGAAAAAGAGGACTTTGGGCCTAAGGTAACAAGTATGCTATGGACTTAGCATCCAAAATCCTACAAAGCCAATATGAATTTCCCTAATCTTGAGCCTCTTTGTTGCATGCCTAGGCCCAAAATGATGAGAACTTCATGGACTTTGAGAGGAAGGCTACAATATATTCTAGTTAAAAGGCTAAAAAAAAATCGTAATGAAATAAATGAATAAAAACGAAAAGCTTAAAGGTGATGAATACATTGTAAGCCCATGTTTGAGATAAAGGGTCAAAAATTTCTAAGTACATTCTACATTCTAATGAAAGCCCATGAGGGTAAGATGAGAGCATTGTTGTGAATTGACTAAAGCCCAATGAAACAAGCGGCGAAAATCCATGAGAAGGAAGGGAGTGATATTGTAATTGGGCCTTCATCAAAATGATCTTAAAAATTTTCTAAGGACATCTAAAAAATGTTAAATCTTTAATTGGGACATGAACTTAATGAAAATGGGGCTTCTTTTCAACATCATTGCACCATCAAAATCAAGAAAGCACCTCCCCACTCCCATTTGGATTCAAGAGAAAGGGAAACGTTTGATCAAGATTGAAGATAAACACCAAGAAGAAACAATGACTACCTTCGTGGAAGATCCAATGGCACAAAAGATCCTTAAGGCTTTGGATGAACATGGAGAGGCCCTTAAAAAGATGCGAGGGCGTCTCACTAAGTTAGAGGAATCAAGGCTCAAGAAGTCTTCACATGTGGAAATCGATGATGATGAGGAGGAAGTAGAAGAATGGGATGAAAAGGACAAAGTCGAGTATGAAAGGAACAAGCAAATTGAGAAGCTCACCGCGGAAACTGTGGCCATGAGAGAAAAGATGGAGAAAATACAACTCGCCTTCCGCAAGGCACAAGGGATGGATGATTACCTCTATAACATAGGGGGAATGAGTTCAAAGGCTTTTATTGCATTGCCTCCCAAGTTTAAGATTTCTGACGTAGAAAAATTTGATGGGACTGGAGATCCGAAGCAACACGTAAGAAGATACCTAAGCATCACTGAATTGAAGGGTCTAGATGAGAAGCAAACTTTGCATGCATTTCCCCTCTCACTAACGGGAGGTTCATTAAGATGGTACTATAGCCTTGATCCAAGCAAAACTAAGGTATGGAATGAATTAGTGGAGTTATTTGTGGATCAATTCATCTTCAACACCATGATTGATGTGACTCTAAGGGACTTGGAGACCTCCAAACAAGGTGTAGGAGAAACATTTTCTGAATACATGACTAGATGGAAGACCAAGGCGTCTAGAATGGACAAAAGGCCAAATGAGAAGGACCAAATCAACATGATTATCAAGAACTTCCTTCTAGCCTATAATAGTAGGCTTTTGTCATTGCCTATTATAGCTCATTTGGAGAACTATGTGATTGTGGGACAAGAATTGAAGACGCTATCAACAATGGACAATTGGAGAAAGGTGAGAGTAAGCCTCCAACCAAGAAAACATATGGAATAGGAGAAATCACCACTAAAGCACCTAATCCTGTAAATGTGAGTGTCATCATACCCCAACAAACACTAGCCTACCCAAAGAAAGCTCGCCAAGAATTCTCCGACCTAGGAATGACCCTCACCCAAGCATATGAAAACCTATCCTCCAAAGGATTCATCAAACCTTTAGACCCTACACCCATGCCTAATCCCATACCTCCCACTTGGAACCTCAATGAATATTGCCACTACCACCAAAAATCCAACCACAAGATCGATAATTGGTTCCACCTCAAACATGAAATACAAGACCTTATAGACAATGGAACCCTCCCAAATCCCAATATTATCACCAAACCCAACATTAGAAAGAACCCTTTGCTCGATTACCATAAGGCTCCTCCTCCATATCAAAATCAGGTGCAAATAGATGAGATTGAATGGGATTGCTCAAAGTTGATAGAAGCTACAAATGTCAATATCAATGCTGTGGAAGTCCAAGGAATATGGGATGAAGAAGATGAAATCTTAAAGGAGGTGGTAGCGGTGTGGGGAATACTTCCCAAGAGATTGACGGAATTGAAGAAAAGGGTATTGGAAGACAGTGTAACAAATATCACTAGGAGTGGGAAGCACAATAAACCCTCATTTTTGGAAAATGATCATCCTGGTAGGGATTTAGGGGAATGGTCCAAGCCCACGAAATCTAGAGGAAAAGAAGACAAAGAAGAAGAAGATAGGGTCCTAATACAATTGAAGAAGACCTAAGCTCATATGTCCGTGTAGGGCTTACTCATGGCCTCTCAAAAGCATTGTAAGGCTCTCTTGGACACCTTAAATTGGAAAGAAGTACCTATAGATACTACACCACAAGAAGTTTTGTCTGATCTCCCTCCCGAATGAGCTACTCACACTAGACCCTTGCAAATCACCATTGAATGCATGGGTGCCAAGGTTCCGATGGTACTTATTGATAATGGGTCTGCCTTGAATGTTTGTCCTTTTAGGACTGCCCTCACTATTGGCCTAGAAATGGAGACTATCATCCCTTCTCCCTTGACTGTAAGGGCATATGACAACACTTCAAGGAAGGTCATGGGTACTTTTAAGGCTCCTTGCAAGATTGGGCCAATGGAAACTATTGTGGAGTTTCATGTCATGGATATCACCCCAAATTACAACCTTCTCTTGGGAAGAGCTTGGCTTCACCTAATGGGGTAATCCCTTCCTCACTACACCAAAAGATGAAGATCCTATGGAAAGAAGGGATTGCCATAGTGCTTGGAGATGGTGAAATTATAGCACCGGTTTATGGGCTCAAGGAAGGAGGAAGTGAGCGTCAAACAAGTGGCTTTGAGTTCGTAAATATGGCTGACTATGGGTTGAAGGATGAAAGGTATGCTACCGACTTGTTCCCCTATTGTAGCCATAAGGTGATTGCAATGATGAAGAATATAGGATATATGCCTGGTATGGGCCTTGGAAAAGAAGGAAAATGGGTAGTCGAGTTCTCCAATGTCAAGACTCAAGTGACTAGGGAAGATTTAGGATTCTTTGAAGGCTGTGACAGAATCAAGAAAAACCTTGGCACTCTCAATGGGAACTTTAGGAAGGAAGGGGGAAACTTCCCTTATTATGGCTTCCCTAAACCTTGGGTAGGAAAGGATGGAAAGGTGTATCCAGGTTGGGAAATGTTCTTTAATGAAAAGCTCACCTTTAAGGAGAAGCCTACCGTAGTGATCAAAGAGATACAAGAAGATGTTGATTGGGTGAACTACATGGACGCTGAAGTAATGAAGACCATGATGAAAACAAGTGAAGATGTGTTCGCCATCACCAATGAAGAGCCAAGTAATCCTTCCAAATTCATCATGCCTATTGTGGGGCCCATTAATAATTGGACTTGGGTTGGGTTTTCTGAAAACATGGGGAAAATTTTTTGTAATGTAAGTTCCAATGTACTTTTCAATATTTTCAATAAGATGAATTCTGATTTGGCTTACTTTGATGTGTCCCATAACATTGAAGTTTTGCACTTAAATGATTCAAATGAATTTGAAAATGAAATTAATATACAATTGGAAAAGAAAATTAAACCTATGGAACCAACTCTTGAAACTATTAATTTAGGCAATAATGAGAATCCACGCTTAATTAAAATTGGCTCAACTCTAAATGAAAAGGATAGAAAAGATCTTCAAGAACTCCTCGTGGAATTTCAAGAGGTGTTTGCATGGTCCTATGAAGATATGCCCAGAATTGACCCTGAAATAGCTCAGCATCACATTGATACTCATGATCACATGGTACCCATCAAACAAAAGTTGAGAAGAGTGAGGACCGAATGGCTCTTAGAGATCAAGGAGGAAGTCACTAAACAATTAAAGGTAGGGTTCATCAAAACCGTCCACCAAGCCGAATGGATAGCCAATGTCGTGCCCGTACCTAAGAAGGATGGGAAGGTAAGCATGTGTGTGTACTTTAGGGACTTGAACAAGGCATGCCTAAAGGATGACTTTCCTCTCCCTCACATTAATGTCTTGGTGGATAACACGGCGGGAAATGTCTTGATGTCTTTTATGGATGTTTCTTAGGGTACAACCAAATCAAGATAGCTCCCAAAGATATGACCAAAACCACTTTCACTACCGAATAGGGAATTTATTATTATACGGTGATGCCGTTTGGCCTCAAGAATGGCTACAGCCTTGTTACATGATATGATGCATAATGAGGTAGAGGTGTATGTCGATGATATGATAGTGAATTCCAAGGATAGAGAAAACCACACCGTAAACTTGAGAAAGTTCTTCGAGAGGATTAAAGAGTATAGGCTAAGATTGGACCCAAAAAAGTGTACCTTTGGAGTAACCGCCAGAAAATTGCTAGGCTTCCTAGTGAGCGATAGAGGGATAGAAGTTGACCCATCCAAGATCAAAGCCATATTGGAGATGCCTCCACCCAAAAGTGAGAAAGAAATAAGGGGTTTCTTCGTTCGATTACAATACATTAGTCAATTCATTGCCAAGCTCACCTCTACTTGTGAGCCCATCTTCAAACTCCTAAAGAGGAATGAACCACATACATGGAACGATAAGTGCCAAAAAGCCTTTAAACTTATCAAGGAATATCTCCTCCACCTGCCTATCCTAGTGCCCCCACAACATGGAAAACTCTTAGGGTACGTTTGGTACACTGAATGGAGATTACGACAGGAAATGTAATTGATAGGCCAAGAATGTATTAACCCCTTGTGATGAATTAATTGATTAATTAGCCAAGTTTATTAATTAATCAAATTAATATGCAATGTACGTGGCAGCTCAAACAAATCACCAATTAAACTAAGTATGCAGCAGAAAATAAATTGACATGGTGATTTGTTTACAAATGGTGAAAACCTACACGGCAAAAACCCCACCGGGTGATTTTAAGGTCACCATTCCTGAGAATCCACTATTATCAAAACAAGCGGTTACAAGTAAGGGAATCCCGGTATCTTATACCAACCTACAGTTGAATCTTTACCCCAATACCCAATTGGAATTGTTTTGTAGTGACAATCTTTCCTTTTAATGCACGACTCCCAGTACGTGACTAACCAATTACGCGGATCCCAGTACGCGACTTCAATCACCAACTAGAGTAGATTTTTGGCTGCAAAGTTCTTCAGTTCATCATACGATAAATATCGAGAAGCTCCTTGGTTATAAAACCCTACAGTGCACAAACACAACAGCTTATTCACAAGAAAGATGAACTAGGGCAAATTCTGTCTCCGGTCACAATATGCTTGAATAAACTTTGCTCAACACTTGTGCAACTTGTGTCACCTTTGACGGCCTGTAAAATAATCCTTTTATATGTCTAGGGTTGTGAGAAAAGAAAGCCCAAACATATAATCACGGATTGGATGAAAAACAGTCCTAAAAAACTGAACTTCATAAACCTCGACAGATACCCTATTTGTCAAGCTGCTGTCGAGCCACGGGCTGGAACAGCTCTTCAAGACTCGATAGATGCTGGCTGTCGAGCTAGCTGTCGAGCTTTAATGAACAACACTTTTCACACTTGAATCTTGGACAGACTTGCATGGCTTTAACACTTGAACTTGAAACAAGGTTTCTTGAAGTATCAAACACATCCTAGATCTACCCAAATACAAGTAAAGTGCGTTTTGTCAAAGGATTAGCCAATTACATAAAATAGTGACATATGTTCCTAACAAGTGAATGACATATGTCCTAACAGTAATCTTTATTACTAGGAATAAAATGTATTATAATGTAATAACTAAACCTATTCATTAGTTTGGTTGTGAGTTATAACATTAGAATGAAACTTAACATTTATTTTAGGAAATTTCTTACTCATACAATTATATCTCCTTAAAATTTGTTATTTTTAAATTTAAGGGAGATATGTGTTATTTTTTATGATTTTTTATTTTTATAATTGTTAAATGTATATGGAAAGTTTATTTACTTGGAAATATATTAAGTTTTGAAATTATTGCACTTACTAAGGAATAGCTAATACAACCTCTTAAAGAGGAATAGTTATTCCTCATTTTAAAGAATAGCTATTCATAAGGAATGATTATTCCTTGTAATAAAAACATAACCAAACTAAAGAATAACTAAACCATAGGAATAACTATTACATTATAAAGCTTATTACAGTCTGCCAAACATGCCCTTACTCCTATACTTCTCTATCATAGGAGATGCGATTGAAAGTATGCTTGCACAAGAAGACGATGACAAGAATGAGAGGGCCATATACTACTTGAGCAAGAGGTTCTATGATTATGAGACTAGGTACACTCCCATAGAAAAGTCATGCTTCGCACTTGTTTGGGCCGAACAGAAATTGAGACATATTATCTTACCTTTCCAAATATGGGTGGTGGAAAGAATGGAGCCATTGAAGTATCTCTTGAGAAACCCACTTTGAGTGGTAGATTGTCAAGATGGTTGATCTTGTTGGTAAAATTTGATTTGAAGTATGTGGCTAGAAAAACTATCAAAGGGAGTGTCGTGCCAAATTTATGTGCCGAGAATCCTATAGAATGGGAAGATGGTAAAGAAGACTTTCCAGATGAGGGCATTTTGGATTTTAAGTTAGGGACATGGAAAATGTACTTTAACGGAACTGTAAACCAATATGGGAATAGGATAGGAATACTCTTGATCACTCCCGGAGGATCTCACATTTTTAGCAATCAAGTTGAACTTTGAGGCAACTAATAACATGGTTGAATATGAGGCTTGTATTGCCGGAATGGAAGCTCTTTGAAAATTGAGGGTAAGGGAGGCCGAAGTCTTTAGAGATTCAACTTTGGTTATAGCCCAAGCACAAAAGTTGTGGAAGGTGAAAGAGGAACACTTGAAGCCTTATCAACAATACTGGGAGGACTTGACCAAGACCTTTGAAAAGATTGAGTACACAATCATCCCTAGAGCTAAAAATCAATTTGCGGATGCCTTGGCTACCTTAGCCTCCATGGTTGAAATACCCGAGGGAGTATGGACACGACCCTTGAAGATTGAGCAAAGTTATGAGGAAGTGCACAAAGGGAAGACCGAAGCTTCAGTAATGACCATAGAGGAAAAAGAAGTTCCATGGTACTATGACATCATGAAGTTCTTGGAACTAGGAGCATATTTGGATGGTGCCAACAAAAGAGAACATCGTTCCATTAGGATGATAGTAATACAATACATCCTATGCAGAGGACAACTCTATAAAAGGTCCTATGATGAAATACACATTCGTTGCTTGAAGAAGGAAGAAGCCGAGAGAGTAATGGAAGAAGTTCATCAAGGGATTTGTGGCTCTCATATGAATGGAAGAATGTTAGCCAAGAAATTCCTAAGGATGGGGTACTATTGGAATACAATGGAGACTGATTGTGTGGACTATGTGAAGGGTTGCCATGATTGTCAGGCACACGCCAACTTGAACCATGTACCACCTAGTGCGTTATATAGCATGACTTCTCCATGACCATTCTCGATGTAGGGCATAGATGTGATTGGAAGGATAGCTACTAAGGCTTCAAACAGGCATGAATACATTCTGGTGGCAATTGTCTATTTCACCAAGTGGGTGGAGGCAGCCTCTTACTCCGTATTGAAGGCTAAGCATGTGGCTCGGTTCTTAGAAAACAACATCATATGTCAGTTTGGGGTGCCCTAATAGATCATTTTTGATAATGGAGTTATACAACATTGAGCATCACAAGTCTTCACCATATTGACCACAGGCTAATGGGGCTGTAGAAGAAGCTAATAAGAATGTGAAGAATATCCTAGTCAAGATAGTAGTGACATACAAAGATTGGACCGAGAAGCTTCCATTTGCCTTACAGGATTATAGAACTTCTATCTGTGCGTCGACTCAGGCAACACCTTACTCTTTGGTTTATGGTAGTGAGGCAGTGCTTTCTATTGAGGTGGAGATACAATCTTTAAGGTTATTGATAGAAAGCAAAGACCTAGAAGAGGATTGGGCTAAGGCAAGATATGAACAATTGGCTTTGATAGATAAGAAAAGGGCTAGGGCACAATATCATGCACATGGGTATCAAAAAAGGATTGCTAGAGCATTCAACAAGAAAGTGAAACCGAAAAACCTTAAAGAAGGGGACTTGGTCCTAAAGGTGCTTAGAGATGAGACTTTTGATCCAAGAGGAAAGATGAAGCCAAGGTGGTCTAGGCCTTTTATCATCAAGAAAATCATGTCTGGAGGTGCTACAAGAATCACAGATTTGGATGGGGAAAAGATGCTTCGCCCAATTGACATGGATAGACTCTAGAAATACAAAATTTAAAGAAAAAGAAAAAGCCTGCTAGGTTGAAAACTCGAAAGGGCGGCCTAGTCAAAAGTTAAGGCAAGAGAACCCTACTAGATTGAAAACCCGAAAGGGCAATCTAGGCAAAAGTTAGGGGAAAGACCATAGGCATGGCGAAAATTCCCAAAGGGACGTCATGGGCAAAAGTTACATGGCAAAGGAAAAAGAAAAGAAAAAGAAAAAATAAATGAGAAGACAATAAGCAAAGATAATTAAAAAAAAAAAAGTGATTCTCTTATTGCTCAAATTAAAAGATGATAAGATTGTTTTCATAGGGGATTTAGAACATTCCAATCCTTTATTAAATTCAAAAACAAAAACATGAGAATCTTAAAGTGCAGAAAAGTAAAATATGGGGCATATCAAGGTGGTCACTCAGTCCTCCTTGCTTTCTTGCTAGTTTTCATGTAAGCTTTTTCATCCCTCAGAATCCACTTCATGTCATCCTCCAACCATTGCTTGTACCTCACAATGGGATAGATGTATTGAGGAGGAACAATGCCTTTCGTCACCCTAAGGCATGGCTAAGCCTCACTAATCCTACCCAAGATAATATTGGTAATCACCTTGGTGTGGAAGGCACCTTCATCATGAGGAGCACCTTGACGCTCTCCATATTGCCTTGAGAAGCAACAAGTGGAGTAGTATAAGTAGCAACAAAGTCAACTAAAGGCACACAGCAATCCTTGCAGCAACTGTGGACCATGCTTGAGATGTGCCACCACTCCACGACCCATTGAATGTCAGCCTCCTGATGTGACCCATAAGCTCCATGTACGCCTCGAAACTCATATCATTTTGGTGAAGCTGGCGGTCCCTAAGATGCCTAGGGAGGTATGTACTGAAAGGTACGGTGGGAGGTTGAAGCAATATAAGCCTCTCTTGTAGCCATATCGGGAAAAAAATGAGGGAATAAAAAGAAGAGAGAGAGAAGAAAAAAAGAAGAGAGAGTATGAGTGAAAAAAATAAATGATAAATGAAAGACGATATAAGGTGCCTCGATGGGTTGAAAACTGAAAGGCAATCCATGCAAAATTAGAGGAATCCTGCCTAGTTGAGAACCTAGGCAAAAGTTAAGGATTATACCTGAAGAAGAAGAGGACTTCCCGCAAAGAAGCTTGCTTCCTTCTTATGAAAGGCATCCAAACCATTGAGGGTCTCTGCCAAAATCAAGCCCACCGGGTTACCTCTCTTTAGCTTATAAGCCACCATACACATCTGAAGGTCCACACAATATGACTTTTGAACCGAGAAATACCTTGTAAGAGCACATTGGCAACAGGCACGAAGAAAGTATGACTATGGCCTCTCACCCATAGGAAGGGCCAAACAAAATGTACTTAAAAACCAACCTAAGGTTGAGCTTGCTAAAGACACACCACTTATTTGCCGTGCTGGAAGGGACGCCCAACACGATTTGTAACAAGGAGGTGAGGTCCCCGCCCATGGTAGGGAAGATGATATCATCAATCTTTAGTTCACCCCTGATGGCACCAAATTCTATGATAGTGGGGCATAGTTCTATTTCATTGAAGCAGAAAACATGCCGAGAAGGAACCCAATAGTTGGCAGTAGCATGAAGAAAAGGCTCATCCACCCTAATTTGATGGTATGGAAAGACACAAGAAAGACCATAAGGGGTAATTGAATCCTTGAAATTGGGACCAAATTTCCTAATCCAAGCCGAGACATTGAGTGGAGAGTTTTCTGCCATTGGGGGACCTCAAAAAGGGACTCTCTAGGTTGAAAATACGTTGGTGAAGGTTTTAGGACCCAAACGGCTACTTTTATACTTAAGTAGGGCAGTTAGGGTTTCCTTTGATTCGCAACCCATGTATGCAAAGTCAAAGCTGCGTACGCAGGCCCATCCCCACATACGCACGACCCTTGGTAGAAGCCCATTTTCCCCTATTTTAAGCATAGTTTTTCACTCCAAAGAATTCCTAGGGTTCCTACGACCTAAAAGATCATCCAAGACATATTCCAAGCACAAGATTTCAAGCATCAAAGAAGCAAAGTTGTACAGAAACATACAATTAGTCATATATCTTGTAAATTAAGTGCTAAGTCCCAATTAAAAGCATAAATGTAAAAAAGATGTTCTTAGGTACAATCCTTTGTCTCAAACTAAATCCAAATTTTTGCTAAAGAAAATAAAAACAACAAAAGCAACAAAAAGAGATAAAGTTGTGTGTTGTGTGCATATATGTCTTGACTGTAGGTAATCAATGGTGCTGCCTCTTCCTTGACTGATAGTTAAGAGTCGCCTCCAAATCCTCCTCATCACCTCCATCATCGTCATCATCATCATCACTACCACTGCCAGGATAGGCCACCCCTCCAGGACCGTACAAGTTCCTTGAATAGTTGGTCACCTCCAGCTTTAGATTCCCAACTAGCCATGCCAACTCCTTATGCTCTTGGATAGTGGGCTGCAATTTAAAGAGAGAAGGGTTAGTGACCAAACTAGAAAGAGAGAAATGCCAAAAAGAGAAAAAACAAAGAAAAAAGAAGAACTCACCACCTGGGTGTTGGGAGGAAAAGGATAGGCCGTGACATTAGGATTACAGGGCACGACTAGCTCTCGAGCAAAGCCATCAGGGCCATAAGCATAGACCATCCAAGGAAGATGTGGAGGGTCAATGAGCTCATCGGCAATAGGCTCCTCCTGTTATAGTTTTCCACCATTAGAAGTCATGACAAATAAGGTAAAGGAAAATAAGAGAAGAAGAAGAGATTGGGCATATACCTAAACAGTGAAGGAAGGCATTAGACGGGTGATGTTGAACTCCTCATAGTCCAACCCCTCAAGAAGCCGCCTGGCATAGGGAACGCCATTCCCCCATGAGTTGTACTCAGTATCAATCATGGAGTGTGGGGCAAGCATGAACTCAGGAGGATCCATCAGAATTTGTGGGTCATCCCTACCCACCAATTGACACTGCACCCTCTCTGCCAAGTAGAGCACCCTCAAGCCCGCTTCTTCAAAGGGACGAGTAATCTCCGAAACAATGAGAGCGGCAGGCTCCAAGTCTGGAGAAGCAGGAAGTGGTTGACCGGCCCATGGAGCCCAGTTAACCTATAATGACACAAGATTAGAAGAGGGATATCTTAAGGGAAATTCATGAAGGAGCTTGAAGATTAGAGCTCTTAAACTTACCTCATCCGAAGTTAACCCAGCAAGGTGAGCCCTTACTCGAGGGAATTCCTTTAGAATTAGATTGGTGCTCGAGGTTATGAGGCCATACCTAACAACCCACCACTGCAAGAGGAAGCACAAGCCACAAGTTAGATGCAAAATAACAGTTCGCAAGATGATAGATTGCAAGATGACAGTTTGCAATATAATACAGTTTGCAAGACTACAAGCTACAAATGAAAATGCAAGGAATGAGAACTAACCTCAAGGAGTTTCTAAGGCCCCACAAGCTGCCGCAAGGTACCCTGGTTGAGAGTGTCAAGGGTGGAGTAAAGATAGGCGAGACATGCCTGTCCCCAGTAGGCCCTCCGTGCCTCTCCAAAGTCTTAAAAGAGGGTCAACCACCTTAAGGATACTGTTTGCCCACCATTGACGAAGAGGTAAGCTCCCAACAAGTGTAGAAGGAAGGCCCTAGTCATACGAACATGCTCCTTCGTAGTCCTCTATGGGAGAAGCATGTAATCCGACACCAAGTCGAAGTAGCGAATGGTCTCAGTGGAGTACTTCCTCCCCAACATGTTGAGACCCAGCTAGATGTCCGACACGCCGTCCAAATTGATGATGGCCCCTTTAAAGCTAAGGTCGGTCATGTAGTAGAAGTCGTAGGAGTCACCGTCATCTCCTGCTCAGCAATATGAAAGGTGTGGGTAGTATCCCACCACCTCTCAATGAGGCACTACACCAAGGTACCACTCGCGGACTTCTCCGGAAGAAGTCCAATAATAGGCTCGAAGCCCGCCACCGAGATATAGGCCTTGGTTTCAAGAACAAGAAGGTTGTACCACTCCATCACCTTGTTGGTGCTTCCCCAACTAGCATAAGGGCATGAGGACTACAAAAGAAGAAGGTAACATTAGATTCTTTCATTCAAGAAAAATGTTCAGAAATGGAGTTTTCGATGTAAGAATAAAGATAAAAAGAAGGATGTGGTAATGTTCAAATGCAAAAATGACAAAAAAATGTGTTAGGATTGCATATAGAAGTGAAACAGTTGAAAAAGAAGTAAAAATGGGCAAAGTAGGGCCTTTGCCAAGCGTCTCACATACGCGGGTCAAAGCCCACGTACACAAATGGGACCTCACGTACGTAGGCCATAACCGATGTACGCAGAACCTCAAGAATAGACCTGTGTACGCAAGAACAAACCTGCGTACGCGGGCCCAAGTCCACGCACGCAAATGCATAGATAGAAGCAGTTCTTCGACATTTTCAAGCATGCATCATCCAAAATCATTCCTAAACATGTTCCTACCCCTCCTAAGGTGTCAGGTTTTCACCTAAACCCATTACATAGCAAAACTCAAGCATTTACATGGCCAAAAACACATTAAAATGAAAGATTAGAGAGAAACTTGAAAATGAGAAAAAGTTTGAAAACTTACAATTCAGCTTTGGGGATGTGATTCTCTAGCTAGTATGTCAATGGTGGAGGCCCTATTAGTCTCATTGCCCCACTCCAGCGGGTGAGGTGGAATGCGTCAGAAGAAAGGATGTAGGAGGACTTCTTGGCCTTAGGTGCCATTGGAGAAGATGAAGAGAGTTTGGAGAGAAAATGAAAGAATAAGGGAGTTTGAGAGAATAAGAAAGTTAGAGGGTGTGAGGAAGAGAGAGGAGAGGGACGTTTAAGTAGAGAAAAAGAAAGAAAGAAGAGTTATGAAGAATGTGAAGAGATAAGGGAAATGAAGAGAATAAAAAAAACAGTTGGTAACCGTTGGGAAAAAAAAATGAAAAGGCGGGAACCCACCTGAAGGCTAAACTACGTGTAGTTTAGGCCTCACCACTAAACTACATGTAGTTTAGTCATAAATAGTATAAAATAAAATAAAATAAAATAAAAGAACTCATTCTTTCGAAAAAGGGAAAACATCTCAAGATTGCCTCAATTAGACACAAAATCATCAAAGGACTCCTTAGCGAGCAGTAAAGGAAGTAGAAGACTCTTCCCCCAGTGAAGCATGTACATCCCAAAACCATCCCCAATGGATCAAGCATATCAAGAACACTATCCCCAGTATGGAAGCAGAAGATTCTTCCCCAATGGATCAAACACGTTAAGCATCCCCTGTAAGGAAGCAGAAAATTCTTCCCTAATGAATATCATCCTCATGGAGGAGGCAGAAGATTCTTCCTCGATGAACCTAAGCACATTTAAACAATCCCCAGTAGGGAAGCAAAAGATTCTTCCCCGAAGTATCCTCGGTGGATCAAGTACACCTAAAGTATCCCTAGTAGGGAAGCAGAAGATTTTTCCTCCAAGTCCTCAGGATAGCATGAAGGAAGCAGAAGATTCTTTCCTAGTGAATCACACATCTACACTACTCTTAGTGAGTCCATACCTACTACTCCTCAGTGAGTTTCTCATCACCAAGCAAGAGGCAGAAGATTCCTCATACATACCTACTCTTCAGCGAATTTTCACCACCCCTAGCGGGTCCAACAATCAAGACTATTCGTGCACATATCCTCAGGAAGTTGAACATGCAGGCATGGTATAAAATGGTAGAGCTAGTGATAGAGAAAGAGACCAAGGTCAACTCGAGGCAAGGGCCTCACCAGAAAAGATAGAGAAAGAAGCGAAGAAGGCAAGAGGAATAAGTCACCTGGAGAAGTTTGAGGCAAAAGCCCTGAATGAACACCACAGAGACTATATCCTTTTGTTGTTTGTTGGGTTAGCTCGTAAGAGCACCCTTGTTTGTTTGTTTTTTTTTTTTTTAAGTGACTCTAGGATAGTGAGTCACTCGCCACTTGTTTGCAAGTGGCAAAGCAGGTTCTAGGATAGTGAACCTATCGTTGCTCATTTCCCGAGCAACAAAGGTGGGACTTCGAACATACGAATCTCACGCAGCTCTCCGAAGTTACACCCCGCCCCATGTATGCATGATGTGTGTCGTGTGCGTGGGTTGGGCCCGAGCCGTACATCGAAACAAAATGTTTTGTCTCTTATTCTTTTCATTTCATTAGCGAAGCTCACGAATCAAAAGAGAGGCATCTGTAGACATCGCATTTTGTACCCTTTACGACTCGGGCCCCTGTTCCCCAATGATGCTCAAACTTTAAGGCCCAAGGCTAATTTAGTGCCCAATCAGATGTCCATATAGCTCTAGCTAGGACGGACATTGAAGGAAAATGTGCACGCTTGGTTTTGATTCATTTTTGCAAAGCACACATCTAGGATCGATATGATCCAGCTTTGCATCAAATTTTCTTTGCAATTACCTCCCCAGTTTTCAATATGTATATAATTTTGAGTGACCCTAAACTAAAGCCGCTCATCCCCTTACTACTAGCTTTTATTTAACTAAAATATACTTTTTGACTCTTAATGTTTAGGAAGATATATATATATATATATATTTATTGTCCTTTAGGTTTCAAAATTTTTTATTTTAGCTCTTTATATTTTATTTTATTTTCATATTTATATACTCTCTCCGTCCCAGTTTATTTGTCCTCTATTCTATTTTAGGATGTCCCAAAATATTATCATGTTTCTAAAAATAAAAGTCATTAATTTACTAATGTTCCTATTATATCCCTACTTTATTTTCAAAACTATTTGAAAATAAAACTAACAAATATTTTAAAAATTGAATTTCTAAAGGCCTGAAAATTGGCTTGTGTATGCATGGTCGAGGGTGCATACGCACCTTCGAAGGATGCATACACATGCTTTCCGAAACCCTAATTCTTGACAACACTGGTGACCTAATTTCAAATGGCCATAATTCATTCATATTAAATCCAAATTACAAAAAATTTGTGTTCAAATTGAAGCCCAAGATGTCCACTTTCCAATAAAATATACATCACAAAAAACTCTTAGTGAATCAAAAGTTATGTTTAAAACAGTGAGAAAATGTTATTTTTAAGCATCATTTACAAAGCGTTTTGAGCACTCTTGAGTTGTGATTATCTCTGAACTATTGAGAACTCTTTAATTACCTTTGGTTGACGTATGTCAAGCTTATCATTGGGGCCAGGGATCGAAGGTTATTAATGGGTGTAGACACCGCATTTTATACCCCTTATGACCCGGCCCCCGTTGTTAAAATGGAAAATATAACTTTTTAAATGAGAAAAAATCTATTTTTGGAAATAAAATACCAAAGTGGCCCTCGGCCCATGTACGTGGGTAGCGGCCTGCGTATGTGGGTCAAAGCATGCGTATGCAGGCACATTCCTGCGTACGCAACTAGAGTTTCAAAAGCATGAAAAAGGCAAGTCTTCTGCAATAATGACTGATGTTTGGAATGAATCCCACATCGTCTGGGAGCCATTCTAAACCCCATGTTTTCCACTATATAAAGCCTTACACGTTACATTTTCAACAGGCAGAGAAATCCCACGAGAAAAACCTAAGATTCACTAGAAAATAGTGAATCAAAATGGAGTTTTTGACAAAATACCCTCAAGTCAATTTTATTTGATTGGGACTTTTTTTGGCATCAATCCTTTTAGTTTATCGTTGCTAATCGCTTGTTTAATGACTTGTGATAGATTTGACTGAGGGGAACAGTCAAAATCAAAGCTTGGAAACTCCTTTTTGAGGTATCAAGCTTCAACCTTTCTTTTCTCTTTTTAGTCTTCCTTTTACTGTTAATCTGTTCTTCTTGCTTTTTTTGTGTTATAACCTGTTTGTTTAGAGTATGTTTATATTTTCTTGCATATTTTGAGCATGTTTGGCTACTAGAACTAGGGTTTTCATTTCTGCTCTGTTTTTCTGCTTGTCTGTTTCTAGGTTAGGGTTCAGACATGTCTGCGTACACATACTTTTGTATGTGCACGGAGGCTCGAAGTATGCGTATGCAAACAACTGGCCTACGTACGCAGGCCTATGTATGTGCACGCATACTCATGCCTAGAAACCCTAATTTTGATTTTCCTAATTCTTTTGCTTTGTTTGTTTTACCTAACATGCCTTTGTTTTAACCTTCTTATATGCTTTTGAGTTGCTTTTTCTTTGTTCACATGTGTGTTTGTTATTGTATGCTAGATTAGGGTTTGTCTTCTTATTTCTTAATCTTAGTACCATGCCATTCATTCACATGCTCATGCATTGATACCATAGGTGCTGAGTTGCTACAAGGTAATTAAAGGTAGGTCATGCATTGAACATGCATCTTTTGTGATGAAAATGCTTGTATGATATTTGATTTTGGGTATGGATGTTTACATGATCTTGTGATTGCCATGATTAAGTTGCTACCTTGCTTTAGATGGGTGATTGGGTTTTCACATGTTAGATGAATGCTAGGGTTTACATATGTGTGGTTTGGCTCCTTATTGCTTTATGGATAGATATGATATGTTGTTTTGAGATAATGATGCCATGATTGTATGTTATATGCATACTAGTGTGTGTGTGAGTTAGGATACAAAGTGTTGAACATGTTTTTAATAAGGTTAAGACGTAAGACACAATGATGGGAGGCCAACCTTAGGGTTGGGCAATCTTGGATGCCTAACACCTTCCCAAGAACGTACCTAAACTCCGAACTCATACTCTGGTAGTAAGATCAAAGGTCCTTCCTCGAGAGGACGCTATATATATGGTTCCTAGACCATTGCAAAAACTAAGTAGCGACTTCAAAAACCCCTTGTGTCCACAACAGGTACAAAATAAAGTGTGTATAATACTGATGGACCAATCAAGGAGCATATATATTAGGCAAGGATGGAGGACCAAAATAGGCCTTGGCGCCGCCTTCAAAGATGACTTGTTGCCAATGCTCCCATACTACAATTTCAACTGCCTATTGGAGAGCAACTGTTTCAACTTGGAGGGAAGAGCAAAAGAGACTACCTTTGTCGCATACTCTAATTACCTCGCCTCTATGGCATCTAGCAATAGTAGCCAATGTTGATCTTGACCCTGACAAAGCAGCATTGGCGTTGATTTTGATCTAACCCAAAGGATGAGGAGTCCACACGGGGAGGTTTAGAGATGCAGGGATGGCTGTAGCTGACACCATCTTGGAGTATTCAAGGAATTTGGTTTGAATATTGTGGATTGACTAGGGAATATCCATGTGCCCCTCTTGGAAGTGATGTGATTCCTCAAACACTAAATCTCGTCCACAGTGAGAGCCATATTAAGGGAGATAAGCCATTGATCGTGACCAGGAAGGCCATTGATCGTGACCAGGAAGGGGTGAGTTGGGAGGTTCCATGATCAGCTTGACAAAGCTTCCAATGGAGGGAAGGAGGCTTGTATCAAATCTGACCCCCAGCATGCGGATAGCCATATAGCTCTAGCTAGGACGGACATTGAAGGAAAATGTGCACGCTTGGTTATGATTCATTTTTGCAGAGCACACATCTAGGATCGATATGATCCAGCTTTGCATCAAATTTTCTTTGCAATTACCTCCCCGGTTTTCAATAGTATATAATTTTGAGTGACCCTAAACTAAAGCCGCTCATCCCCTTACTACTAGCTTTTATTTAACTAAAATATACTTTTTGACTCTTAATGTTTAGGAAGATATATATATATATATATATATATATATATATATATATATATATATTTATTGTCCTTTAGGTTTCAATTTTTTTTTTTTTTTTTTAGCTCTTCATATTTGATTTTATTTTCATATTTATATACTCTCTCCGTCCCAGTTTATTTGTCCTCTATTCCATTTTGGGATGTCCCAAAATATTATCCTGTTTCTAAAAATAAAAGTCATTAATTTAGTAATATTCCTATTATATCCCTACTTTATTTTCAAAATTATTTGAAAAGAAAACTAACAACTATTTTTAAAAAATTAATCTAATTGGAACACCTTTTTAGTTGTCTTATTAAGAATAACTCTTTAAAAAAAAACTGATAAATTTATTTAAGGGTAATTTTGTAAACTTATACATTTTTATAAGATAGACAAGATAATAAATTATGTTTCCTTAAAAAGTTTGACTTTTCAAATAAGACAAACAAATTGGGACAGGGGAGTATATTAGAATTACCATTGCCCATTTCCATTAGTATTATGATTGTCCATAATTGATTTGTTGCTTACAAGTTACAATAATAAAATTACAACATTTTAAAATTAGTATTTTAGGAAATAGTTAAATATGAAGACACTTAAATTAATGGAAATAACGACAAGCCAATATAAAAACAAGATTAAACATTTTTTTTTTAAAATGTTAAAAATGAAAATTCAGAAACATTGAAGGACCAAAAATATGTTTAAGTAGTGTATTTATTTATTACCAATCCACATCGAAGCGCAAAGATGTAAAAAGAGAGCACAATAATTCCTACTCCGCTCGCTCGCTCGCTCATCTTCTCCTCCTCCCAATTCCAATCCCAATCCCAATCCCAACCCCAACTCGATATTTTTGGGATTAGACTTGGAAACCTCTTCTCTCTCCATCTCAATCTGTAACTGGACCCCACACAATCGATGCGAATCCCTAGAGACTTGATGATCGACGGAAGTGATTAAATTAAAAAAAAAAAAAACAAAAGTCAAAGAGAAGAAACGGTTGCACGTGGAATTGGAGCAGCTGATCAGGAATTGCAGCGGTTGGTTTAGAACTCCGAGGAGACGAAGGTACCGTAGTAGTAGTAGTAGTAGTATAGAAAAGAAAGTTTGATTGCAAAGTTAGTTGTTTTTTTACTAATTACTACTACGTCTTTAATTCTTCATTTCTAAAATTAATACACTCACTCCTCTTGTTATCGGAATTGGAGGGAGCTCTTTAAGCTCAGAAAGATAATTGAATTTCGACTTGAAGCATCTGATTTGACTTTTAGAGCTCACTTGTTGGACTAAAATTTATCTAAACTTATCTTTCTTTTTCTTTTAATTTTAACTTTCGTTTCGGTTTCTCACCAGCCAAACTGTGGGTTATCTTGTTTGTTCTATGAACTTTGTTTGGCTGCAGAGGAAATTCTCAGCAGCCAAACGGGGGGTAGGTTTGTTTGTTCGTTCGTTCTGCGTTAATTAATTGTACCAACTCTTGTTTGGCTGCTGAGAAAAATGATAGAATTGACCGAGGCTATTAGGACTGTTTGTCTAAGCAGCGGTGAATTACCATTTTTTTTTTCCTTTGTTTTCTCAGCAGCTAAACGCAGGGTTAGTTTATTTTCAGTTCTAGGTAATTGTTAGTTATTATTTGATATATATATATATATATATATATATATATGATTGGGTTCAAGTTACACCTGTGTAATTCTAAGCAATATTACGTCAATCAATAACTTGTTATTGAATTAATATTTTGAAAATCCAACAGTTGAATTACATGTTCTATATGTTTTTAACATGTATGCCAATTTTCATATCAATCGGATGTTATTTACCATTTGATTTATAAACTCATTTTTTATGCATTATTTTAAACTACAAAAATTTGAATTTTAACAATTGATTGATGACATGACTATTAATCTTTGATCACCTCAAAATTTTACAAGCATGAAGAATATACGAAGATAATGTAATCTAACGGTGGATTTGTCAATATTCGTATCCAATTAAAAAATATTGAGTGGTGTAACATTATTTAGAGTTACACCAGGTATAACTTGAACCCAACCCATATATGTATATGTGTGTATATATATATATATATATATATATGAGACAATTCTGAATCCTTCTTGTTCAAGTAATTGTTACTAAATTGGTTAACATATGTGGGAATTATGGTTTTTAGTAGTTGTTGTATGTATGTGTGGGCAAGAGACTGGTGAATAATTGTACAATTTTCGTTACTTTGCCTTTGCCTTTGCCTTTGTCGGTGTGTAAACGTTGCAAACAGTAAAGGAGGAGGGTTGCGTTTGGACAATGGTCTCTATAAATTTTAGTCATTTTATTATAAATGGATGATGATAAAACAATCTAATCTAGGTAGAAAAAGTTAAAAAAGACATGTTAATTACGGAGGTGACAAATAAAATAATACAATTATTGATAGGATGAATTAGTGGAGAAGAATACATGTGATGTGGCTGAATTCAATTAGTCTGTTGAGGATCCATAAGTAACTTGAAGTTGAAAGTCTTGGGACTAAGGCTTTTTTTGTTGGTTGTTTGCTGTTCTACATGGTAAATTTGAAGAATATGATTTGTTCAATGTTATTTCATTCCTACCATATGAAACTTCTTATTGATCGTAGTTACTCGTATGGTATTTATAATCTTGTGTGGTTTATTCTCAAATTACTTAGTTCTTTACAAAGCAAAATCATATGAATTGGAATGGTATAATTGGAAGATTTTACTGTCTTAAGAATGAAATTCTAAAAGGATGACATGAGTTATGAGTACAAGCCATCTTTCATTATTTGTGTGGCTAGTATAATTTCCAATTGGGCCTCATTGCAAGTTATTAATATGTTCTTGTTTATGTAAGTTTCTTTTTTATGGAATCTTTTCAGGTCTGAAAAACTGGTAGCATGTGGGATTTCAATTACACAGTAAGGACATCCTGAGTTAAATTGAACTCTTCTGTTTCCACTAGCAATTATCAGATTCACATGATTTCTTCGGGGGAATGTGCACCAGATGAAGGTGCTTCAGATAAAATGCAGCATAGACAGAGCTCTGATGGTGGAATTGCATTGGATCAGATACCTGATGATGGACTTCAAGCAAAACAATCAGATCAAGAAGCAAGCACTCCCTCGTCAATACCTGAGAAAGCTTCACAGGCACCTGATGCTGCAGTTCAGACAAGTCAATCAGATCAAGAGCAAAGTCCTTCCTCTATAATTTCTGAGAAAGGATCACAGGCCCGTGATCCTAGTAACCTTGCATCACAATCGGGTCAGGAAGGAAGCACACCATCTGTAATACGTGAGAAAGTGGTGGCAGAAGATGGATATAATTGGCGGAAATATGGACAGAAACTTGTTAAAGGAAATGAATTTATACGGAGTTATTACAAATGTACACATTCAAGGTGTCTGGTGAAAAAGCAACTGGAACGGACACATGGGGGGCAGATTATTGATGCTACCTACTTTGGTCAGCATGTTCATCCCAAACCTGAACTTATTGTCCCTGGATCTGTTGGTTTAGCCTTGTCCGTTGTAGATGAAAAACCAAGTGAGCCTTCTTCAATTGGTGCGACAGGTGAGAAAGACATATCTTCAATATCTAGTTTTGTTCCATTAATGAAAAAGTGCTTGATTTATTTTGTGACCTTGTATTTTGAAGACAAATCATTGGTTGAGTATGGCCAGACACCTCATCAAATGAAGCCAGTAGATGCCTCTCCATCTCGGTGTCCAATAGTTGCAGTAAGTGATGATGTGAAAGGGGCACTTTCACAAACAAGTAGGGTAAGGAATGAGGTTGTTGATGATGATCTAGACTCAAAAAGAAGGTATGTTAATGAACTAGCTACTTCAAATTTCTTGTCTACTAGTAGATATTTGAGCTAACTCTTTTGAACTGCTAAAAATTGAAATTATTAAACAGGAAAAAAGAAGAGTGTAATGTTGCCGTTTCAGTGGAGAAGCCTAGTGGTGAACCACGTTCTGTTGTTCAGACTTTGAGTGAGGTTGATATTGTAAATGATGGCTACCGCTGGCGCAAATATGGGCAGAAAATGGTGAAAGGCAATCCAAACCCGAGGTATTTAACAATTTCAATGTTTATATACAGTTTCAGACTCTTTAAATAATTCCTGCTCGTAGATTTTGGATTACTGGAAATTGAAGATCTTGTCAGTGTTGTTTGCCTTTCTGCTCATGGGTTTTGGATTATCGGAAATTTGAAACTCTTGTCACTGTGATTGTTACAACTACTTGATATCATCACAACTAATGTATATCATGCAAATATCTAGGCAGGAGCAGAGATATAGTTGGTGATCCTTTTTTGTTGGATTGATATAACACCCCATTAATTTCCTCTATTGTAATTTTCATTTCTTAAGGAGTAATTTATCATGCCTTGGTTGAAAGATTAGAAGGATAAGATTATGGACATTTTAGAATACTAGTCTCTTTTAGAATGGGGCAGCCACAAATTCAGGCCACTATAGTATCTGCAAGCTCTCTCCAATTTAATATCTTGCTTGTGGTTTTGATTGGTTGTCTTCTTTGGCGTGTCTTTCAGAGAGGGCTGTGAACCTAATGGCTTCTTTATAGTTGTTTGCTATTAGAGCTTCTTTGGTTTTTTGGGTTTGTAATCCTCTTTGACTTACTGGAAAGTGCTTTTTTTGTTGAACTTTTTTGTTCCCAAAGATTAGGTCATTCTTGGATGGCTTCAAAATTAGCACCTTTAGTTCCAATGCTGTTAGTCATAGAAAGTTTCCCTTTCATTTGAATATAAGGGTAGATTAGTGATAAATCAAATGTGAAAATATAGGTAAATTAGTGATAATACTTTGCAATCAAGTTTTATACTGACTCTAGTTTTGCAATCGGTTTATGCAGGAGTTACTACAGATGCTCAAATTCTGGATGCCCGGTTAAAAAACACGTAGAGAGGGCATCTCATGATCCAAAAGTGGTTATTACTACATATGAGGGACAACATGACCACGACATGCCTCCTGCAAGGATTGTTACTCATAATACAGCTGGATCAAATGTTCACACAACAGCCCATAACGGTGAGGCAGGCACTAAATCAGAGGAAGTAGATGCTGTTTGCACTGAGGATGAGGAACTGAAGGACAAGCGTAGTAGAACTAAATCAGAAATGAATGGCAAGCCAGGGATTGAGACAAATATAAACAAGCGACAAACGCCAAATCCAGAACCTGTCCAAAGCTGATTCATGATGCTGTTTCTGGTTGCGGCAAGTCAAAGCCTGTATGGATGATGTTTATTCACATGGATTGGGATGGACATGTAGCTTATAGGAATGCTAGAAGAGCACCAACAGGTGTTTTAAAATATGTGTCAAATAACAACAGTACAACACAGAATTTTTCTGAATTTATAATATGTATGATAGATGTTTTTAGTATTTTCTTGTTAATAACATTGATGCATATTTTTTATTTTTCTGTTTTTTCTTCTCCTGCTTTTATTGTGTGTTGCTATGTATCTTGACAGGGAAGATAGTTCCAATATATCACTGATCTAACAATAACTATACATAATGCCTTTGAAGGATTATAAGCACAAGCCATAAGCAATGCCTGTGAGTTATTCCATAACTAAGTGCCGCCAGTGATTTGATTGTTTCCACAACTACGTACGGTCTACCAAAAACATGCTTAGGATTGGTTTACTTATGATGCGGTGACTTGACTAACACGCGTATTTCCCCATGCTAGTTGGAGAGAAACATTCAGTCATGACTCATAATTTAATCAGCACAAGTAAAGCCGTTTCAAGCACGTTGAGGGGGCTGACTTATTGAAGCCCGCCTCTTGCTCATGCCCAAGAACCTTAAATCTTAATCATGAGGCTTCTTCCAAAATCAATATTTTATTTTCTTGAAAAAGACATAAATTTATGTCAAAGCACATCGATGATTAAATTCTGCAATTGCACCAGAATGCCATTCTCTCTGAGCCAGCAAACAATAACTTTCAGGGCATTAAATTGGTCTAAATGAAAATGGCCATTTTGGATTTATAAAAGAGTACACACGTTGACAGCACCTTCTTTAGAGCTATCGACACGGTAAAAACACAAAAAAAGCACTAGTTCTACTGCAGCTTTCGATGCTGATTCCTAAAAAATGTCTCAATATTGCTCTGTAGTTTCACTTCCACGCACAAGAAGCAACCAAGTCTCTGTCCATCCAGCCAAGATACAGAGCTCCATCTTGTTCTTGAAGCCTATATTTGTTACAGTAGTTCTCCAGCAGTGTTTTAATGGTAGCATTCACCAAGGAGCTTAAAGGGTAAGGAGTAAATCCCGCCATTTTGAACCGTGACCTCCACTTACCAAGAAGCTCATGGCGTTCCACCCTCTCAGGCCCCTCACATGCTAATATGTTAACCACCTCCCTTGCCAAGCAGTGCTGCTCAACATTGATTCGCTCCTTGTGCTCCCTTGGAAGGGTCACATCAATCGACTCAAACATTGCAGTGTAGTAGCTCAGCGTTTCAAGGAACCGCAGATAGAATGCAGCAGTATTCGTGTTAGATTCTTGCTCAACAAGGGTAACCACCTTTGGAGACAGGCTCTTGACCAGCCTCAGCAGCCTGTCCCGATGATTCTGGGTGCTGACACTTTCATCTGGCATGTGATGTAGCATAAAAGCGAAGTTCACAGCCAGAGCTTCCCCTGGTCGAACCCCAAGATTTTCAAGCTGAACCTCACAACCAGACATGGCCGCAGCATGGAACTCAAATGGCACCTTAAAAGACTCCGCAAGCTTAGATAGCCTCTTTCCCACAATACTTAGACCTCCTCCACGAGCATAAGCTGACATGGAATCATCAATACCTGTTATGCGGATGTGGGGTGGCCCACCAGGCCTAGATGCAAAAGCCTGGATTAAAGTAAGCCATTGACTCCCCTGAGCAATTTGGAAATCAATTATGTGAACTCTCTTTTCATCCTTCATGGCTTCTGCAATAGCTCCATTTGCAGACATATACCCAAATTTGAAGTAAGGGCAAACCTCATAAAGAATGTGCATATAAGAGAGGAGATCCTTGCTTTCTGGTTCTTTACATTTCAATGCCTTGCAAATCGTACTCCCTGAAGAGGCCAGCCGCGCAACAAGCCCCTCCAACATGTATGCTCCCAACCTTTGAATTGGTTCACCAGTAACTGACACCATTTGACGTAATTCATCCATCAACCAATGTGCCATTAACAGATCATTATCTGATACTGCTTTTGCACAGAAGATAAGGATCTGCTTTAAGTTGCTATTAGAAATTGCTTCCATTACTTGTCTGCAGCTGTCCATTTCCAGTGAAGTATTGTTTATACCATTCTGGAAGGAACTATCATAGCTATCAAAAAAATTGGAATCAGGACCCAGCATTACATTTTCCAGTTCTTTCAGTTTGTGCTTGAAATCATTTACTTCATCAGTTATGCAGGACCCACTTATTGGAGAGCCATAGGTATTATCGGGGGAATAGTGTGGGTCGGCAGGGTATGAATGAGAATCTTGCTGAGACATTGGGCTACCATTGGGCGAGAAACTGACAGTTGATGGGGAATTATGAACAGCATAGCTACCATTTGCCGAGGATGACTCCAAAGTGCAATACCGTTCAAAGAAATTCTGAGCCAGGTAGTTGTTGGATGCTTGGCTGCTATCACTGTAGTATGGCTGACAGTCAAATGTTTGAAATTGAGGCAAGCAGTCGGCCTCAACTTCTCGAATTGGTTGATAGTACAATCCGTTGGACATGCCTGAAATTCTGAGCCGTTGTGATGCTTGCATTGAAGAATAACTTGCTCACAGAGTCTGCCAGGTCCCTCAACAGAGTCTGTACAGGGAGTCTTTTCAGGGTGGGGCTGTTTTGGAACTCAACTGAAATCAACTGGCCAGAAGTTGGCCTCTTATTCACTGTTATTTGGTGTTCATGGCAGCAACATAGAAAGCCTTGAATTTTCTTTCATAATGCAGCTCAATATCTGTATCACAGTAACAGACATCGGTTACACAAATATAAGCAACTTCATAAAACTTGTCTAAATTTTCAAATGAGTTCTTCTTTGTTGACAAGATACATACGGATTTGAGTAATTTGCATAAATAAGTAACAAGATAATATGGTAACTTTCAGAGAATTACCAAACACACACACACACACACACACACACATGGATGGATGGAATTCTGTGGCAGCATTTGTAAGTGAGTATATCCTAATTTACTTCAGAGAGGAAGTGGCTGTTAAATTGTTCATCTCAATAATCCACAAATATCCAGTACTTCTAGGGCATATAAATAACAACTATTCCCCTAAAATATTTTTCCTTCTTCCTTAAATTTCTTCAATCATATCAATTGTAGACAAACTGCAGAAACTGTAATCTCTGCATTTTATTAATCTCAGTTAGATAGACTCGAATACTAACTGGTCAAAATTTGTAAAACATAGAATTCCAAATGCAAGTCAATATTTCGTGCTCTTTAATTTTATAACACAAATATCACAATCGTTCACATTCATATAGTGTCACACCAATTAGTCAGTAATTTACCTTCCTTTCTCCCTTCAAGGTTATCTGAACCCTGATACCAAAAATCAAGGAGTAACCACTTCACAGATTTATTCAATTCCAAGATAAGTAGATACAAAGTTGAAGAACACTACATAAGATGTCTCATTTTCTAGAACTAACTCACAACGAAAAACAATTAAGGTTAGACAGTCTTATATTCTCTTTACCCCCCCTATTACCACAGAATGCATCCTCCATTCCCTCTCTGCATTAAAAGTTACCAAATCTTCCTTCAGCTCATAAAATTCATCCAATTTGATCACGATCTTAACAAGCAAATAAATTATAAGGAACTGTCCAACTAAATGCGTACAATTCTTAAGAAAGAAATGGCAATTTGAAAGATCATAAGATGTAAAAAAGGATCTGAAGTTCAGTAGTATACAATTCAACATATAGATTAACACCCACAAGAGGAAATAAACCATGAACCACATTTCACCCACAAAGTCATCAGCAATCCTCCTCTGACATAAAACAAGGTATTCATCCCTAGCCACAGCACCACTACATTGGAATTGGTTTAAAATCAATGAAACAAAAATGAAAAAAACAAATGAAAAACTTGTATGCCTCAAGCCAATGACATCCCTCATAAACATGCGAATCCTACTTCACAAAAGGAAAACCATACAATCAACAAATAAGTTCAGTTCCAATTATCTCATTACTATAATTGGTCATCAAATCTCACACACACACTACCACACTGGCATTCCAAGTAAAAGCCATTTAGAGAGGAAAAAAAACAGGTTCAAGCTTCAATCTTTGAAATCATGAAACAAATATAAATAATAATAAAAACAGAGCAAACACCAAAAGAGAAAAAAAAAATGCATGACAGCTTTTAAAGATCCAACACCAAACCATTTTGAGAAATACTGAAACATGTTTGAGAAAAAGAGTTGGGCCTCAATATTTTGCCTTAAAGAAGTGGTTTTTACATACCCAGTCGTAGTAAAATCAGAGACAAAGCAGAGAAGAACTGAAGGAAAAGAAATAAGAGCAAGTGAATTATTAATATTAAGGGTTGAATAGTTTCAGTTTCAGTTTCAGTTTCAGTTTCAAAATCATATCAATATGAGTTGCTGACAAAAACCCACCTTGCTTCAGAGGAAGTTTCAAGGTTGGAATTCCACTTTCCACCACAGACCAAAGTCTTTGAGTCAGATATAGAGAATGGTCTCCTGTGGCCAAAACCATCTGTCTATGGACTCTCTATTAAAATAAGTCAATTAGCAAAAGCCCTGTAATTAATCGGAAAATACTAATCTGCCACTTGTACGTGTTGATCTTTTAAGGACATATTTGTTTTAGCTTAAAATCTTAATTCAATTATTGTCATCATTTTTTTATAGAAATTATTGTGCACTTTAGCATTTTACGCTCTTTTTAATGTATAATTATGTTTCACCAAAAAAAAAATGTATAATTATGTTTTTTTTTAAATTTATTTCTTTTAAAATATAAGTCAATAAAAATAAGATCATGATGGCATCTATTATGATTTAATTAATTCAGTTTTTTTTTTTTGGATATATATATTTTTAAAGAAAAAAAATCTTTTATTTATTTATAAGTATATATACCTTAAACTCAACTTATTTCTATCTCACTAAAATAAATTATATCAAACACACACTTACCTCTGTTTTTTTTTTTTTTTCTTTTTTGTTGATAAGGACACACTTACCTCTTAATCATATAAATAATAAAAATTACATATGTGCTATATTTACAGTTCATTGAGTTTTGTTAAATGATTTTTTTTTTTTTTTTTTGAGAAAGAAGCAAGAATATCATGACAAAAATGTGTGTAGGTATTAAAAAATGAGTTGATCTTTCATAAAATTATATAGTTCATAGAAACTTGTGAAATAGTATATCATTACGATATGGGGTTTTTGTATAGTTATAAATTTATTGAATGTTCTCGAATAAACGAAATAATTATTAATTAATTTATTATTATTATTATTATTATTTTAGAATGAAACTTGGGAATTTTTATTAGAAAATCAATCAGTATCGGCTAACAATACAGAATAAAGATGTAGAGGAACATTCTCCATCGACATCGTGTAACCACTAACATGTCTAGTATGTTTAGCTAGGTTATGAGCAATAGAATTACCAAGTTGACGTACATGAGAAAAAGAAATGTAGTTGGCTTCTATCATGACTTTGACTGACTCAAGAATATGACCAAAAGACGAAAGGGAAATCTCTTCACTGCTAAGGTTCTTTATCACAAGTTTTGAATCACCTTCAAGTATAAAGGAGGAACATTCTATTTCCAGAGCAAAAGAAATAGCCTTCATTGCTGCCAAGGCTTCAACCACGTCTGAAGAAAAGAGGAGAGAATTTGTTCCGACAGAGAAGCAATGGCCTGACCTTGGCTGTCCCGTATCACCACACCCAGTCCTGCTTTGCCGATATCCTTGAATGTCGCTCCATCAAATTTTACCTTCCAAGAGTTTGAGGGAGGGGGAGACCATCTACTTCGTATGGGAACGTGAGTGGAAATTGGTGATGAGGTTGTGCTGTTTGCTGTGCTGAAATTTGGAGTGTTTGTTATGCATTCGAGGCAATGAAATTGGGTAATCTGCATTCTTCACTCTTATCTGATTTCTGCGAAACCAGATAGTCCACAACAGCATCACCATTTTTTCTAGGTTTTTTCCTTCTTTCTTGGCATCTAAAATGAGTTTTCTGTTAAAGACATATTTTTATGTAATTAGCATATCTTTTGACAAAACGCACTTTACTTGTATTTGGGTAAATCTAAGAAGGTTCAGGATGATCATTACAAGTGGTTAAATTGAAGACAAAGATTACTCAAGAACTGTTCAAGAAAAGTGCAATTTGCAGGTCTTGATACCTCCTCGACAAAAGCTCGATCTATCGAGATTCATTAAAGCTTGACACATGTCTCTATTTATCGAGCTTATGGGTTTGTATAATCCTTATAGGACTAGGAAAACCCAAGGTTTGTGGGTTTGTATAATCCTTATTAGACTAGGAAAGCCTAAGGTTTGTGTAAACTTATTTGGAATAGGAGAGCATTAAGCTCTTATTTAAATGAGGTGGAAAAAGAAAAACCTAACCCTAGAGAGCTTCATAAGGTTTTTCTTTTTTGAAACCATAGCCTCCTCCTACAAAAGAAAGAGTTCTTGCTGTGTTTCTTGTACGCCTTTGGGTTTTGTAACCAAGCAAAGTCTCTTGCACCAACATTGAAGATCTTATTGGTGTTTCTATGTGAAGCTGCTGCAAATCAACTACAACAATCAAAGGGTTGCTGTGGAGTTAGTCAAGTACTGGGATCCGTGCATCATTGGTTAGTCACGTACTGGGAGCCATGCATTGAAAGGAGAGATTGCCACTACATTACAAGTCCAATTAGGTATTAGAGTAAGGATTTAACTGTAGATTGATATTAGGTACTGAGATTACTTTTACTTGTAACCGCTTGTTTTGATAATAGTGGATTTTCTGGAGTGGTGACCTTAAATTCACCTGGTGGGGTTTTGTCTAAGTGGTTTTCCCCATTCGTAAACAAATCACCTGTGTCAAATTTATTTTCCGCTATATTGTAACTTAGTTGGTGATTTATTTGTGCTACCACACGTATTGCATGTAATTGAATCTAATTAATTTCACTTGGCTAATTAATTGATTAATTTACCAAAATGGTCAATACATTCTTGACCTATCATTCTAAGATGGTGAAAAAGCTATGAAAGAGATGAAACTTAAACTCCGAGGTAAAGCTCTATACCTATGAGATTTCTGGACAGTCCCATAGAGCATGCAGCACACTTTCTGAGGCCCTATTGTAGTGATCACAGGTATCAGATAGAAAGATTTTTTGCTTTTTTAAATTCACCTTCACTGGTATTACATCTCCGCTTGACCTCCAGAGGAAATTTTTGACTTTGTTTGGAACTGATAAGGCCTAGACCAGCTTCCAAACTCCACCATTAAGGTTCAGACTTACAATGATTGAGTTATTTGTGTTCTCATTTGCAAGAAAACTACCCGACTGCATTGTTTATTGACCCGAAGAAGTATAAGGCAATATTAGCTTGTCATCAGAGTAAGATCTACACAATGGGGTGCTTCTTTTCAAATCAACTTTATGAGGATTAAACAAACCTTGCAGTAGAATTGAATCCCAATGTCTAGAAACCGAATCAATAAGATCTGCCACCCTTGCTTCCTTAAAACCATCAACCACTGGGGACAAAACTCTTGGATGCTTACAAGATGGTAACCATGAATCAAGCCAAACCCCAACTGACTCTCCACTGCCCACTCTCCTCCTAGCACCATTTAAAAGGACATCACAACCTTTTAATATACTATGCCATGCATAAGAGCCAGTACTAGAATTAGTGGCTTCCATGATAGAACAATTAGGAAAAAATTTGGATTTAAAGACTCAGTAAAATAGTGATTCCTTATGATGCAGTAGTCCCCATGCTTTCTTTGCTAACAAAGCATCATTAAAGAGAGCTAAGTCCTTGAACCCCATTCCTCCTTCAGATTTAGCTTGACATAGAGTTTCCCATTTAATCCAATGAACTTTTCTTCGATTACCCTTCTGTCCTTACCAAAACTTCCTAATTAGACTTTCAATCTCTATACATAAGCTCACTAGGAGTTTGAAGCAACTTATTGTGTATGTTGGGATAACTTGGACCACTACCTTGATTAATATTTCCCTTCCAACTTGAGACACTAGCTTTTCTCCTTGAGTTTTTTTCCAGAAATAAGGCAATATGAGAAGTATTTGGGATTATCATTACTTGTGAGGAGGAATAAAAAGGCAAGCTTCTATTATTATTGTTAATTGATCTAATGATTTTACTTATCTATATATATTAGGGATGGCAATTTTTTCCCGCCCCGCTTAACCTGCCCCTCCCCGCTTTGCCTCGCGCGGGTTTTCCCCACCCCGCAAAGGTGGTGGGGTGGGGATGGGGCAAGATTTTAGCCCCGCCCCGCCCCGCCCCTCTCCGTCCTCGCCCTGCCTCGTGTTGCTAAGGGTTATAATTGTAAATTTTTCATACCCTAAAACCCTACAATTTAAACAAACATATCAATATTAGCTTATTTTATTCTACCTAATGTGGTTCTCTACCTTTATTTTGTTATGTGATACTATGAGATTTTTTATTTTTTATTTTATTTTTTTTATGATTTTCTTGTTAAACACTTGGATATAGTATTCAATTTTTTTAAAAAAATTGATTTGATTTGATGGGATAAATTTAGTTGTAATTTCAAGTATATTTTTATTAATGAAATAGGTTTCATTAAAAAAATTGTACTAGTTGTAGGGCAAATTAATAAAAAGTAGAGTTTTACGGGGTAGGGCGACGCTTTGCGGGGCCCCAAGGGGCGAGGATGGGGTAAGAAAATTTTCCCCGTCATGCGGGGCAAGGCAGGGATGAGGCAAGACAAAACCATGCAGGGCGGGGACGAAGACCCCATCCTTCGACCCCGCCCCATCCTGCCCCATTGCCATCCCTAATATATATATATATATATATATATATATATATATCTAAAAGCTGAAGCGTAGCGTTTAATATTGTTGAGCTCCTGTTGAGCCACATTAGCGCCACAACATCACCGTATTTTCAATATTTTCTCTCCTTTTTAGTTATTTTTCTCCTTATTAATTTGCCACTTTACAATTACACCTTCTCCAACATTTACTAACTTTTACCTTTTTATTTCCCCACTACTCTATAGTCTATACCTTAACCTTACAATTACTCCATCCCTTCATCTTCTTTTTATTTTGACTCTTCTTTTCCTTATTTTTTTTTACTATAAAAATTAGTTATTTTCTCTTCCATTCAATTCATATTTTACTCACACAAAAAGGTGAATACTCTCTCTCTCTCTCTCTCTCTCTCTCTATATATATATATATATATATATATATATATATGTTTAATTCTTTAGATTGACGGATTTTTATGTTTAACTCTATTTTAGGTTGATATGAATTGGTTATATTTTAATTTTTTATCTTTTTAATTTAATTTTCTTTGTTTGTTATGTGTTATCCTATAAAATTACAGAATGATTTAATGTTATTCTATTATATAGCATGACTTGGATAATTTGGTATTTACAACTATACATTTTCTTTTGAATATTTATCTACTCATTTTCTTTTATATAATTTTGTTATTTGTCTCACATGCTCTTCCAAAAAAGGTGATTGTTCTCTCTCTCTCTCTCTCTCTCTCTCTCTCTCTCTCTCTCTCTCATATTAATTCTTTCTTGCAACTCTATTTTAGATTGATGATTTTTTTTTTTTTTTTTTTTTTTTTGTCTATACTTTTGGGTGATACACTTTGGTGGTGTGTTTTTGAGTTATTTATCACATATACTCTCTATCCCTCTTATAGCTTTTGTTGGAGTTAATTTTTAGATATTTTAGAAGTGAGATGATTATGTATTTGAGTGTCTCTATAAATTATTTAAGTAATATTAATTGTAAATTTGTGATGAGGTTTGGTTATCATGATAATTTTTTTAAGAGAATGAGAAATTCAAATAATTAATTTTGGAACTTAAAAATTTTAGTTGTAGAAAAAAAAACCATAACACACTATACAAAAGTTTGAATAATACAAATTACTTAAAAAAAAAATAGTATTTCTATGTTTTATCTCAAAAAAAAAAAAATGGAATAATAGTTTAATATTTTCACGCATCGCATGGATATGTGACTAGTATTATAATTGAACATGATCAATACATGGCCAAAAGCAACGCCATCCATAGCTAGCAACTACTCCTACCATAAATATTTTATTTTTGCATTGTTTTTTGGCCCTAAAAACCTCTGCCATAATTCATAATTGTAGTACACTATTAACTGGTTGGTTTTATTCACATCACTCACCGGTATAGGATGGGAGCAATAAATGAGATTAGCTTGTGACTTATGAGAGAGGTGTATGAAAAAGATCATTAATCATATAGAAATAAATAAGACCCATGGGCTACCAAATTTTTCAATAAGATAAAAGTTTGCTTGCAAATGAGAGAGAGAGAGAGTCATTAAAATATTTCAACTAGGATTTGTATGGATGCCTAGGCATCTATATTTGAAAAGAAGGTCAGTATATGGTTATTAAAAAATAATATAGTTTAAGTGTAGCTAACTACTACATCTACATGATGACACATTAGTGATTTGTATACAATAACCTTTTTATCATGTGTTTGCATGCGAGTGCCAACTACTAGGACTACCTTAAGCTCCGTTTGGCTCACCTGCAGAGGATGAACTCCACTGGGCTGCGACTCCCAAATCCCTATACGGGAAAATTAATAACTAAAAATTTGCTTTCATGCCATTTGAATGGAGAAAAATGCTAATTTTGATTAATTTATCAAATATTGGAATTTAATTAATTTATCTCCCTTGTACACACACAAAATTGAGAATCATGTGGGTCTATTACTGTTACTTTGTTATGAACTAATCTAATAGCTATCAATTTTATTTATTTTTTTGGTAAATAATAATAGCCAATTTTGCAATTGAACCGTGGAATTCACGTATTAACATTAGGGCTGTACATTAATCAAATGGCTTATTAACAGTTTGGGTTTGATTCGAGAAAAAAATTGTTTATATTTGTTTATTTAACAAATAAGTCAAGTTTAGTTTATGTTTAAGTTTAAGTTTAGGCTCAATTATTAAACAAGTCAAATTCAAACAAATAATGTGCTCGTGAACAAATTCATGAACATGAGGCTCAATTAATATATATAATATTATATATTTATATATATAAATTTTTAATATATATAGACTAAGGTTGGACTATGTAAAATTGTAAAGAAGTTCATGCATCAAATTATTACTATGTAAGTTTGATGATATGAATAATTCATTTTGTAGTAAAATTATAGCACAAATTACAACTTACCCACTTATGGTTTGGTTGAAATTTAAGTTGCCAACCTGTAATTTGAAATTTGACACTTTACCTATCTAAGGTTGGACTAAAATTTAAGTTGTCTATCTGTGGTTTGAAATCCCATTATGCAAGTGTTCTGTTGGATTCTTTTTTATCTTATTTGATCTTGTATTTTTCGTGTTTTTTGTGTTTTTGGAAGAGGTGGACATAAAAGTGGAGTAAAATTACATATTTAACTATGTTTTTAACAGAGATGAGTAATGGAAATCTAATTGAACTAACCTCAGGTGGGTAAAGTGTCAAATTTCAAACCACATATAAACAACTTAAATTTTGACCAAATTACAGGTAGGTAAGTTGTAATTTGCCCAAAATTATATACAACTTTTAACAATACAAAGTTAGTGAATGAAATTTTTATAAATTCATGAAAAAAATTTCAATCTAAATTATTTAAACAATATAGTTTCAATTATAATTTAGTTATTAATTATTATTATTATAAAATTTGTGAAGATAAAGATAAAATTTTTAGTTGTAATGTTTAATATATATATATATATATATAAATAATGAAGTAGTTTATAAAACTTGTTCGACAAGAAAATAAATCAAACATAAACATGTAATCTAGTTTGATAAAAAGCTTAAATTGAAACTATATGAACCCAACAAGCTCGTCCAATTCCATTCAAAATAGGCCAACTAAGACCCACCAAGTCGCCAAAAACCTTGTAGTTGAATTGACACCTCCCCGTGCATAAAGTGCTTGGGAGTCTAAGGGGGAAAAAATTCGAGCTGCAGGGTTAGCAGCATATTGTAATTATCTCTTAAAAAAAAAAAAAAAAAAAAGAGACCACCAAGCCAACCATATAGCACGAAGTTAATGCTAAACCATTAGTAATTGTAATTATTTATTAGATTGTTGCGCATGGACAAGATACTCATTTATTTTAGTTATCTGCAAAATATCTTGAAAAATTGGTGATGAATATGGAAGTCTTTTTGGTTGATGCCTTGCTTGGGGTCTACTACTCTACACTACAGTCTACAGTACATGGTTAAGCGGACAGAACTGAAGCTTACGTTGAAGGCATACATGACGTTTAAAGTAGTGCCTTTACACTTCAGCTCAGCTAACATTGCTCCGTTTTTTTTTCTCTCCTAGTAACTTGTCCTTCCACTTTCAGTATCTTCAATATTATAATTCCCCCCCTTTTTTTTTGATAGGTATAATTCCCCATCTTACTGTCTCTTCAATATCTAATATTATCCCAATATCCACTAAGACCTTACTGCCCTCCTATTGAATCCTTTTAATTTGACATATCAATGAGTTTTTTTTTTTTTTTTAGGTACTTCTTTGGTCAATTAATAATAATTTGTTATAGTGAAAATTTAAATTTTGATATGATTTACATTGATTTTTAAGGTTAGATTTTATTGAAACTGTAAATGATCTTATCATCAAAATGATTGTCTGATCATCATGAGTGATATTTAATTTTGCTATTACACATATTTAACTAGGAAAAGTATTTTATCTTCCTATAGCTATTATCTTGTTTTTAAACTTTTTTGATATGCATGCCTTAAGCTACAAAGATCATGTCTTTGACTCCACATTGATTCAAAATTGAACAACCCACCCACCTCAGTCTAAAGATGGGAAGAAATATATATAAAAATAAATAAAATAAAATAAAAAAGAAGAAAATTGTGTTGAGAAAACCCCCTTTTTAAATTAAAAATAAAAAAGAAAAAGATTTAAACAATGTTAGGGAATAGTAGACATCCTCAATGTTGGACTTGGTATCTCATTTACTTATTTTGTCCCATCACTTTATGCGCATGCTAATATAAGATAGAATATATAATATAGTACTGAATTTTGTGAGATCCTATCCTAAGCTCAAATAACAAATCCGTTTATCTAGAAGAACCATAAAATTAATAATGAATAAGAAGAATTGAAGGGGTTATTTGTAACTCAAAGATTTGAAAACCTTACACATATCCACTCTTTGATGCTAATTAATGAGCACCCGTGTTTTGAGAATAAGAATAATAATAGTACAACTTTATGATCATGGAAGTAATCCAACCCTTAAAAATAAAATGTTTATGGGAATCAATTGTGCAAAAGAACTGAGAAAAAGGTAATCTTGTTGCTATCTTGTCCCCTCCAAAGTTAGTGTACCTTATGGCCCACATAATTCTTATCTTCAATCTCCCTCTTTAATTCTTGATTGCACATTTGGAAATTTGTCTGTCCTTATACCTGTTGTATGTATTTGCGGGAAACATTATAGTGCTTTTAGCTTTGCTTCAATTCTATAAAAAAATAAAAATGCTTTGCTTCAAATTAATACAGCTTGCAAGTGAAAATGACCCACCGAAATGGTTCAATTTTTCTTGATTGTTTGCTTCTGCATATATGACGGTGATTGTATTGGTTGTGGCTGACTGCTTTCTTATTAGAATCTTTTCCACAACCTTATGCCAAGGTCCTTATTATGCCTAAAAAACAAAGGGCTCTGTATGGTTCATACAAACACAACAATGAGAATTTCGAAAAGTCTATCAGACTGCTGTTGCCCATCGTACACTGTATTGTATTTATATGGCAATGTTTTTATGATTGATGTACAGGGTTTTATCTGTAGGTTTCTCATCGAAAATTTTAGTAGCAAATAATAATGACAAAGAGACATGAAATTGTTCATTTTCTTTATCACTGACCAAAAGTTTTCCTTTGACATTGTGATCTATTAGACATATTTAGGTACGTGCCTTGAAACTGTCTGCAGGATGCACGGAGAAATGGAACATCTGGTCATATTTTTTATGAATTGAATTCATGCTAAACAATTAAAATTCTTCACCCATTTTATTTGAAAATTAAAAGATTCTTTTTTCTTTCATCAGAGGCCTATTAAGCTTATAGATTGCATAACAGAAGGATATAATTTCTTTCCCTTAAACCTCCTTTCTTTAGGTGTAGGTCAAATTTGGTTTCAAATTCCTTATTTTAACAATAAATTTTATTAATTGAATTTGTTGATAGCCTCAAAAACAAGGCTTAAAAAGAAAGCATTGGTAAAGTCTGCCATGTCCCCCTCACCCTCTCACCAATAATTATTTTCTGTCCAATCTATATATTTTTTCTCCTATAATATGTGAACTCTATACCGTATAGTTGAATGGGATTGACACAACTTAAAAGAGATAATGCATATAAGAGATATCTTTTCCACATTAAAAAGTTAATATTGATTATAATGTGACACGTGTTATTAAAAGTATATTAATTAATAAGATAATAAATAAAATTTTTAATTAGTTTTTATTTTAGATTTAAAAATTATTACATGAATTTAAAAAAATTTGTATAATAACATTCACAACATCCCTATCAAACACTTCACAACATTGGGATGATAATATAAACATGCGCATGTACCTGCTCTGTGACTGTGAGACTATAGGTAACTAGCAGTCCAAATTCATGTCTGAACTTTACAAAGTTCTATGAAGCAATTGGGAGAACCAAAGTCATTATGAGACCTTGACTTTGTATGCATATTTCCCTGTCATCACGCCGATCATGTTAGGGCTTTTGGGAGATTGGCTCCATTGATATTATTTTTGCTTTGTTATTTGCAGGTTTTGTCCTCATCTTCCCAAAGTAGAAGCCCCGGCAGAATATAATGGGTCCAATAACCCATTTTGTTATACATTTTAGGTCACACGTGGACCCTTGTTGGCACTTACCGTATCTATCTTGGACATCATTGTTGAATTCTTTGCTTCAAGTTTTAGGCTCTTTATTTTATTTATCAATAGCGTGGCAAAAAGCAATACGAGAGATGTCCGCGTTTTGTTTCTTGGGCACAAAGATGTCTAGGAGAGAAAAAGACTTTTATTTTTTAATTTTTTGAAAGTAGACGTCTATTCATTCATCAAGAGAAATTGGAGTACAACATAGTGGAGAAATGAAAAAACAAAGACTATTTCATAGCTTATGGGGGGCATGGTAGAGCAGGGGATGAGACAGAGGGGGCTCAGTTCCTTTCCAGACCTAGGTGATACTTGCAAATAAGGGTGTCCGTAGTGCAATGCGGTTTTGAGTCATTTTTAGCACTGCATTTTGCGGTGCAGTTTAGCCAAAATCATAACTGCACTGCACCTCATTTTTGCAATCACATGTGCGGTACAGTGCGGTTTAGAGTTTAATCAAAATTATAACCGCACCACACCTCATTTTTGTGATCACATATGCGGTGCGACGTATAAGATGCAGTTTGAAGCCACTATATTTTTCAAATTTTGGGCTTTTCCTGCCCAACCCAAAACTGATTTTTCCTTTTGTTTTGGGCTAAGTTTTAAATTATTGAGCTAATTTTTCTTTATTTTAAGATGGCTTTCCTAATCAATGCTTGCTAGGGTTATTAATTTTTTTAATGAAAACTAGGGTAATTAAACTATTAATAATATATTTAATATTAAAAAAATAAATATAATAATATATAGTGAGGGTGTAGTATGGTGTGGTTTGTGCGGTTTTCTTATTATAAAATTGCAAACTACACTACAGCATGCGATGCAATGCACTGTTACTTGCAGTATGGTGTGGTTATGCCATTTTACAGGTGGTCTTAGTGCGGTTTGGTGAACACCCCTATCACTGCAGACTTTGCAAGCTGAGCAAGATCATGGGCTACTCTGTTGTGTTCACTTTTTAGGTGATGAAGAGTCCAGCTACTAAAGGAGGGTAAAGTGTTGAGGATTCCGCTAAAGATGTGGCCAAGTGACCCATCAGTCTTCCTGGCATTGATAGATTGCACAGTGGCTAGAGAATCTGATTCAAAGATAGGGTGGGAGATGTTCATTTCTTAGGAAAGAATGATACCACTTTCCAAGGCAATGGCTTTAGTTGCATCGAGAGGGTAGTGCGCTAGGAGGATTTTGCTCATTGCAGCAGTGACATGCCTAGTGGAATCACGGATGATCACCCCAATGCAGAAGGCTTGTTATCAGGGCTTGTTGCTCCATCCACATTAATTTTGTGGAATCCAAGTGGGGGGAGGGGGGGTGGGGTTTCTAGTGGGTGGTTTAGCTCCTTGGCAGCTGAATTATGGATGACATGACACCTTGTAGTCCTTGGCTAGCAGAATTCCAGATTTGACTAGGGAGGAGGAAGGTGGAGTCATGCACTATTTGGTTTCGATTGTACCAGATAGACCAGGCTATGACAAAGAGAGTCTCGAGGTCATGGGAAGAGCCTTGGCTAATGATTTGCAAGGCCAAGTCTGATATGTCAATTGATTTTGCATTAAGATTGACTGGGCAGTCTTCCTAATAGCACTAGACACATTTAGGGATATCACAAGCAAAGAGGGCTTGAGCAATATTTTCAGGGCAGTGGTCACATATGGGGCAAAACCCTCTATGTTGACACCCCATGTCCTCAGATTCTGCATAGTAGGGAGGGCGTTCATGCATGCTCGCCAAGCAAAGATTCTGATTTTTGCAGGAATGTTGAGGTGCCACATTCTCTTCCGTAGTAGGGTTCGAGGGTCGCCAGAGGAGCTTTCTCCCTCATGAGTTGTTTCAACAATTGGGAGAGCGACATAGTAAGCACTCTTAACAGAAAATTCCCCCCCCTTTTGTTCCTGGTCCAAGTGAGCTTGTCCTCTGGGAGGGAGTAGCTCAGTGGGATGTTTAAGATGGTGTTAGCTTCGAAAGGAAGGAAATTTCTTCAAACTAGGCCTGCATTCCATCGCTTAGTGTCTTGATTAATGAGAGCTGATACCATAGGAAAGTCATCAAAGATTCGGTTAGGACTGATAACCTTGAATGTTGTAGGGGTTGGAAGCCATTTGTCTTCCTAGATATGAATCAGGCTAACATTGCCTACTCGCCATATTGTGCCTTTACGGATCACTTCAAGGCTATTATGGATGCTGTGCGAAGCGTAGGATGGGTTGCTTCCTAAATTGGCACTAAGAATGTTTGATGATGGAAATATTTGGCCTTGTAGATTCTTGAGATCAAGGAGTCAAGACTAGTGAGCATTCTCCATGCCTGCTTAGCTAGCATGGCCAAGTTAAAAGCTTAGAGATTTCGGAATCCCATTCCCCCATGAAGTTTGGACTTGCACATCTTTTTCCAAGCCACCCAAGGAATTTTTGCTCCTGTTGGCATTGTCCCCACCAAAAGTTGCACATCATGCCTTCAAGTTCATCACAAAGCCCCTTTGGTAGGAGGAAATAGCTCATGGGAGGAAATAGACCAATATGGTGTAATCTGCTATATAAATCATATATTATGTTTGTGTTCAATGTTTGTTGCTATTGACATTTTGCTATTGTTTAATCAATTTTGAGCATCACTGTTTTGGCTTTTATTATTAAATAAAATTTCAAGCTTATGCTGTTTGTATTTAGGCTTTTTTTTGTGTTTTTATTTTTTGCATAAGTAGGATATTGTTTTTCCTTGTTGGTTTGTGTGGTTATTATTATTATTATTATTAAAGCAATTAATTTTATTTGTTATTCTAGTTTGCTAATACATTTTTTATTTATTTTTTTAGATCATGGAAACCTCCACTAATGAACCCTCTGTCTAAACACCAGTTGCTACACAAGCTGATGGTGCTATTCCCACCAAAGTCGAAGCTTCTGTTGCTACGCAAGCTGAAGCAGCTGTTGCTGATGAGTTGCCCCCAACTCCACCATGCAAAGTGAGTATGATAGTTCCTGTTAGTGGTACTTGTAGTGGTAGGAAAAAGTCAATTGTTTAGGGCCATTTTGAAAAAATAAAGATAGGAGAGGGTGATACTAGTAAAACTAAGGCTATTTGTAATTATTGCCAAAAATCGTATAATGCTGATAGTAAGAGTTGTGGTACTAGTAATTTGTTAGCTCATGTGCCAAATTGTCCCAAGAACCCTAATAGAGAAGATCTAGTTAAAGGGCAGCAAACATTAGCTTTTGAACCTAAAAAGGATGGAGAAGATGGGTTCCAGCTTGTGTCAACAACCTTTTCTATCAAGGCTTCTAGAAAGGCATTGGCCGAAATTATTATAATTGATGAGTTTCCTTTTAGGTGTGTCAAAGGGTATGGGTTTAAGAAATATATAACTACTTTACAACCTAAGCTTCGTTTAAAGGATATCCCATCTCATCAAACTGTGGCTAAAGATGTGATTGGCATTTATAATAGTGGGAGAGAAAAGCTAAGGAAATCCTTGAAGGGTTGTAGGGTGTGTCTCACTACAGACAAATGGACTTCTATTCAAAATTTAAATTATATGTGTCTCACATTTCACTTTATTGATGATGCTTGGAAATTGCATAAGAGAATTTTAAATTTTTGTCAAGTTGAAGACCACAAGAGGGAGACTATAGGTAGAAAGATTGAGAATGCCTTTGTGTGAGTGGGGTATTGATGGGATATTCACTTTGACAGTGGATAATGCTAGCTCAAATTTAACAACAATTAAATTTTTGCAAAGGGTGAATAAAGATTGGAATGGGACAGTTTTAGGAAATGTGTTCATGCACATGAGGTGTTGTGCCCATATCCTAAATCTCATTGTGGGGGAGGGTTTGAAAGAGATTGATGCATCTGTTGCTAAGGTGCGTGAAGCTGTGAGGTATGTGAAGTCCTCACCCAATAGAAATCAAACTTTTAGAAGTTTTATGGAGAGGTTAGGTATGGAGTCCAAGAGTCTTCTTTGTCTAAATGTACCTACTAGGTGCAACTCGACCTACCTCATGTTAGAAACTGCTGAAAAATTTGAGAAAGTATTCCTTCGAATGGATTTTGAAGATGATGGTTATTCATCATACTTTAGGACCAAGGAAGATAGTGGTGGTTTGGGATCTCCTTGTATGTGTGATTTCCAAAATTGTAGGGCATTTGTGACTTTCTTAAGGCTTTTTTATAATACAACAAAGAAGTTCTCTAGTTCTTTGTATTTTACTTCAAATGCCTTTTATGATGAGATCTTTGTTATTCAGGAGAGTATTTCTAATTTAGTTAAATCCCAAAACACTCTCTTGAAAAACATAGCCACAAATATGCAAACTAAATTTGAGAAGTATTGGGGGGAAAGGGGAGAAAATTAATCCTCTTTTGTATGTGGCTGTGATTCTTGATCCATGAAAAAAAATTGAGGTTTTTGAAATTTTATTTTTCTGAAATTTATGGGAATGCAATGGCAGAAGTGATGGTTGATAAGGTGAAAGATATTTTGTATAAGTTGTATAATTTTTACTCTTCTATTCATTCACCAAATGTGCAAGAACAAAGTAGGAGTGAGAGGACAGAACTGGAAAGTGATGCTAGTGATCCATATGTGATGGTTCACTCGCGATATGAACGTTTCCTGCAAGTTGAGCAATCTGTAGGTTGTAGTAATGAGCTTGAAAAGTATTTGGTTGAAAACTATGATGGTAGAAAGGATGCAAATTTTGAGATATTGGGGTGGTGGAGGGACAATTGTAGTAGGTACCAAGTGTTGTCTAAAGTGGCTAAGGATGTGCTGGCTGTACTAGTTTCCATTGTTGCATCTGAGTCAGCATTTAGCACCGGAGGCCGCATTGTTGATCCATTTCAAAGTTCACTCTCTCCTCTCATGGTTCAAAACCTTGTATGTTCACAAAATTGGCTTCAAGCCACAGTTCCAATTTCTCATTGTCAGTCAAGGGATGATGTAGAGGCATTGGAGGAGGAGTTACTTGACTTAGGTAATATGTTTAAATTTTGAAATTTACTGTCTATTAATTGTATTGAATGTCTCATGTATTCAAGCAAAATTTAATTTATTGTGTTTATTTCCTATACTTTTCTAGTTTTAAATCAACAACCAACAGCAAGTGCAACAGCTGTTAGGACATATATGATTCACTTGTTAGAAACATATGTCACTATTTTATGTAATTGGCTAATCCTTTGACAAAACGCACTTCGCTGGTAATTGGGTAGATCTAGGATATGTTTAATACTTCAAGAAATTTTGTTTTAAGATCAAGTGTTGAAGCCATGCAAGTCTGTCCAAGATTCAATTCTGAAAAGTGTCTGTCATTAAAACTCAATAGCTAGCCATCTATCGAGCTTGAAGAGCTGTTCCAGCCCCGTGGCTTGACAGCAGCTCGACAGATAGCCATCTGTCAAGGTTTATGAAAAACAAAGTTTCAGTTTTGTTTTGACTCTAATCCGTGATTATGTGTTTGGGCTTTCTTTTCTCACAACCCTAGACATATAAAAAAATTATTTTAAGAGCCGTCAAAGTGGGAACAAGTTGCACAAGTGTTGAGTAAAAGTTTGTTCAAGCAAATTGTGATCGGAGACAAAATTTGCCCTAGTTCATCGTTCTTGTGAAGAAGTTGCTGTGTTTGTGCACTGTAGGGTTTTGTGACCAAGCATTTTCTTGATCTTCATCATCTGGATGAACTGAAGAACTTTGCAGCCAACAACCTTCTCTAGTTGGTGATTGAAGTCGCGTATTGGGATCCACGCAATTGGTTAGTCACGTACTGGGAGCCGTGCATTACAAGGAGAGATTGTCACTACAGAATAAGTCCAATTGGGTATTGGGGTAAGAGTTCAACTGTAGGTTGGTATAAGGTACTGAGATTCCTTTACTTGTAACCGCTTGTTGTGATAATAGTAGATTCTCGGGAGTGGTGACCTTAAAATCACCCGGTGGGGTTTTTGCCGTGTTGGTTTTCCCCATTCGTAAACAAATCACCGTATCAATTTAATTTCCATTGCCCTTAGTTTAATGGGTGATTTGTTTTTGCTACCACACGTTTGCATGTTAATTTGATTAATTAATAAATTTGGCTAATTAATCAATTAATTTATTACAAGGGGTCAATTCGTTTTTTGGTCTATCAATAGCAAATACCAGCTCAAGCAAGGGTTCCACCTTAGGGAAATGACCCTTAATTAGTATTAATGATTAATCATTGACTTGGTATGATTCTGTCTTTAGCCCCTTGCTATTATAAAACTTGGTTTCCTTACTAGTTGGTCTTGAATTTGGTACTAATGTATTGTTTGTTGAATATTTTGTTTGTCTATTGTAGGAGGATGGTCATTTATTTTGTAAAGAAGACAGCTTTTTGGGAACATTTTGGAAGCTTTTTTTTTGGAAATATTGCTTTTCTAACAATACTTAACTCTCAATGCTTATAGAAAAGAAATCTTAGTTCATAGGTTTTCTTTTCTATAAGTTATAGACTTATTAACTATAGAGTAGTCATTCAATACTTTGGAAAAACTATTTTTTGGAAATACCTATGGTATTTCATTATTGTAACTAATTATATTGCTAGGAACATTGTATAACTAGCAAGCTTTCTACCTTATGGTTTACTGCCCGAAAAACTTGCAGTAACTGCCTCTGTGGTACTAGGTATATATATCCATTAATTGGAATATTGCAGTATACTATTATCTGTTGTGATTTATTTGTTGCTGGAAATATTATTTGTTGTGGTTAGCAAGTTTAATAGGTGTTGAGCTACTAGCTTACTGCCGAGATGCTTATTGTATTGTTTAACAAATCACGGGTGGTAAAATTAGGGTTTTTGTAGGTTGTGTTGTGCTATCTTTAGTCTATTTTGCTATGTTTATTTTTTGTAGTTAATGTGGGAAAGATTATATATTTGGATTGATATGTACTGCTTAGGTGCTTCTATTGTTTCAGAAATCAAAGCTGATAAAAAAAAAAAAAAAAGGCTTTTGGTGTGTTGTGTTGTGTTATTCTATCCAGGTTTAAATTTGTAAAAATTTGTGAGAAACTACAAGATTATATTAGGTTTGATATGTCCTGACGGCCCAACAAATCTAGTGTAGTTCATAATATAAGCTAAGCTTAAAGGCCTATTTTAAAATAAATTAAGTAAAAAGAGGCCCAATTTGAAATATATAGGAAATTCAAAAAATCTTAAATCAATATGGTTTATTAAACTGCTAAACTGAGTAATTTGGGCTAAAAAGGCCCAAAAAAAAAGAAATTACGATAATTTTAACTATGTCCAAAATTTTGGTCCAATCAAAAGCCCAGACCCAACAAATCGACAACTCCGACCCGGCCAACTGATTACTCGAAACGTCAAATCTGACCCGAATATTCGGTCGAATACGGGTCCAAAACTCAGCAACCTGATCCAACTAGGTTGAGTTCGGCTTAGGCACTAAACCGACCTGGCCCAACCTATGGACAGGCCTAATTAAGAGCATTTTCGATTCTTGTCCCACAATCACATAGTTCTTCAAATGAGCTAATAGGTGATGACAAAAGCCTGCTATTATAAACCGGAAGCAAGTTCTTGATGATCATGTTGATTTGGTCTTTCTCATTTGGCCTATTGACCATTCTAGACGCCTTGGTCTTCCATCTAGTCATGTACTCAGAAAATGTCTCTCCCACACCTTGCTTGGTAGTCTCTAAATCCCTTAGAGTCACATCAATCATGGTGTTGAAGATGAATTGGTCCACAAACAACTCTACTAGTTCATTCCACACCTTAGTTTTGCTTGGGTCAAGGCTATAGTACCACCTTGATACACCTCCCGTGAGTGAGAGGAGAAACGCATGCAAAGTTTGCTTCTCATCTAGCCCTTTTATTTTAGCAATGCTTAGGTATGTTCTTATGTGTTGCGTTGGATCCCTAGTCCCATCAAACTTTTCCACATCGGAGATCTTGAACTTGGGAGGCAATGTAATAGGAGCCTTTGAGCTTACTCCCCCCGTGTTATAGAGGTAATCATCCATTCCTTGTGCCTTACAGAAGGCAAGTTGCATCTTCTCCATCTTTTCCCTCATAGCCATGGTTTTTGCAGTGAGCTTCTTAAACTGCTTATTCCTTTCATATTCCACTTTGTCCTTTTCGTCCCATTCTTCATCTTCTTCCTTATCATCATGGATTTCCACATGTTGGGGTTTCTTGAGCTTAGATTCTTCCAACCTAGTGATACGCCCTCCCGTTTTCTTAAGGACCTCTCCATGTTCTTCCAAAGCCTTAAGGATCTTTTGTGCCGTTGGGTCTTCCATGGAGGTAGCCATTGTTTCTTGGGGATTTTCTTCTTCTTGGTGTGTGTCTTCTATCTTGATCAAGTGCCTTCCTTTCTCTCAAATCCAATGGGAGTAGGGACGTGTTTTCTTGACTTTGATGGTGCAATGATGCTTGAAAAGAAGCCCCATTTTCATTAAGTTCATGTCCCAATTAAAGGTTCCTTTTAAACTTTAGATGTCCTTAGAAAATTCTTAAATTCATTTTAATGAGGTCCTAATTACAATGTCACTCCATTTCCTCTCATGGACCCTTGCCCCTTTACTCTCATGGGCTTTCATTAGAATGTACTTAGGAATTTTTCAACCCTTTGTCTCAAACTTTGGGCTCTCAATGTATTCATCACTTTTGGGCTTTTCATTCTTTATTCTTTATTCTTTATTTCATCATTTTTTTTTCTTGAAATAGCCCTCTAGCTAGAATACATTATAGCCTTTCTCTCAAAGTCTATGAATTTCTCATCATTTTGGGCCTAGGCATGCAACAAGGAGGCTCAATATTAAGGAAGTTCATATTGGCTTTATAGGATTTTGAATGCTAATTCCATAGCGTATTTGTTACCTTAGGCCCAAAGTCCTCTTTTTCAAAAGGGTTTTTTTCACTTGGGCTTATGATAGAAATTATGCTATGGTCTTATGAACCTTTCAAGTTAAAACATACCTTTGGATTTAGGTACAAGCCTCTTATATGTGAGAACTTTTTTTCTTTTATCTCATAACATCTTAGGGTATACCATAATTTTAGGGCCATCCCTTCCACTTTTAACATCTTTTATTTGTCCTTTAGAATTAGGTGAACACATGGTATATGGTTGAACAAATAAGAGATATATAAAGGGTATCATTTGTGATAGGGTCTAAAATATCTCTAGTGTGGGTAAGCTCCCTAAGGCTAAAGGGATAGATAAGTAGGTCACTCATAACTAGGTGGGCTATGATTCCAACAGGGGGCCAAAGTGAACCCCATAGTGGATTGGTAGCAAACCTTTAACGTACTCAAAGTCCATTTTAGGCAATGACATCGATTGTGAGTTGGTGGGATGAACTTTGGAAAATTTGGGCCCGAATGGAGCCTTCCATCTTCCCACTCATCACTAATCATGGTTAAGGGACAAAAGAGAACAAGTGATGTGTGTGTAAACAAGTATCGAAATAATTTCTATTAAGGTTAAGAAACATGACACATAAGAATTAAACTCACTATTCCCAGTGGAGTCGTCATTGTGGACACAAGGAAGGAGTTGCCACCTAATTTTGCAATGGTCTAGGAACCATATATATAGCGTCCTTTTCGAGGAAGGACCTTTCGATCTTACTACCAGAGTATGGGTTCGGAGTTTAGGTACGCTCTTGGGAAGGTGTTCGGCACCCAAGATCGCCCAACCCTAAGGTTGGCCTCCCATCATTGTGTTTTATGTCTTAACCCTATTAAAAACTATTTAAATACTTGTGTTCTAAACTCAACCACGCACTAACATGCATCTAACAAACAACATGGCATTTTTAACCCTAAACAAGCACACTTATCTATCCACAAAGCAAAGAGAGCCAAACACACAATAGAAACCCTAGCATTCATCTAACATATGAAAACCCTATCATACATCTAAACATGTTTCATCATATCATCAAAACAAAAATGCATGGACATTTCTAATGTATGACTTACCCTTTACTTACCTTGTAGCAACACAGCACCTATGGCATTATGCATGAGTATGTGAATGGATGGCATGGCATCAAAGCAAGGAAACAAAACAAACCTTAATCTAAACATATGATAACAAACAAGCACGTGAAAGAGGTAAACAAGAACTTATAGAGCCTAAAACATGTGAAAAAGAGGCTAAAAGAACAAACATGTGAAGGCATAAACAAAACAAACAAACAAAAAATTTTAGGGTTTCTGGGCAACAACATCACGTACGTAGGTACGCATAATCAAGCCTGCATGTGCAGGCAAGATTATGTATATGCAAGTCCTTGCCCAGAAAACCTAAAAAGGCGAAAAACGGAGCACAAGTAAGAAAAACCTAATTCTAACACCCTAGCATGCTCATAACCTAAACAGAACTATATACTACCCTAGGCAAACATGCATAAACATAAACCAAACTAAAAACAAGAAAAGAAAAGCTAAAAAGAATACTTTAAAGCAAAAGCTCCTGGGCTTGATTTTTGACCATTCCTCTTAGTCAAATCTATTCACAAACCAATAAAAAAGTGATTAGCAACATTAAACTAAAAGGATTGGGGCCAAAAAAGGTCCCAATCAAATAAAACTGACTTAAGGGTGTTTTGTGAAAAACTCCCTTTTGATTCACTATTTTTTAGTGAATCTTAGGTTTTTCCCATGAGATTTTTGTGTGTTTTAAACTGTACCATGTAAGACTTTTTATAATTGAAAAAATGGGGTTTGGAACGGCTCCCACACGATGTGGGATTCATTCCAAACCTCAACTATTATTGCAGAAAACTTGTCTTTTTTATGCTTCTAAAACCCTAGCTGCGTACGCAAAAACGTGTCTGCGTACGCATGCTTTGGCCCGCATACGCAGGCCAAAGGCCATTTTGGTCATTTTATTTCCAAAAATAGATTTTTTTGCTCATTTAAAAGGTTATATTTTTCATTTTAACACTCCTCAAGTCAATTTGATATCTGATTGGGCTCTAAACTAGCCTTGGGCCTTAGAGTTCGAGCATCATTGGGTAATGGGGGCCCAAGTCGTAAGGGTTACAAAATACGGTGTCTACAACAGAGACTTCAGAGAAGAGGCTAGTTGGATCGGGCTATCTTTCGAGAGGTATCAAGAAAACCCAGAAATTCTCAATAGATCTATCAAGCTTTTATTGAAAGTTCAGAAAAGATGTGTTTCAAGAAGGAAAATAGCAAGAGATGAATGCAACCAAGATAGACACCAAAACAATCAAATAAGAGCATGTTAAGCAATCAAACACATCATCAACTCTAGATGCAAAGCATTCCTAGATCAAAAACACACTAAACAAGTCTAACCAATTTTATTTCAAAAACAAGTTTAGATAGTTAAGCGGGCATATACTACCATATGTATTCCTTGTGATGGCCAAATCACATTGTACCTGTACAATGGTATCAAGAGTAGCAAAGAGTATGCGTGTTGTGTGTGAAACTTTTGCAAGAGAGTATAAGTAAATCATTATATGAAGAGTAATGATATAGGAGGATCAAATACATTCACACACAATCATAACTGTTTAATGGGAACTATCACCTTTGAGGTACATCGTATAACTCCCACATCTCCAAGAAACACGCTTGCAACCATATTTGAAAGCATTTTGATTCTTTTTGCTTTACATGTTCTTTGCATATTTTTTATTTTTAAGCATAAAATGACATAACATGCATAGGTATATAAGAGAGAAAAGAATTACCCAATTATGTAAGCCAAACATCTTGTTTTTGTTGTGCAAGTGCTACACCTTACCGAGCACGGCTTTTATGAATTACATACAGATGTTTTATGATTAACGAGTTTTAGTGGTGAGATGATTATTTATACCTTTCTCTTAGGATTTTTTAGTCCTTCCCATAAAAAATAGTGATTTAAGATATGAAAGATAAAAGATCAACAAAATCATACAAATCACATGAAAGAGCCACAAAGCTCACATTGCTTAGTTGTGCATGAAGATGCTCATCTAAGCTACAAGAGATACAAAGTTAAGAACTTTGTTTCAAAGGTCATCCAAGGTACACAAGTACCAGTATACACATACACACACTGTTTTTGTATTTTTCAAAATTTTCCTTTTTTTTATTTATTAAAAACAACTTAAAACAAAGCATAAAGAAAACAAGCAAGTAAATAAACAAAGCATAAAAAATTAGACTGACTCAAACCACAACTCACACCATGCATGAGATCAGGAAAATGAAGGAATCACTTGGAATCTTTTTCCTTCTAGATGGGAGACTTGGATGGAGAGCCTTTCTTTTGCATGAACCTTTGTTTAGAAGGATAAGAAGGAGAGTTGAAACCATTAAAATTAGAGATTAACATAACCGCCTTAAGAAATTCTCCGAGAGGAGCTGAAGAAAGTTGGAGTTGATTTTGGTTCCCAAAAGATGACACACTATTACTTTGTTGAGTGGCTAACCACTTATAGCAATTTGGATGAGTGTGCCTAGATGCTCCACAGTAATCGCAGAAATGAGGTTTCTTTGGTTGAGACTTCTTGTTGGTGGAGCGATGATTATTCTGCTTAGTCTCTTTCTTACCAACCTTAAGGGGTGCTCCTAGAATAGATTTTCTCTCATCACTTTTATCCTCACTCACATTTTCAGTCTTAGTATCAATTACCTCAAATTTATAATTATTAGCAGGTAGAACAAAAATAACTCTATTTAAAGTATTAGAGGAGGTACTGCAAGAAGAGAGAGAATGATCATACTCGAGACCTGTTTTGTCAGATGCAAACTTCTGGAAGTTGAGCATTTTATCCAACTTGGCACTTAAAGTCCTTTCCAATTGTGCTCTTACTTGAAACAGTTCAATATCCAATTTCTTGGTCTTTTCAACAAGAAAGTTGTTCTCAAACCTCAGTGCTCCAATGGTTTGATTAGCTTCATCAACCTTGGTGGAGAGTTCCTCTCATTCCAAATCCACTTCACTGAGCTTCCTCATAGCTAACCTGTAAATTTTCTCATACTTCTCAGAGACCTTGTACAACTTAGAGTAGGTAGTGCGGATGTCATCTTATTCATCCATCTTCTCAAACTTTGATTCTTTCAATTCTTCTTCCTCATCAATTAGTTCTACTACTTCCTTAGGGGACTTAACAGTAGCTGTGAAAGCACTCACTATCCCATCTTGATCATTTTCATCAGAATCTGCTTCTGGTTCCGTATCACTCAAGGTGACAGCCAAGGCCTTGCTTTTGCCAATGGATTTGAGATATTTGGGACATTCTTGCTTCATTTGTCCAAATCCTTGACACCCATAGCTAGGGCTATCCAACGGGCCAGAGACCTGAACAAATCAACCAAATCCGACCAAACCAAAGCCTAACGGGTGGATCCAAATGGCCTGGTCAGTCAGATACAGGTCTACTTTCTTTGAAAACCGAAATTTCGGTTCGAGTGGCGAGTTGAAGAATCAGAGACCCGCATAAACTGACCTGACCGAAGTGCATTTGAAATGTGTTTTAAATTTCTCTCCCCCCATGTGTCTTCCTCTCATTGGTAGAAAATCTACCACCTTATCTTCCAAAAATTATATTTTTTTTTAGCCCTCACCGGTTTTAAGGCAAAGTGATAAGGTTTAAAAAATTTTCCATCACATGTCTTTCTCTCATTGGTAGAAAATCTACCGCCTATCTTCAAATTTTTTTTTTTTTTCATCTCGTTAGTTTCTAGGCAAGTTGTATACAGCTGGCTTGCACCTTATTATGAGACTTGCACGCAAAATAAATACATCAACTCAAACTAAAAAAAAAAAAAAAAAATCTGGATCTCTCTCTTTCTCTCTTTACTTTCCACTTTTCACTTCTCATTTTTCAAGCTCTCTCCAGTCTTGAAACTCTTCTCCAGCTACCCTTGTCATCACCATGTCTCTACCTCACTCTCTTTCCACCATGTCTCTACCTCTATTGGCTTACTGATGGAGTACCAACACCTTATGGCAACACAACAAAGCTCCTGAGAAGAGACTAGTGGTGGTCTTCCTTATAGTTGATTGCTGGCACGGCTTTGGTAGTTTCTTTTTTCATTTTATTGGCATGGGGATTTTTTTAGGTGGGTTATGTTGTTTTTGAAAATGGGCCTCTCCTTGTAAACTTTTTCTTTGTAAACTCTTTTTCTCTTTTAATAATATTCCTATCTTTTATCTAAAAAAAATTTATAGTTAATGATTTGATTTGTTTAGTCATAGATTTGAGTTATCACTTAGCAAACTCAAAACATTAACTTAAAAAATTAAAACCCAAACTTAAAATAAATCATTTGTTTGATATATTTTATTGATAAATTGTTTGATTTATTTTGTTACCTAATCTGTAGTTCAGACTCGCTAAATCGACGGTTCCAACCCGCCCAATCGACGACCCGAAACGTCGAGTCCGACCCGCATGTTCAATCAAGTATGGGTTTAATTCTTAGTCACCCGACTCCATCAGGTCGAGTACAGGTCAACTCCAAACCCAATCCGACTCGACCCGTGGACAGCCTTACCCGTAGCACTTTGGCCCAGCAGAACACTATTGCCTTGACCAGCATCCTTGAATTCTCTCTTGCCTTTGTCTTAGGACTTGAATTGAGAGAATGCCGATTGTTTGTGATCCTTATCACTTGCTTTGACGTTCGCATTCTTGATGAACTTCTTGAATTGTGTGGTGATATAAGATTTTAACTTAGTATCCTCATCTTTAGACGACTCATAATTATCATCATTCTTAACCTTTAAAGCCATGTTCTTGCCTTGGCTACCCTTGCCAACCCTTGCTAACCCTAGTTCATAGGTTTGCAAGTTCCCAATCAGCTCTGTCAAAGGAATAGAGTCAAGATCTTTTGATTCTTCTATGGCAGTGATCTTGACATGGAATCTTTCCGGAAGAGATCTAAGGATCTTCCTAACAATCTTGGGCTGGAATCTGTTCTTCGAGATTGAAGGCTAAATTCACTATGTCCTTGAGCTTGGCATAGAATTCATCGAATTACTTGTCCTCATCCATCCTTATTTCCTCAAAACTAGTAGTTAACCTTTGAAGCTTGGAGTTTTTAACAGCTTTTGTGCCCTCGTAGGTATTCTGAAGAATAGTCCATGCTTCCTTTGCATTGTCAATGGAAGAGATCTTCTTAAATTCTTCATTGGTCACAGCACTAAACAGAGCATTCAATGCTCTACTGTTAAAATTTGCAGCTTTGATCTTAGTATCATCCCACGTTGCTGGTGGCTCTTCAAGTTTCTTCCAACCTACTTAAACTACAAGCCATACTTTCTCATCTAAAGACTGCAAAAAGACTCTCATGCATACTTTTCAATATGCATAGTTAGTACCATCGAATAGAGGAGGAATAATCAAGGATTGCCCACGATCCATAACAACAAGGGTCAATGGATCATACAATAATGATTAAAACCTAATCAGAGTGTGTCTGTTCTGATACCATTTGATGGGTTAAGATAGCTTGACCCTGGCTAATTAATTTAATTACCCAAGTTGATTAATTAGGTTCAATTGTATTCAAATCGTGAAGGCACCAACAAATCACCAATTAAACTAAATGCAGCAGAAATTAAATTAACACGGTAATTTGTTGACAAATGGGGAAAACCTCTCACAAGGCAAAAACCCACCGGGTGGTTTTAAAGTCACCACTCCCAAGAATCCACTAATCAACAATCAAGCAGTTACAAGTATAAAGAATCTTACCAACTAACCTGGCCTATCCCGAAATACCAACCTACAGTTGAACATTCGCTACAATACCCAATTGGACTTGATCTTGTAGTAGCCTTCTTTCTCTTAATGCACAAATCTCCAATATGTGACTAACTCTTTGCATAGATCCCAGTACGTGACTAACTCTAGCAACTTGAATAGATGTTGTTGGTTGCAAAGTTATTCACTTCATCAGCAATGAAGATCAGGAAGCACTTGGTTACGAAACCCTATGGCATCCAAACGTAGCTTCTCACAGAAAAAATAAGTCTCTTGGTCTCTGTCTCCATGTTGACGGCTTTTAAAATAAGTCTTATATATGTCTAGTATTGTGAGAAAAGAAATCCTAAACAAATGCAAAAGTCTGGGCTAAATTTCAGATTTGGAAAACTGAAAATCGTAAGTCTTGATAGATCGAGTTGCTGTCGAGCTATCTACCGAGCTTCACGTTAAGTCTCGATAGCAGGCATCTATCAAGTTATTTGTTGCGACTTAAAGAATGGCTTTTCTTCACTTGTTTCTTGGACCAATTTTCATGACTTTTAATACGAACACTTGATATGCTTTGAACAACATATTTCTTGATGTATTAAACTCATCTTAGATCTACCCAATTACATGTAAAGTGCATTTTATTAAAGGATTAGTCAATTACATAAAATATGACCCTAACAAATATGAATGCAAATGTTTATGAAAAATCTTAGCGACAACAAATCCATAAGTCCAAACTTTGTATGATCCAGTCAAGAATCTTCCAATGCCAATTTATTAGTGATTAAACCAAATGATGTAACAAAAAGAAAAAGTGATGAAAGCTCAAAAATTGAACAAATAGGGATGAACTAAACTTCAAACGTTGAAGATGAATAAACAAATGATGATAACATACACTTCAACAAGCTTTACAAAGCCGTCATACCCCAATAAAAAAGCATTGAAGAAACAACAACAAAAAAAAAAAAAAAAATCGTAATAAAGCTCTTTATTACATCACATAATAAAAATCAATAATATGAAATGAATTAATATGCTTTTATCAACTTTTATTATACAATATTACTCCAAAGGTTTTTTTTTTTTTTTTTATTGCTTATTACTTGAACAAAATAATTATAATAGGTATGCGTGAGCAATTTATAATTATTACTTCTTATGATGAATTCATTACTAACTAAGTTTTATAACAAATATGTTATAATAATGTACAACATTCTCCAAAAAAAAATTACATTGAACATTACAACATTATTCATGCATCGCACAAACAACTTACTAGTTTAAGATAATTGAAACATCTATACATAAAACATCATTACCCACTCCTTATTTAAATTAAGACTTTCGTGATACTGAACAAGGATACAGGGAACTTGAAGTTAAAGGCCTTTCTCAACCTAAAGTCATTGTTGTTTATTAATTTTCAATTTTCATATCGAGTCTTAAATAAAATATCGAACTAATGCAAGCTGCATTGCAATACAAGAACATGTAACATGATTTCGGAAGAAAAATTCAAACTTGCCATCATGTTACCATACTTGCTTTTGATCCTTCTTAGGCTAGACCTCTCATACTTTTAATATCAAAAGGAAAATCGTTGAATTCAAATGCACAAAAGTAAACGATTCAATTCTCTTAAAATAGAAATAAAAACTCCGGAGATGTCAGTTTCACTGGTCTTTAACAAAGAACAAATTTCTGATTCCATTCAAACTCAATATAATATATTGACTTCACTTCAATAGTAGACCTTAATGGTTTATAAATAATTCTTTCGGTGAACATAGAGTTAAAAAATAAAAATTAAAGTTGACTTGTGTTGCAGAGCTGTGTAAAGTATTTTCAACCAACTAAAAAGGTTTGAATGAATTAAGAAATTCCGTTTCTTCGAATGTGCATCTCTAGTCTTTCTAAGAAAGATGAAAGATCCATCCCTAGACTTGATTAAGCTAATATTAATATACCCTCTGGGAGAATTGAATAAGAAGTACCCGTAAGAAAGCGTGGGTTATATTACGTAAGACAGACGTAGGGAATGAATACGAATCTGTTCTTCATCTCTACATCTTATGACTTTGTCAAAAAGAAAAGAATAAGGTTTGGAGACCTTCTGGTGGTCTTTCTCCAACTCCAACTCACATGGCCCCGGCCAGAATCTATTCCCTATTTTTTACATGTCAATGTTTTAATAGGGTTTTATGACCAAATTGTCTTGCTTAATGTTTATGTAGTCTTTGCTTTTCTTTTCTTTTTTCTTTTTTCTTTTTTTTAAGTTTTTGATTGTTTATGCCCAAAAAAAAAAAAAAAAATCTTTCTGAAGTAATTCCATTGGCTTGTGAAAGCTGGTTAAACAATTAAAAAGACTTGACCAAATTAACATAGTTGAGCTTGCCATGGACAATGTTTCTACTTCAATCCATTATAGGGTCACTCACAAAACATTTCATGCGTATCAAACTATATAACTTATTAAATGATTTAAACAAGTTATATGACTCATTAAATATATTATGTGATAACAATTACATATGGACATTCATTTGAATCATTATGTAGAAAGTTGAAATTTTTTTTCCTTTAAACTAATTTGGAGATAAACTTTGTTCTTAATACATTGTTTAACACATGCAAATTGCAACACAAAATGAGTTTACACTGGAGATAAAAAAATTTTGTAGAATGGAACAATCCATACATTAACAAAAGCAACAAATGATATTTATTCTTTGTTAAAAAAAAAATAAAAAGAAAAAGAAAAAAAAAAGATTATTTCAGTTGCCCATAATCATGACTCAACTTAAGTGGTAAGTGCAAAATGGGCTCTTTCTCAATCACCACCTTCATGGGGCGGCGCCGGCCTGGGGATCCACTCCTAATAATACCCAAAACGTGCAATAAGGGAGTTAGGACCACACATTTTTAATCATATTGAATGGTCTTTGAAATTTTGGACAAGTGAAGCCAAAGGGTGGAAACCTGACAACTTTGCTATAGACAACATCAGTGTCATGATCATGGGCATGGGGGGTATGTTATCCTAGGTATTTACAGACAGTGATGGAACTACAAAGCTAACTCAAGTTCACCTACTTTGCCAACTAGAACACTAATAAGGACCATCTACCTTTGTCCATGTCCAACAAACACTTCTCTTCTATTTTTTATAGTAAAAAGCAAATGAAGCCCACCCCTAGTCCAACCACATGTACTCAAGTGAGAGTTCATGCCCAAGTCAACTTGGCTTATCCGGCCCAATATATATGCAGCCCATTCTAAGTTTCCAATCCAAGCATGGTATTCTTGCATGTTTCACAATGAAATCATATCATAGCTCTATTATATATCTTTTGGGATGATATGGTTGCTATAAAGTTTCTTACCGTCTTCTCAAAACAAAAACAAAAAAATAGAGCCACTAACAGGCTTTACGGAATTTACATAAAATACTCTCACAGAAAGATCTTGCAGTTATTAACTTTGATGCTGGTCTACATTTGTTGGTTACTGCAACTATTTTTAAGAACATACGTGATAAATGGATTCCATAAATCTCAAAGAAAGTTCCATAAATCTCAAAGAAAGTTTAAAGGTTTGTAGCTCTTAAGGTTTTAACCACTGCACCCCCTTGGTGCAGTGGTCACTCCACAAGTATAAATGCTTGTGGGGTGTGGGGGGGAAAGGGTCGGGGTTTAAGTCTTTAAGAGGGAGTTTCACACATATATACACTTAGATTAGACTAGAGTAGAAATTCTATCTTATAAAAAAAAAAAAAAAAAACTCGTAAGGTTTTATAACACAATAGTGCTTATAAATACATTTGTAACTTTTAATAAGAGGCACTAGTAACTTTCATATTCAATAAATGAAAAATAATTTGTAAGTTATATTTATCATTAGAACCGTAATATATAAACACTTACTGTTTTTACCCCATCCAAAACATAACCTCCTCCTCCTTTGTTATTACACAATATAGACTTTTGTCATAGGCTTGAAACACAAAAAAAAAGTACTCCAATAGTGATGGCTTCTTTCAAGTACTTCATCTTAACTTTATTCATTGCAATGTTCATCTTGAACATTAATTTTAGCCTTGTAGCTCGCCATCTTTTACAATCATCTCAATACCAACCTTGTCAATCATACCTACGTTACCTAAGTTAACACTACCACCTCTGCTTCCATTTCCAAAACTAGCATTACCACCTTTGGCTCCATTGCCAGTATCACCAAAGCCAACATTACCACCTTTGCCTCCATTGCCACCGTTACCAAAACAAGCATTGCCATCTTTGCCTCCATTTCCAATGGTTCCAAAGTCAGCACTAAAACCTTTGCCTTTGTTGCCACCTTCATTGCTAGTGTTGACAAAGTCAACACTTCCACTTTGCCTTTGTTGCCAACGTTGCCAAAGTCAACATTGCCACCTTTGCCTCCATTGCCAAAACCAATGGTGCCACCTTTGCCTTCATAGCCAATATTACCAAAGCCTTAAATCCGTGCATCCCTACTATTCCAACTTTACCAAAACCAACACTTCCAACCATTCCCTCAATCCCCAAAACCCCAATTACAAATGCTTAGTCTATTTCCCAAGGTATTTTAGTTCAATTATAGGGTTTGCAAATTGTAATACTAATTTATGATTTAACTTTCTCTCAGCTTATATATATATATATATATATATATATATATATATAATTTATCTACCATGAGTTACCAATTAAACTATAAAGTTCTTAGCGATGGTTGTTAATGCTATTGACTAAATTTGTTACTTTGTATACAATTTCTTAATCATCTCTTATTCAAGCCTTTAAACTTTAATCTTGATGGAAGATAAGCTAATAGCCAATGTTAATGGATAGGCATCATTCTCATTTCTTAACAAAAGCAACAACAAATAAGAAGAAATGGCAATTGTAAGTTTTGAAGGATTATTACAGAGATAAATTATTAAAGATTATTATAGAGATAAACTATTAAGGATGATAATGTGAAATCAAACTCCAAAATGATATAGAATAAACACTTAAAAAACAAATTGAATTCTCACACAACATTAGAGATACTAAAAAAGCAACCGGCCCTCAATTTTACTACCATCACCCAGTACACAATAGCCTTTTTTTTAAAAACAAAATTAATGTCTCATATTTTGTCACGAAAAAAAACAGCCACATATATACAGTTCTTAGTTACAAGGTACATTGTTTCAGGATTATTTAACTTTTATAATTGTTTACTATTTCAAACATCGTTATAATCCTGGTCTATTGCTTAAAAGTTAAAACCCATAGAGCTCTGCATCTTCAACACCCGCAAACCATAAAATTTTAGGCTTTGGTATTTCAATTGAATTGCTTTTGATTTAGGCTTACGTTTGGGTAAGTTATTCTGTAGGATGAAACAGTTATTAACAATAATTGTTAAGGTTTAGGTCAATTTTCTTTTTCTTTTCTTTTTTTTTTTTTTTTTTTTGTTTTTGTCTTGACAACGTTGTTGGGTTGATCATTAAATAATTTATGTCTTCTTCTAAATCTGCTATAGTGGCTATTGATTATTTTAATACGTTATGCATAGTCTTGTATGATAGGTGATTAGAAATTGAATTCATAGATTGATGGGGTTGGAGGAGCTGTAGTGAGTTTTGATAATTCTAACCAATTATTGGCTTCTGTTGGTATTATTGACAAGGGTGTCTAATATTACATTATTATGCAATTTCATAATCCCTGTTTTGACACCGTTTAGCCATTGATTTGCTGCAATAAGAACTACCCAAACAAGTTGAAAGGTCCGCATAGCCTAATTGTTTTACACCTTGGTTTTATTTCTAATGCAATTCTCTCCTCTCTTTTTTCTTAGTACTCTATGCAGTTTGGGGTTTATACCATTTAGGCAGTGATAAAGTTAAGCCAACATATTCACAACAAAAGATAAAAAGATACCTAGAAAAACAAACAGACTATCCAAAAAAGAAAATATCTCATCTGTTTAAGCAAAGAAATTAAAACTGATTTAAAAATAACTAAAAAAAATAACTTACTTTGAAATTTTGAATATGAAAATTAATTAATTAAGTTTATATGTTTGCAATCAGATTGAGAAAATATTATCAATTGCAAAAACATTTAAGAATTAATCAAAGACTTTAAAAACTCAAATTGTGTGGAAAAGTCAATGAGAAGGTTTCTAGTGATTTTTTTAATATTTCTTTGTCTTTTTTTATTCTTTTAAAATATAGATGTAAAGAGAGTACTAATTTAGAGGCTACATAAGTGAAGGAAGAGAGTGTTAAGTGATCTAAGAAAGATAATATGTGGAAACTTCATGCATAATTTTGTACTTTACATTGTGTAGATGGGAAGTAGTAGTTAACTTATATTTTATTACAAGCAAAACTCTTATAAAAAAAGTCAAGAGGTTCAATAAATCTCTTATAAAAAAATATTCTAAGGAAAACACAAGTATGTGTGCACTTTTATGTACACACATACATCACTTAATGACACCCTTATGGAAAATCACTGCTAAATTCATGCCCTCAATTCAATTTTTTGAGATAAACAAAATACAAATTGATTTCAATCTCGCTTTTTTTTTCTTTACTTTTTTATTTTTTTGCCTTTTGAGTTTGCTTCCATTAAGGAAAATCAAACGCACTGTAGTGGTACATGGGAAAATCTAGAAACAAGAAAATCCCCTCAAATCGTACTTAAGTATAGGCATTTCGAATATTGATTTTCTTTTGAATCAAGGAAAATACACGTAGAGGCAAGAGTTATGACCTGCAAGGAAACATTTAAATGAACAAATATGATTTAGGGAAAAAATAGAAATATTAAAGCAATAATCTTTAATGTATGACAGACTAGGCAAATTGATTAAGATCAATTTTATAAGTGATTCCTTCCTTTAAATTGAAGAAATGAGCATTCATTCCATAATTTCCATTACTTATATCTTTCTTTTATAGCTTATTGAAAAATGAAATGTACAGCAACATAATTTAGTAGATTCCATGTGGGTTTTGTTCCTGATTTGTCTTCTTCAAGATCAAATAAAGGTTAATTCCTCTAGCATCACATAGTTGAAAGTATTCATTAAAATTGAGAAAGGAAAAAAAAAATTAATCCATTGTAACCTCACGTGACTAGATTTTCTAGGCACATGGTATATGCACCGTCCTAGACTCAACTCCATGTGATTATGCATAGGCTATGCCAAAAATCCAATCCAACATAAAGAAAGTAAGAGAATAGTTATTGAGGGATGTTTAATGTTTATTACTTGGGTCAAGTTCTGTGATCATGGCAGCACCCTTGAAGTAGCAAGATCCACCTTTGTGCTTGAAATTCTGAAAGTAGTTATTGAATGCATAGGAAGCATGGTCTTTTACAGTGTTAGGGAAATAGCAAGGTTGGTTCACCTGAATCTTACTACAATTTGCACCTCCTTTCCCACAAGCCCAATCCAAGGCCACCTGCAACTCCTCATCTGGGGTCTGTACATCGGCTACACACCATTGCTCAAGCTCCCCATCTAATTTATGAACACACATTGGTTGAACAACAATATGAGTATAACTGCATTTTGCTAATATGGTAAGGGACAACAAGAGCTCCTAAAGTTAGAAATGTGTCTATTGCTCTTTATGTGATTCACTGGATAGGATTTTTCTTAACTCTGAATTAAGCAGAAATGCATAGAAGACTAATAGATAGAACAAGCATGGGAATTCACAAATTTGAATTTCAATATAAAGTTGAAACTTAAGTTTGGCATGCTGCATTGGCTATATATATTTTGGAGTTGCATGAGACTGATAATTGATAAAAGATTTTGAAGTATTGATCAATTGGAAACTCTTGTGAGAGTCAGTTAATTTACCTGAATTCTGTGGCATTATAGACAGAAAGAGCAGAGCCAGAAATATGATCAGCAAAACATTTGACATTGTATGTGTGGGTGTGAGATACTGAGAGAAAGAGGGCGCAGTGTGGATGAGTGATCTATCCTTAGAAGTTTCAGAGGCCACAAAAGAAAATAAATTCTGGTTTTTCGTTTATTAATTAATATTCAACAAAAGTAGGGAATTATTCTCAAAAAAAAAGTAGGGAATCCTGTAAAGGTGGCCCATGTTATGTAGGATTTGATGGTTAATGGGTTCCAGGTAAGCTATTACGTCCTAACAAAAAAAGGTCATGGGTTTTCAAACTAAACAATTATATCTTATTGAAAAAGAGCAGGGCTGCAGGAATTGATTTTTACCCCCTGCATGGACAAAACTGTGCGTTGATAACGAGATCTAATAGTAATTTTCTTGTGGTGTTTCTATCATTAGCGATTCTTGCAACTCACTATTAGTGGCTGCCAGTTTTTTGCCTACTTTTTACAATGACATGAAGGGAAGTCTCCAGCCTTTCTCCTCAATCACGAGAGGGGGGGGAGGTGGGGTTAGAATTTGAAAAGGAGAGATATAAAGTTTACATTTGGGGTTCAACTTAAAACTTTATCCACATCTGGTTTGGGTCAAATTTTGCTTTTGCCAGCTACAGCCAGTGCAATATACCCCACTGGAGATGTAATTGTATTTGTTCAATTGTTCTTGAATGTAATACGTTCATATTGCACACTGAAATCGGATTACTGTTTTTTTGTCACCAAAGGCATACCATTGGAAGTATAATTGATTCTCAACCATGCACCCCCCTTGAGCAGTAAGTCCAACAAATCAATCAAACCAAAGAAAACGTATAGAGAGAGAAGATATCGGGGTTGCGACAGTCACAATTAAGCTACTTATTATTTCACTATACCAAATATATATATTACAATTCAATTACACATTTTAATACAAAAACTGTGAAGATGAGGGTAATAGATCATTCATCTCACAGATTGAAAATTGGGTGATTTCATCATACTTTATCCTTAACCTACCTACTTCAATAGACATGCATAATAAATAAAAAATAGGGGCACTAACTTACAAACAAATAAAAATCCTCTCCTGAGTGCTTTATGTTCCACCAATCACGGTATGCCATGCCTACTACTAGCAACAGTGGATATATACAGAAAAAGCCTCTCTCAAATTGTCCTTGGAGGGTGATCAGGCAATGTGGAATGGTTTAGGACAAACTGCTAACATTTGATTGCTCTCCTCCAATATGCATATAGTTGTTAAACCTGTTACTTTGGTCACACGCCAAGATTCCTGAAAGCAAATTACTAGTCAGTGAGCACCCATGATAAACATTTTTTAGCAGGATAAAGTTAAAGATTGTGTGCAAACGTAGACACTAGAATATTACTCTGACATGTACTGGTTTAAAGTAAATCTTATACGAAATTCTACATCACTGAGTCTTCATTATTACTAACAAAATAACAAATATAAAAAATGCAAAGTTAAAATGCCTCATGCAGTAGATAACATATATGATGCTGACATGCATGTCCAAATTCAAAACATCAGCTAGAGTAATGCTGAAATTACCATGTTCGTGAAGATGGCAAATGCAGTCAGGATTAGCCTAACTGCCAGCTCATAGCAGTGAAGCTTGTCATTAGCCAGATAGCTCTAATTTATGAGGGTCAATCCCGAATGTAACACAGATCAACCGCTTGGCTAAACCAGTAATGAAGAACCAATCATGTTAGTTCAGTTCATCAACCAGACTCAAAGAAATGTGCCACTGCTGAATAAAGTTGTTCCTCTTCAAATGGTTTTGACACATAATCATCCATCCCACACTTCATGCACTCTTCATTTGTAGCCTGAATCACATCCGCTGTCATAGCTAATATTGGTGTATGCCAATGAGCCTTATCCCCAAACATCTCTATTGATGCATCCCCTGACACAATTTCCTTATTAACCTTACTCTCCATGCAGCGGATTTGCCTTGTCGCTTCAAACCTGCATAATTGTAGACAGTACAAGAATGTAATCCATTCACTGGATGGGATTTATTAAATGGGCAACCTCCCATAAGATGCTAGAACTAAAAGTATTCTTAATCTATATCACTTTTCTAAACTTATTAAACTTGAAGATCAATTGGCATAAAATCCAGTTAACATCAAATAAGTGAACAATAATTTTAATAACTAATTAATAAAAAAACTACAGTTTTCCAATCTGGACTAAACAAAAAATTACAGAATTGACCAGGTCAATGATCCACTCAATGCCCCACTAAACTGAAACATTACTATTTAGTATTAACCATATTCAAGGAGTACTTATATACAGGAATTAAATAACTCTATCACAATCAATGTAACAAAGACAGCAATAAAAAATAAATCCTGGTGTGAAAGTTCTAAGTGAGATAGGATGACTTTTGGCCTCAAGAACCTCAAGTGAGGCCCCCCATCACATTCTTTATATGCTGTTAAACAAACTTGGTAAGGTCCTCAGTTTTGTCAGATAAGTCACTAAATCCCTTTGCATTTAAAAATTAAAAAGGAAATTAGGGACTAAAGAGCAAAAATGATTGATTACCCATCCATTTCAGGCATCTGGAGATCCATAAAGCAAGCATCAAAACTGTGGGGTGGCTTAAGCATTGCTAAAGCAGCCTTGCCACTCTCTACACAGGTCACAATTGCTCCATACTTTGATAGAGCACCATCTGCAACTCTTCTATTAACTACATTGTCATCCACCACCAAAATTCGCTTTTGTCTTAGTAAAATTCCTAGTGTAGATGGTTTTTTTCTGCTTACTTGCCCCTTCTTACCACTTGCAAAGGCTTCTTGGAGGCAGGCAATTAAGACACCTAACCGAAGAGGCTTAATCAGTACATTATCCACAAAACCAGCAGATTTAATCTCAAAGCGTTCTCTAGGGCTAATGGAGGTAGTCAAGAGAAATATCTTTGGAAGGTTTATAGAAATTTCAGTGCTGCTGTTTTGCCTGTGATCTTTGAGAAACTGATGGAATGAGAGACAGGTTTCTTTATCCCAAACATCTTTGTCAATAAGGACCATGGACAAATTTGTTGATAAACTGCAGACCAAACAATTAATATGTGTTAGCAAATCAAGCATGAGTTGTACAGTAAAATTAAGAAATCTTTATAATTCATTTACCAATAATATGGTCCTTTATTTCCCTTAATTCTATGATAGGCAGAGTAACTCTTTCTTTAAACGTCCAACATATGGGCTTTGAGAAGAAAAAATATTTGATGCAACTCTTAAACCTTAACAAATAAGCTTTTAGTTGAGAATGATACTCAAGATGAGTTCAGCTCACCAAACGATTTTTTTTTTTTTTTTTTTTTTTTTGTCTTTTTTAAAAAAAAAAGTATCCGATGCTCCAAAGAGCAAGCAAAGTAATGTCTACCTTGTTTTGCAAGCACTTGATAGATAAGAGCAAGCTAATTTCAAACTGAAAGCTATATCCACGGTTATCCCCAACCTCTGCAGATGATATCTTGTAACCTCAGCTCTGATGCTGCTTTTGTCAATTACCAATGCTCTCAATCCTTGGAACTCTGAAACAGAAGGATCACACTGTTGCCACTTTGTATCCAGAGAACTTGTTTCTCCTTTCCTGAAAACTCCAGTAAATGAAAAAGTACTCCCAGTGCCAGGTTCACTCACAAACCCTATCTCCCCACCCATGAGATGCACCAGACGTTCGCTAATGCTCAATCCTATTCCCGTCCCACCATATGTTCGAGAAGTGGAACTGTCAGCCTGCATGAAAGGTGTGAAAATACGGCTTTGTGCCTCCAGAGGAATTCCAACTCCTGTATCCTCAACTGTTACTAGTAACTTGATCATTTCGGATTCCTCCATTGAAATTGTACTGCCCAACTTTTTAAAAGATTTCCAGCTTTTCCATCTGTCAACCACAGGAATCCCACTCAATGTCTTATAAGTTCCATCAGACATGTCATGAGCTAAACTCAAGCCTTGTCCCAGAACTTGGTCCATAATAACTGGTGTGCCCCTCACTTCATCTGCCAGATGCACTGAGATAAATATATGTCCTTCGTCATTAGTGAACTGCAGTTTAAACAAGTAAAAAGTCAGTGAACCACAAATTATGAAACCAGAAGCTTTATTTAAGAATGCATGACCATATAGAACAGACTGTTCTAAAAATGATCATCTGATTGGATGTGTAGCACAAGTTAAACATGTGGATTTGCATGGAGAGTATAATCCAATAGATATATAGAACAGAATGTCAATGAGATTTTTTTTTAAATAATAATAATAATCTTAAATAAGAGGAATCTTCGCAAGGACTAGCAAGAAGCAATACTAACCTTAATTGAATTTCCAACAAGATTTGTAATTATCTGCCTGAACCGTCCAGGGTCACCAATGACTACTTCCGGTACTTGATTGGAAACATAAACAGCCAACTTCTCTCACCCAAAGGAACACCCATATTCAAGTTTGTATAAGAACTGATATCAGCAACAACAGCAAAAGAATAAAGTAAAGGAGTAGAAAGAAAATAACTTAGTTTTACCTCAATCCCTTTTTTGTTAGATTTGCCTGAGAGAAGTGATAAAACATTATCAAGAACAGCGCGCAGATCAAAAGGTACAGCTTCGAGCTCAAGCCTGCCTGATTCTATTTTAGCCTGATCAAGAACCTCATTTATCAGTGCTATGAGATCTTTTCCACTAGCATGAGCAGTTTGAGCATAATCCAGTTGGTTTGGATCAAGATCAGTGTCCATCAGCATTTGCAGCATACCTGTAACATGATTGGAAATAGTATCTTGTTAATTAATCTTGACAGGATTCACACAATATACTTTGTAATTGAAAGACTTATTATACCTAAAACACCATTCATTGGAGTCCTGATCTCATGGGAAACAGTTGCAAGAAACTGCAAGAAGAGAAAAACTCAGTTACAGGATAATTTGAAGAAAATTTACATCAGAAATAAATTTACAAGGAGATGGGAAAAAAAAATGAGAAATGTGAAACTCATGATGTTATGATCTAAAGCTGTGAATGTAAAACCCATTACTATGAGAAATATAGAGAATCATCCTGCAGTTATGAGTCACCTAAATCTTTTATTTCTAATGCCAAAGGATCTACACAAAAAGAAGACCGGAACTAAAGTGCACCTGAGTTTTTGCCACATCTGCAGCTTCAGCACGAACTTTGAGCTTTGTCATTATACGACAAGCCTCCTCCACTTTTGCAATTCGATTTATGGCTGCATGAAAGATATGTCCAACAAGCAAAGTAATAACTAGGAGTCCAACTGATGCATTTATCGCCGTCCATGGTAAAGGAGGTTTCTGCTTAAACCTGCAATCAAAGGAACACAATTAGAACCATCGAAAAATATGTGACTCCTTATCTTAGGCTGACATGTGGACATGATAACATGTGGGAGCTAACCTGCAATGCATCTCATGCTTCCGTTGTGGATCCCCAAAATCAAGGTTGCTCGTTTGTAAGAGGCCAGTATCAGTAACTTCATCACCATACATGTTGATGGGAGCAGATGCATTAGTTGTATCATAAACATTCACAACAATCATTTGCTTGCTGGCAAGTTGATGCAGAAGCTTCTCCACTAGTGATGGGACATCATAAGAAGCACCCAGATACCTTTTTAATAAGAGACCCCCAGTATATGAATCAATTCCACCTCATTGATATTAACACAGTATAATTCACAACAGTGAATAGATGAGTTTAAGGCCACAAGAAATAAAGAAAATAACTGGAAGATAAAATTACCCCACAGTAGCTTCAATACGTTGCTCTGCCGTAGCATCCAGAGGGAGGTCAGTTTTGTAGACAGCAAATGTGAGTACCACACCAAGGTGATTTGATTTCAATAGCTTAAAAGGAGATGTAAGCACTCCTTTTCCAGTTGCTCTTGCTCGGAGGATGTTCTCACGATCTTCCTATATTAAAATTAAAAACAGAAATTCTTTTATATTGATGCAATCAAATTGATGGGTGGAAAATTATAAGTGCACTTAAAGAGTTGTGCCCAAACATAAATCTTTTCAAAAGACTTGTAATCTTGATTTATAATGATACAATGAGATGAAGATCTCAAATAGATGTGCTTCAAAAGCAAGAGGCTGAGTACAGTTCTGCAATATTGGACCTGTAGAATTAGCTCTATATGAACCAAAACTCCTCATGCATACATACATGAACACCTAATTTTGACTGACTAAACACATCACCAAACAGCACAGCACAAATCCAAAGCTTAGACTTACATTAATAAGTTAAATTCCTTTGACTTACGTTTTTTTCTTATATTGAAAATTTTTAATCATCTAACTAGGTCAATGTCCTAGTCAATAAAATCAACTAGGATAGCTCCATTACACAGAAGATAAGTCACCATGTGAGGTCCAGAGACAGTTCTATAGTGCATCAGTTACATGGAGTCTTGGAATTTTTTTGAGCTAAAATTGTGCTTAGTGTACTGCACGATTAAAATCAAAGTAGTAAACTGAATGAGGAAACAACGTTAGATAAATCAAGTTCACCTTTCCAGACATCATGTCTATAGAGACAATATGGGAGACAGTTTCCTGAGAAAATATCACGGGTGCATATTCATCATGAATAGGTGCGGAATCCAGCTTTTCTGGAATACAATCTTGGACTAAAGTTTGGTCCTCTGTTTCCATTTTCTTGATTGTCCATCCATGCTGCTTCTCAAACAGCTCCCTCTCTGAGTGAGGAACTTTCAGAGCATAAGCAACACCACTAGTAAGCGGTCTCTCAAAAGCTGTTCTCTCAGTATATGCACCAAATGTTTTCTGTAATCATTGAAAAAACTGAATTAACATCACTGAAATATCAAACTAGTATTGCACAAGGTTACAATTATGACTTGTTCCTTACATCAAAGCTATTTGAATTGTTAAAGAAATGAATTATACATTACAGCTATTTGAAATATTAAGCAAATATATTTCAAACCTATAACAACAATTTCATCCTTTCAGGATGGTTTTGCCTGACTATCTACCCATTATTATATAAGGAAACAAATAGGCATTATCATGATTTGCCTATTACGTATTAAAAACTATACCTTTTATATATGTCATTTATCTGCATGGCAGGAGAGTTTAAGAGTGATATGGGGTCACCTTTCTTCCTCATTTAAAGTTCAAATAACCATTAGTTTCCCATTAGTTTTGAACAAGCCAATTCCAACAACTGATTCTAAGGTAATACTCGAGTAAACTTTGTAAAGAAAGCTCCGAAATGTTTACATATAAGTGAAGAAGCAATAGACAAATAATTAAAAATTAAGGCAGATAGGAAATTTACCTGATCAATGGCAGAAGGATGTTTCCCATGGTGAAAGGTGGAGACTAGAATAGCCAAGGCATGAACATGGTTCATGCTCACATTAAACTGGTCCTGCAACATTCGGGCTCGTTCATCACACATGTTGGCTAGTGTTTCCTCCCTCCTCAAAATGATTCCTTTGTTCAAGTACCAAAATAACCAAATTGACGTAATAACTCCAAACAAGACAAAAATTTGTAGAAGCATCTTCCTCCACTTCCCAGCACCTTTAGGAGTATGGGCTTGCTGTTGCCACTTCTGCTGCTGTTGCTGTTGTTGCTGCTGAGCCACCAGCTGTTGATGACCAACCTTATTCTTTTGGTTCCTCCACAATTGTAAATGCAAACCAGACATCTTGCAGCTCACTATAGCTACAACAAGGAGCAACCAACTTACTTTTATAATTGTACAGAAACTCTTGCAATGCTCTTTTACACAATCCACCAGTGCCCCTGATTGCAATATGTTCTGAGTGAAAAATACAAAAACATTAATTCTTTAGATCATCACTCAAGTATATAAACTTTAATATTTTCCAAACATTAGCTCTTTCAATAAGAATTCTAATTCAGAAAAGTGTTAGGTATTATGATATGAGAGTATTCATTAGCTCATGTAAACCCCTTGTTCAAAATTTCATATTTAATGCACTATGCTCATAACTCTGATTAGAGATTGAAACATCTCATGGTGTATGAATGGAGTTCTAAACCAAACCTATCCCAAAACTATCTCCCCCACCCCCAAAAAAAAATGAAAACATTTTATGAAATTGCTTTTAGAAAGGTCCCATTTTTAAACCTATCATAGTCCCTTGGTTCATGCATGAGAAAATCATATTCCTCTTACAACATGGTTATACCTTTTCACAAATCTGATTATTAGCTGAAATTGAATAAACTTTAGATTGTGAGATAAATGGTACAGGGCTGTCATCTAGCATTGACAGGCTATCCTTCCTGGAGATGTTCTCATCTTGAACTGGGCATTGGTCCCTTGCTTCATCATTGTCTGCAACCCATCTATGCTGCTTGTGAAGCTGCTGCATCTCTGAACATGTTACACTCAGAGCACAGGTAATGCCATCACTTAACTGCACTTTGGATCCTAATTCTTTGGTACATTGGAGGGATGTCATCTGTGATACATTAACTAGTGAGAGGAACTTAAAATAATAATAATAATAATAAAGCAAACAATAAAAATGAAACCATTCATCCTTTTCATCTAATATGTAACTTGATAGATGGTCTCAGGCACTTTTTGCACATAGATTCTTTAAATTGTATATCAAATTAGAAGGAAGAAATTACATGTAAAAAGCCAATTCAATGGAGAGATCTATCACACATTGTGATCAATAGTTTAAAAACAAAAGCCTTGTAATGTATCTGCCGTATAGTGTAATCATAGAAATATGTGCTTATCTAACATAGAAATCTTTGTCTCTCTTCTGTCTAATTACAAATCTTTATCACTCCTAATATATTCTACTTATATAAAGATATTATCCTTAAAACAAATATAATATTTTTTAATGACAAAGCAGCTAAGAATATTTCCATAACATACTTACCCTTATTTGAATTCCAAGAGGAGTGTGATCTTTTTGCCACTCAATTATTCAACTATATAAAAAACGATAATCATAATAGCAAAACTGGTCACTGTATTAAAATCCTATTTTCAACTTCAAACCACCTTGCATCCCTAGTCCATCTCTCATTTCTGACCAATTTTTTCACCATAGTCCAATTCAAAATGTTTTTCTTCTTCTATTCTTTTTATTTTATAAGAACTCCAATTTTAACTACAGTCCAATTAAACTGTAATTAACTCAGAGATCATACGTTGACTACAAAACTGGTTCTACAAATACAAAATTTGTATTTAAAGCAACGCAAAAGACAATTCAAGTTATAATGAAACAGTCAAGACTAACGCAGTAAGAGTCCAGAGCTATTAAAGTCGCAATTTAAAAGCTACAAACACAGTACCTGATCTGATTCAGATAATAAGGAAGTTAAAGCATGAAGCTGGTTCTTGGTAAGATTGAAATGCTGTAGCAAGATTTGAGCTTTTTCTTCGCAAGAGTTTGGAGCCTTCTCCTTCCCCCATAAAGTTCCATGATTAAAACTTAAGAGAAACCCAATGCTTCCTAGAACAACAGAAACTAAAAGACAGAAGAAAAACAGAAGCTTTCTTCTCCGTTTTCTGACAGAATTAGGCCCATGTAAAGGTTCCTTTGCCTTCTTCAGCTTGGAACAGTTTGGTAATCTACAATTAAGGCCGGAGAGCTTGCAATTTAGAGACATCCTAACCAAAACCCACCTATGTATCTTCACAAAGAGCCTTGAAAGCTTGAGAAAAACCCCAGCTCCAGCAGAACAAGTCATCAAAATCAAACCTTGTAGAGAAAATTCCAAATGAGAGTAAAAGTTTGCTGAAAACTAACCAAATTCTTAACCAAGCCCAAGTTAAGACCAATGCTTTGGCTAAGCAGATACAAGTAAGAAGTGAAATTGCAAGAAACCCAGTTCCTATTTCAACAAACACAGCTCCAATTATCCAGCATGCCAAGAAAACAAAGTGGCTCGACCTCTTTAAATCCCTCCTGCACTTTTTCACTTAATGATCCAGTTCCAGGAACAAGTTTATTTTCTCCACAACATGTCAAGCATTAAAGCCCTTCAAAAGCACACCTCTTTTGAAGCCAAACCAAAGAGCAAATAATCATGCCAAACTACAAACTGAACCAAACCCAGTTGTCATTTGGGCAAAGCTGTGATGTGAGTGTGAGGGAATCATGAATGAGATAAGAAAGAAATTGGACTTTTTCTAAAACTGGTTCTTTCTGCCTCCCACAGCCGAAAAGAAGCATCAAGAGTGTAACATTTTCAAAGCAAAACCCATCATCAACAAAGTTTGGATTAAACCCAACCCCAAGTGGAATCAATGATCAGAGTGGGATAAAAAAGTGGTCCCTCTTTCTTTTTCCTCTTTAACCCAAAACAGAGAAACACGCATACACAGTTACACACACTCTTTTTCTTTTCTTTTTTTTTCTCTCTCTCTCTCTCTCACTGTTCAGTTTGGTGTCCAGCATTTGATATTCGAGGTTGGCTACATGATTATCTCATCATCTGTTGGGGGGAAGTTAAACAAAACAAAAGCAAACGAAACCCAAGTAAAAAATAACACCAAAAACAAACAAACAGACAAACAAAAACAAAAAAAACTTTAGTTTTGTTTCATTATTTTATTTTTGCTTAAGTTGTAATTACTTAGCTTTTGTTTTTTCTTTTACTTTATGTTGAGAGTTGAAAGAGACTGCACCATTCAGCGATTAAAGTTGAGTGGCATTTGTTTTGTTTTCTGCCTCTCTGCATTTGCTCTGCACAGCTGATATACGGATTTGGAAGTGAGAGAGAAGTAGAACTTATTTATGTGGAGTATTGTAAAATAGCAATTCACGTGATGTTTGTAATTCTAGGATCGAAGGTTCTAACTTCTAACGTCTAACTAATTTTTGGATTTCTTTAATTTTTCTCCATTATTATTAATGATTAAAAGTATTTTAGTTTTTTGCTCCAAAAAAAAAAAAGTATTTTAGTTTTGGCATGAATAACGTGGATTTAGATTTTAATTTGCCTCTTGTTTCTCAAAAAAAAAAAAAAAAAGATTTTAATTTGCCTCTTGAATTATTCTATTTTAAAAAAAAAAAGTAAGCATAATGCAAAAAGTCCTTAAAATACAAAATACAGTACTTAATCTCTGGTGCTTTCATACCTCTTGAACCGCATCCTAAACGGAAAAAACAAGCGATAGATAAAGAAAACATTCACTCAGCTATTCCCATCACTGGGGTTGGTACTCAATCGCCCTCCAAACCATGAAAATTCTTAGCCGTGGGCTTGAGATCCTAGAGGTTGTTCTAGACTTTTTGCTGTTTATCAATTGAAGAAAGTCCCCAAGTTTTTGTTTCTATGTGAAAACTAGACTTGTTCATAAAAATAAAATAAAAAAGTGAAAACTAGACTTGACAACCATTGATGATGCTTCCAAACACAACATGGCTTCAACCTGACAACCTCTAATCCAACTGAATCATGTATACACATGCTATGAGATTGTTCCTTTGCACAAGTCATTTGGCTTCATGCTCCTTATTGGAACTCATTAGGCCAGCCATGCATGTTTAGCTTATAGAATTTAAATGAATTGATGTTTGAAGTCTATGGTCTCGTACTACTATTTACACTATGGAGTTCATAGAGGTCAATACAATCAAAATTAGGTTGCATTCTTTGGAAGTGGCTGGCTGGATCTTGAAGGATATTAAGTTGATTTGTGAACAATTTGTTAGTATTTTTTTTTTTTTAAAGATGTAATTGTGTTGTTTTAGCTCTTACTAGTGTTGCAAAAGAGAATGAGGAGGTCATTGTTTTGACCCTCTTTTCTCTTTTCCATTGTATTGGATGATATTAAATCAATAAAGTTTACTATCATTTCCTCTCAACCAAAAAAAAAAAAAAAAATCACATTGTTCAAATTTTTACAAAATGCGTAAAACATGCAAATCTTTCTTTTCTTTTTTCTTTTAGTTGCCTCTCTCTCTCCTCTCTCTTTCTCATTCATCCAATCACACCAAAATAGGAGGAGATGGGACTCTACGTCATACATAATTGAGGGTTTTGGACGGTGAGACTAGGATTATGGAGGCATTGTGGTGGGTGTCGATTTACAAATTGATTTGGGTGTTAGGTGTAGGTTTGCAAATCGATTTGGCAATGGTTATTGGGTTTAGTAGCGATGATTGCTAGGCTACGGGGTTGATGGGTCATGGGTGGTGGCAGCAATGATTTGAGTGTGTTACTAGGTTTTTGTGGGGCGTTGTTGATTACTAGGTTTTTTTTTTTCTTTTTTCTTTGTTTGACGAAGTTGCTATTGGGTTAGGAATTGAGAAAGAAAATTATTTTTAATAGGGTTGTGTTAACGGGCACTATAAGGTGCCCATTAACAATAGTTTTTTTAGCAGCTTTTGGCAATTTTTTTGACAACTTATTTCTTTTCTTTTTTTTAAGTCAGATCCATATAGGAAAATCTTAACAAGTACCGCACAATACTTATTAACATTTCCCTTTTTAATATATTGTATTGCAAATAAAGATTGGAATGTGAAATGTATTTCAAGAATGGGTTGGTAAAATAAATAAATTTTTTTGGTAATGTAAAATAGATATAAATATTTTGTTTGACATTCCCATATGAATGGACAAAACTTTGATAAATAAATGTCATTGCCATATTATATATTTAATTTTAAATAGGATAAAAGCCTTTGTGGCTTAAAAAAAAAAAGGAAATAAATTATTCAATTTTTCTTGAGTAAAACTAAAGCTTTACCCAAAACCATGAATCATTAAGGCTTTTCTATTTTAAATAAGTTTCATGCATAAAGAGCATTATATCATGATGGGCGTAATAACATAATAACATCTCTGAAAAGTCTCTTAATTGAACTATAAAGTTTTATCCATACTTACTTTAAAAAAAAAAAAAAACTAAATTATTAAATTAATAAAGTGGATAAAAAATTAATTAATTAACTAAATATCAAAATAAATACAATTGTATTTATATTTTTTTTTATAAAAAAGCAGAGATTTCCCTAAAATAATTGGATAGATATATAGTTTTCTTCACTAACAACATCATAGTATGAAATTTGACTGAAAACACGATGACACAAAAGATAAATAAAGTACTTCTTCTTTTATTTATTATTTTGTATTTTATATTATTGTTTTTAATTTACCAAATGTAAAATGCAGATTGATACAGAAATAAATCGGCAATTACTCGTGACTTGGGGTAATAGTTAACTCGCTAGCATGCACTTGTTGTTTAAGGTTCTTAACCTACTCAATGTGCTTGGATTATTGGAAGATGTATTGGTGATGTAGGCATCAATGAAAATATATGTCGGCTTTATACCTTACCCACCAATTTAAAATAATGAAGAAACGAGAAATCACAAGCAATGGCCATGGGATGGGACCAAATAAAGCAACATTTAAACTAATCACTTAAAATCATAACCATGATTAGGCTGACCATAATTGTTAGTTTTTTTTTCACTATAAGAAAAGCTTCTTTTTTCTTTTCTTTTTGCTAATTTATAAGAAATGCTTAGGTATTCATCAAATATGTGACAATCATATTGAGGTTCACCCTGTGGCGGCTCTAGGATTTTTCTTAGAGGGGTCAGTAAGAAGATACTTCTTGAGTAAAATATGAATTTTACGATCTACATGGTTTCCTTATTACAATTTTGTCTATAGTACGTACTAGTAAATAGTAATAGAATATAAAATAAACTATAGGTTCATTTGACATATTTTTTTTCTTAATACAATGAACATATTAATTATTGTTGTTAAGTAAATTTTAATTATTACTGTTTAAAATACTTCTATCTATTAGTTTAGGATGATTATATGTTTACATTGTACTATCAATGTAAGATTTACATAGTAGACAATTATCTAAAATCAACGTAAAATTTACATTATAGATAATTATACTATACACATTTGCAAAAAATATACAATATTGTACACATTTGTTTAGAAATAATATAAATATTATATTGATAGTACAATGTAAACTATGAATTTTCCATTAGTTTATTTCAAATTTGTTAAGATCTAAATGGGCTTTTTTTTTTTTTTTTTTTTTTTTTGGGCTTACTATTTCTCCTAGATTTTAGATAAAATAGGTTTGTTGTTAGACTTTTTTTTGTGTTTAAAAAGATCAAAATATTTTTAAGAAGATCATAATTAAGCTTATTTCAAGTGGATTTAAAAATTTTTATTTTAGGAGGGTCAAATTAATATATATATATATATATATATATATATATATACCCCTTGAACTGTACATGGCGCCACCCATTGGTTCACCTAGTTTAACTAAAATCAATCATCTTAAGACTAATAAGTTCCAACGATAAATCCTATCCTTATATAAAATAAGGTGATAAGGTGGAGGGTGAGGTTCTTGGTTTATCAGTTATTGGGTGCATGCCAAATTTATCAAAAAAATCAAGCATCTTAGAATTGAAATAACTTAGTAAAAGAGAATTTATGACTTATTCCGAAGAGTAATTATTCATTACTTTAAGAATATAGTGACACGGTATTTTTTCCTCCCACATAATAATAGGTCCAATTAATTAAATTTATGGTGAAATATACTATTCATTCATTAGATAAAATGGAGTACTATATCACTATATTCTAAAAGTACATAGTAATTTTCCTATATTGAAGCATTTATATAAAACGCTATAAACATTTTACCCTGTATAATTTTTTGAGTTACTTTGCATATCACATGGACCAACATTTGATTCAAGTTTTTCAATGAAGTTTGATCCAACTAGTAAAATTTTTTGTCATTAAATAAAAGATATGGTTCAAACTTTATTTATCCCAAAAACGAATTGGTCTCTTAGACGTGATGATAAAAAACAATTATTATAAAACAGAAGCCATAAAGTTGAATTTTATCCTATATATAAAACGTAAAAATTTTAAAAATTAAAAAGTTTGATTCAACTTGATTTAGCCACCATAACGAATTTGGCATCTAGTGATGGGGGTTCTAAAACCATAAACAAATTTGGATTTATAAAGCTAAACAACGTTATGCCTATTTAAGTTTAATTGTAGTGCCTATGTGTAAGTACATATTATCTACTATTATGTAGTACATATAAAGTTCTTGTGAGGTGGGGGATAGGGGTTGAAGTTCAAGTTGTCATGAGAAAGTTTCGCACATATATACTTAGAATATTCTAACTTACTTTATCTAAGTGTATACATGTGTGAAGCTCCCTTCTGGAGACTTGAACCCCAACTCTTGCCCCTCACACTCCATAAGCATTTATACTTATGGAGTAATCATCGTACCAAGGGTATGCAATAGTTAGGCTAGAGTATTAATAGTTTAGTATTTCAGAAACTATAGATTTTACTCCATTAACCTTACAAATTGGTATCTCACCAATTATAAAAAGACAATTCAAATATTTATTTATGAATCTTACAAATCATTTTTATTACTACATAAGTTTATAAACTTTATGTAGTAAAATTAATAATACTTTTTAGCATTTTCTATAACTAAATTAATCAAGCTTTTCTCAAAAAATTAATCAAGCATTAATGCGTTTTTAGGTGATATTTGATCATGTTACTTAGTTGAGCTATAAATGTGCTTCGTTTACCAAAAGATGTACCGCTGACTTATGGGAACACTTTTAAGTTTAAATTGCCAGCTTATGGATGAGACATTGAGAAAAGACAATTTACCAAACATGGTTAAAAGAATAAGGTCCTTTTACCCCAAAAAGAAAAAAAGAATAAGAATAAGGTCCATTTTAACGTGCCTAAAAGTTTGGCGTCACCTTTGGAGAAAAAAAATAGATATATATATATATATATAGCCCCAAAAAATACTAGTAGAAAATAAAAAGAAATAAAAGGAAAGGTGACTTCCCTGGATTCATGCAAAAACATGTATAATTTGTAATTAAAAAAATATTTTACACTTGAAATTTTAAAATTTAAATTTTACCCCATTGAAATTATATCTCATTTGCATCATCAGTCTTTTCTTTCATATTTTTTTGTTAAGTTTCACATAAGTTTGTCACGCTTGTTAATTCGTCCAATAAAATGATGCCACATTATTTTTATTTAAATTTTTAAAATTTTTTTAAGCTAAAAAAATGAAGTGACATCCTTTTATTGAATAAATTAAATACGCATGACAAGTTTATGTGACAATTAACAAAAAATATAGACGAATAGACTACTGATGCAAATGGAATATAACTTCAAGTGGTAAAATCTAAATTTTAAAATTTCATGGTGTAAAATTCAAACAGTCACAAACTTTAAAGGTATAGTTTGCAATTTATCCTAAAAAAAATATAAAATGGAATCTAGTTTCCTTTTGAGAAAAGTATATCTTTAAACTAATTTCAAGAAAATTTTCTCAAAAACATATCACGTGATAATTGATAAAACTAATAATAAAAATTTTGCCTTCTCTTTATATCCTTCGTAATATTTGAGAATGGCCATGTTTTGTAAGCTAATAGTATCTCTCTCTCACTTATGCTATCCTAACCATTCATTTTTCTAAGGTAAAAAAGAAGGTGACTATCCGAAAAGATTTATAAAATTACAACTTTTACTTTAATTATATTACGTAATTGACTGTGGTTAACTTTTTATTATATGAATTTACTATTTTTTTTTTTTTTTTTTTTTTTTTTGGTAAACCAAAAAATGGGGGCCTTTATGGCTATATTTTACCCCCGGGCAGGGAGCCGGTGGCCGCTCAATTAATCGAGCCAACCGTGTGAGAGTCACCTCTTTTTATCGAGTACACCCCTCACTAAGTATACCCACCAACGAAAACCTGCGGGCAGCGGGACTCGAACCTAAGTGTGGTTGCACGAAGCGCCCGAGCCTTACCCACTCAACCAAGCCCTCGTTGGCATATGAATTTACTATTGCTTCTATACTACACAGTCTGTTACTAAGATAAATGTGACAAAAGATGTACACGTTTTTTTGGTTGTGAAACTGGATTTTTGGACCATTTATTTATTTCTTGCATGGTTTAACTGAACTCTTAGTGTGTGTTTGGATTCCGCTGAAGCTGCGTCTGCGTCTGCGTCTGTCTTGTTGCGTTTTCATTCTTTTTTTTTTTTTTTTTTTTGTTTTCACGCGTTTTGGAGTAATGCGGTTACTGTTCATGCACTGTTCATTAAATAGTAACCGCAAATGTTGACTTTCCACAGTAAACAGTGTATATGTGGACTGTTCACGGACCCACAAATTACACTTTTCAGCAACTTTTTCATTAAAAATGGGTCCCACGGTACTATTCACACATTTAAAAATTATTTTGCTACAGTGTTTTCAGTTTTCAGTTTTCAATTTTAACAAAATAAGTTTTATCCAAACACACCCTTAATCTAAGTGGGGCCAAGCTTTAATTGTATCCCACTTTATGATGATGGCATTGGAAGGGGTTTGTTGCTTCGTATATATTCCCCATCTTTTCGTTACACTTGTAGCTATGGGGAAGGGGAAACTAACCCAACCATTAAGAGAATGGCCTCCTTCCATCGCATCGCATCGCATGGGACCATATCATATCATATATATTTTCAGCTGATCGAGCAATAACACCGACTCAATCATTAAAATTATCCCCCGTTGGAATTAGACCCACCACAGACTATTATCAAAAGAAGATTGTTTTGAACCCAATAAGCAATAATTATTTTTATTTTTATAATTTTTACCACTTGATTTTGTTACTTCTTATTTTTTTGTCAATATAAAAATATAAATTTTTTGAATTTACATACAATAACATATATATGTTTCATGATAATGATATATTATTACTAGTATGTTGAAATATTAATGAATTCCTTTTTTATAAGTGAGATTTAAACCAAATTTTTAATGGAACACAAAAAATTTACCAATTGAATCGATTTAGTAGGACAAATTAATGTGCAAAACATCTTGAATCTCGTCGGATTTTAGGACCCAAAAAGAAAAACAAATTTAGCACATTCTTAAAAACCGAAAGAAAAAGAAAAGAATCGGCACGATTTTTATATACCTTAAGTCCTTTAACCTTATTATCGGGAGTCGTGAGGACATGAGAATGGGATTGGGACCCAATGACAGCTTCATCTGACAAATCACGTTTCACTTACTTTTGCCCAACACGACACAACACAACAATGTCATTACTCATTATTATTATTATATAGGAGTAAAAATTTTACGCGCGAAAGCACCACAAATCGACACGTAAGCTACGTCAGGTAGGTCCCAACCTACCGTTAGGTTATAACCGTATATATAATAATAAATAATAATAGAGCCTCAAACACACTAAACCCTTTTACTACATAACGCCACATTGTTTTTTCTTCTTACATTAATTGTTTCGAAACTACGAAAAAGACCCTACGATTCCTTATGTTTTTTTGGTGATTGTGTTGGCAATTTGGTGATTCAGTGACAAAATTAAGGGAGTGCCCAAATCCATGTAAAAAAAAAAAAAAGTGGATGAAGTGGTGAAATTGAATGATGAATACTATGATGGATGAACATGGGAACAAAAACAAATAAGCTGAGATAGATTTTTCCATTTAATTTAATTTAGGTCCCACCAAAATTCAATTTTTTCTTGCCGTACCTTATCAAGCTTACCTATGCCTATGGTTCCATTTTTTACGAAGTACGAACATAATTTTGTTTCGTCCCCCGCCCCTTCGAATACAAACTATCCACTTTAATTAATATCTGGTTTTTACTATACTGTCCTAAAGGAAACATACATTTTTAGATTAGTATTAGTAATTGTTATGCCTCAGTTTGATTGATTATGTGATGTGTGTGATGAATCCCACATCGGGTATTTACTAGATTGAACTGAGCTTTATTAATAACTGCAAGAAATCTCAATTGTGACTAGTCCTTTTGAGGTATAACGCAGATGTGGCTAGCGCTTTTCCTTGGGTCGTTACATATGGTATTAGATTCGGCCTGGTAACCCCATGTAGGCTCAGAAACACTACCCCACAAAGTGGGCCCTAACGAGGACGTTAGGGATTTAAGTGGGTCGTTACAGTAATAATGGCTAACAACTAAGAGCATTAACATTAGGGTGTAAACACCCCTAATTGCTATTTTAGTCATTAAAACCTCAAATTCATGCTCCATCCGAGTATGCAAACCCAAAAATTTTTGCATCTCAGCTACAGTGAGGTTGCATATATGCAACCTCACTGTTCATAAGATTGTAAAGAAAAAATTCATTTTTTAATCACACTCTTTCTCTTCCTTCCAATTCAGATTTCTTTTTTCTCTTCACCTCTCTTTCTCCCAAGCTCTCTCCACTCTTCCTTTCACGGTGAATGCTTCTCCTCTCTCTCAAGATCGGCTTGTAGGCTTCAAATCGGCGTGACATAGATCGGCATGGAGGCTTTGGGTGGGTGGGATTCAGATTGTCGTGGGCTGGTGGGTGCTCATGGTGGTCATGGCTTGCCGTGGGAGGGTTTAGATCGCGTGTATGGCTGTGGGTTGGTTCAAATCACATGAGTGGCCGTGGGGCCGTTGCTCAACGTGGGCTGCTGTGGTTTTGCTCGCCTTGGGCCGCCACAATGATGGTCAATGGTTGGATTGAAGTTTGGTGGTGGGTTTCGATGGCTGAGATTGGAGTTTGGTGGTGGGTTTCGATGGCTGAGATTGGAGTTTGGTGGTAGGTTTCTTTCACAACAATCTTCCTTTAAGGGACAACGGTGGTTGAGATTTGAGAGGAATGGTGGCTGGCTAGGTTTTTTTTTTTTAATCAGATTTGGGTAGGGGTGGTTTGATCCGATGGGTTTGTGTGGGTCACTGGGTTTATTGTTTTGGATTTGTGGGGTAGTGATGGTTTTGTGGCGGATTCCAGTGGGTTTATGGTTGTGATTTGGGGGCAGTCACGGATCAACCATTGGTTTGTGATTTGGGTAGTGGGTTTGTGATTTAGGTTGGTGGGTTGGGATTTGGGTGGGGGTGGTTGGCTGGATAAACTTTTGGTAATTGGGTGGTGGGGGTTGAGCTTCGTTGCTAGGTTGCTGCTGATTAGTTGAGCTCTATGAGAGACTGCGCCTCAGGCCCGTTTTATAGGATGTTGGGCCAAACCCACGTGAATGGGTGGAGTTGTGTTATTACCTCTCAAAATGGAGGTTCGACTAGTTATATTTTCCCCTCTAGATTAAGGGTTTTACAATGGAGTCGCCACTTATTTAATTATTGGGATAAATAAGAAAACCAAAATTGAAAAATTCCTCATTTTATTAATTTTCAATTGAATTTACATTGATCATAAGAAAATTACATGGCTTTGGTCCTAGATACAATTTAAGATAAAATACATAGTTTTGTTTCCTAATTACAATTTAGAAATTGAAAATTACAATGATAAGCATTGGTCTATCAACCCTTGATCTAAGTTCGGATGCTATGTTATAAGGTGGGAAGGTGTTAGGCACCCACCTTACCTGGTGAAACCGGTCTTCTAGACTATGGTGGCCAACATTCATATCACATCATCCAATATGTTATCCATCAATTTGCATGTTGAATTCATCATGTGTGCATGTGATAAACCCTAATTCCATTTATTAAACATGTCATTTGGATTGAAAAATAAATTCTAGTGAATGTGTGTGGATGATGATATCCTAGATTCAAGAATTTGAAAGAATTATTAAACAAACATGTTTTTTATATTTTTGATATGGATTTAAGATTTAAATTAGTGTTATATATGAATATGTGATGAACAATCAAGAACATGTGAAAAATATATAAGAACAATTAAGAACATTCAAATATATTCAAGGGAATTTAAATGATTACTATCATGCTTTAATTTTTAACTCTCATCATGGCAACACAAAAACAATTAGGGAAAAAGATTATACCTTCATGCAAGATCCCTATGGTGGAGGAGGAGACTCTTGAGGGAGGTCCTAAGGGTGGAGGAAAAGAAGAGTTAGGAGAGGGAGAGTGAGTCTCACTCAATACCTTGAGTCTCAAGAAGATCAAGATATGACAAGATTACTCAACTTCACTAGAACTCAAGAGATGAGAAGAAAGGGAGTTTTTTGTGTCTTGGAATGAAGGAGATGAGGGTTTATTTAGTAGTTGTGGAGGAAATATGAATGGAAGACTATTTAATGAGAGTTGACAAAGAATCATGAACCTGGACCTCATTTTAGCCTTTGGGAAAATCTGGTGCATTAAATGTGGAGATTGGTGAGAGTGAGGAGCAAGCCAAAATTCGGTTTTCCCGTAGTTGCTATAACAGCCTGTAGAGCCAATTTCGAAAAATCATATTTGACTCAATTCTGATTGAAATTGTCTCATTCTTGTGCTCAAATTGAAGCCCTGGATGTCTAGTTTCTGGAAAAATTAACCTCATTCACAGATTGAAAATATGATATCGATGAAATGGTGAGCAGATGTCATTTGTTAGAAAATTATTTCAACACAATTAACATTAATAGGTCCCAAATTAGCTCATAATTAACATTAAATGACTCCAATCACTCTCATTTCAAACTTAATTGGTTCCCAATTTACCCTAATTAAAAGATAATTGCATAAATTACTCATTGAATAATTAATGTTTATCTATCTAATTAATTAGGTGTATGCAACCTCACCATAAAATGCAGTCCTAACTAATCAAATCATAACACATCATTAATCTTAAATCGATTATAATTATAACCAATTGGAATCAATTGTTTATAATCACATATAGTCGAACTCAATTTGTGATAGTGCATCTCGGCCATTAAAACTTGATTTGATGATAACTTTCAATCTAATGGTCTGATTAGGGCTTATAACCAGTCAATTTGATCGTTACAACATCAAGATCATTTTGGTGAAGTGAGATTAAGGACTAGTGACCATAATCAATATGCATATTTTCAAGGCGAAATTACCCTTCTACCCTCCATGTGATGTTAAATGCAGGTTGCAAAATGGGGTGTCAACAAGCTCATACGTGATCGTTGCTGGAGAGATAGAGACAAAGGATAAGAGGAAAGAGAGAGATGGGAGAGGAGAGAGAAAGAGTTGTTTTTTAATATTATTTAATGTTGTAATTTATATTATTTTAATAAGTTGTATCTAAAAATAGAAACTGGGATGTTATAAAATGAGATGGTAAAATAGATAAAGTAGGTTTTTAGGGTGTAAAATATAACTTTTTTGGCATCCCAAGTGCTAGTGCTCTTAAACTTTTTTAGGGTACATCTATTTTCTTGTTGATTATTGATTGATATGACTTATGAGAAATGTAACTACCTAAAATCTAATCCTCTTTTACTAATTAAGCTAAAAAATTTTCCATATACATACATTGTTGAAACTATATATTCTAGAAAACTTGCACATAATTTTGATTTTAACATTACAAAGTACAAATTCATTTATGATCATCTACCTTGATTGACTAAAATGGTCAAGCTTATCTTGTTCATCTTTGAGTTTTATTATATATATTATGTCATTACCTATATTTTATATATTTTTTGCCAGGTAAACCTATATCTTATGTCTTATTTCTTCATGAATCAATAATTTTTAATTTCCTAAAATTACCTAAATTATTTTTTTAATAAATTTTAAATTGGCAATTTTTTTTGTGTTTTGCAACATTTTTTTTGTGTTGCTAAAATGCAAAATACATCCTCTATGTTTCACTAGAATTTATTTTAATTTTCTAATTTTTCTTTCGTTCATTAATTTCAATCCTTTAAACTTCAAGTTTATTCAATTAAGATCTCTCCATCAACTTATGTTAAATGTTACAGTTAATTGTCCAAATATATAATTTTTTTATTAAAAAATTTTAAATTAAAAAATCCAATTAATGATTGAAAAATATTTTCTATAATCTTATTTTTTAAAAATTTAATGGAAGTTGTGGGAGAGTCTTTAATTGAATAAACTTAAAATTAAAAGGACTAAAATGAACAAAAATAAAGTTAGACTAAAATGAATTATTGTAAAATTTAGAGGATGAATTTTGCATTATAGTTTTTATTTATTTATGAAGATTATAATTTCAATGATTGACTTACATAAGTAAAAGTTTGTAGATATGAATTCAAACAGTGGGAATATAAAAAGATGTAAAGAAATTTTACAAAGAGTTAATGACAAAAATAAAAATATAGCCATATAGGCCACCAGTCATCTTCAAAAGATGGGAATATAAGGGGTTTTAGCTAGGTATTCGCACCAATGTCTTGTGGTTGTGATGTCGAACGATATGTTTCAAAAACTGCTTACTTTAGGGTCCATATTACAACAACGATACAATATGGAAATGATAAAACTTAAGAAAAGTACTAAATATTAGATATCATTAAATATTAGATATTATTTAAAATTTTCCAATTAAATTTAATCATAATTATATTAACAAATGTAATATCAATAGTATTACTATTTTTTTTCGCGGCAATAAAATTCAACATTTGTTTCATCAATCAATACAATTATATAGTTTTTTTTTTTTTTTTTTAAATCTAAGATAAGACACTTAAAAATTTGTACCAAGATTTTCTTTAGTGAAAAATATTGAGATATGAAAAGCCTCCCAAGAAGTTTAATTTGTTTTCCTGGCCCTAAACTTGAAAGTATGGAAATTTGATGGAATAAAAAGTAAGAGTATGCACTGACTGTTGAACTAATTAATGTTGATAGCAATGGCAATGGCAATGGCACCTGGAAAGGGCCATTCATTGTCTTTGCCTTAAAGGAAGTCAACAGAAGATCATATGGTGGCATGAATCTTTTTTTTTTGGTGGCATGAATCTTCCACAGTTCCACTTCGCCTTTTGGTGACAACTGACAAAGAAAAGGAAATTTTTTTAATAAATAAATATGAACAAGAACAAAGTAATTAATTAATGTGTCTAGCTAGTACAAAATTACAATGCTAACATAAAATTGGCTTCATATACAATATTTGTTTAATAATATATATGATCCAAACAATGATACCTCTTTGAATGAAATGAAGCTCTTGCTTCTTTTTTTTGTGTGTGTGTCTAATCAAAACAAAAGAAGATAGGTTTTTGTTTGGCATGTAACAACTGGGTGGTGGTGGGGGGAAGATTCTCTCCACTTCGCCAAATATAAATATAAATATAAATGTTAATGATGATTAATAATAGTAGGGTAAGTACATAATTGAGTTAGGCTTTTAAAGTTTTTCAATCTCTAATAAGTTAATTAGAAAGATGTCTAAGAGAGCACTGCTGTGCAAACAGTATCTACTTTAACATTAGATTATTGAGGTAAATCTTATGCCTTAGCTTTCGAGAATTATATGTTACTTTATAAATAGTTGAGTCAGAGCATATTTTGTAAAGATCTCTTTTCTCCAACTCCAAGTTTGCTCGGGTAGTTATTATATTATTATTATTATTATTATGGGACTTTGCGTTACCCACAGCTAGCGAATATTTAATTCTAGGCAGGATTTTTGTTCCTTCTTTAAAGTACCTCACCCAAATTAAAATCCCTTCTAAAATATATATTCCACACACACTAGATAGATTTCATTTTATCATATCAACTTCAACCCTTTATATCAAAATGAAAGACCGAGATGAGTATCATTAACTAATAATATTTTCCCATGCATAATAATTGTATTATTATTTTTATTAAATTATAGATTAACCAATCTTCTGCATTGTCTGTCTGAATTCCTAATTTCTCAATATGAAAAGTTTTCAAGGTCACTTGAAAATTGAAATGGAACTTAATTAACCTTACGCATAATTTGTGGCTTTTTCCCCTTCCCTTTTTTTTTTTTTTAAAAAAAAATTATTTAAAATTTTCTTTTGGAGGTACGTAGGGGTTAAAGGTTGCTAAAAGGCTATATATGAATAAATTTTTGGCTACACTCTAGTCTAGTGCACTATACATATGAGTGCAACATGATTTTTTTGCTGCATGAGGATTTGATGGTGAGGCTACACGCATCTAGGAGAGGCCACTAATTATGTGATCATAGATCATTGCATTCTATTCTCTTGAATTATTGATTGCTTTGTGAAAAGTAAACTTGTTATATATATTGAGATGGCGTGGGAAGATTTTAATGTGAATATGTGATTGACCTTCCTCTCTTGAACTTGAAGACAAAAGAAAAAAAAGAAAAATTAGAACTTCAATTAGATCAATAGCCACAATTCAAACATTTCTTAATTTAAACAACATATTGGTTGCTCCAAATATATTCTCTATGTTTCTGTGGCCACCTTTTCTTGTCAACTTCTTGTTGCTCCAATTAATTGTTTTATGGGGATTCGATCAGTAGTTGTTACTTTGCTGTCTTTGACAGTTGACTAGGTAAAGAATGTTGAGAATAAAACCAAAGTAGAACATAATTTAACCAATATTTGAACTTATTTAATTTCTGAAATCATATGCTAATTGGTTTATTTGAATTATGATGATGATGCACGTCTAATAATTTAGTTACCTACATGCATAATGCATATTAATCAATTACCCAAGTCTTTTTCAGTGAACAAATAATTAACATATATACATATATCAAGTCGCTTAATGAAATTTAAAAAATATATATTCCAAGCTGGCCGGGTAATTAACCAAGGCTGCGCGCGTACTTGATGATTTCCCAACAATACATATATATTAACGAATGGTCCTCACTCCTCAACTCTCGAATTATTCCTAAAATAATGATACTCCCATTATTACCAGCCAATCCTACACATCCTGACAAATATTCCGAGCATAATCAGCAATCATTCATTATGAAATCCTGATTCTTACTACAAGTCCTTTTCTATGCATCAATACTCACATTCATCTTATACATCTTAACATGCAATGCTTTTCTTCCCCTAAATCTCTCTCTCACAAATATTTTTGTTGATTTTCCAAGGTTAACACCCAGATCTTACTTTAGTTCAGAAATAGGGTCTTCAAGATCGAATTGTAAAATTTTATGGAATATGAAAAATAGTTTTAAATTGTGTGTGTGTATATATATATATATATTTAAGCAATCCTATCCAAAACTTAAGAATTACATTTCAGTACAAATTATTGCCATATAATAATAAATGGGGATGTAACTCAAAAGTGAGAGCCTTCATTTTGGACCTAGAAGCTAGGATAATTAAAACTAAAAGCATGAATCAATATTAAATTATTCTACAAATTAAAAGTAGAAAAAAATTGATATTTTAAATTCTTCTTTCTATTTTTTTTTTTTTTTGTAAAGAAAAAACTTATCAATCTCAACAAATCGCAAATAAAAATTTCAAATTCTTGTTCAATTGAAATCTAATTAGATTTTAATTGGATTCTCAATTTTGCACCACGTGTCCAATTCAATTTTAATTTTGTGCCAAGTAGGTTATCTATATATATAGGCAAAGTTGAGAGAAAATCCAATTAGATATCAAATTAGAATTCAATTAGAGTCTAATTTTGCACTACATGTCCCATCTAATAATCTAAATTGTACCAAGTGAGTTAATTTTGCACCACGTGTCCTATCTAATCTAAGTTTTTTTTTTTTTTTTTTTTTTTTTAAATTTTTGTGCCAAATGAGTTAATTTAGTGTAGAAAATGAGGAATCCAATATAAAAAAAAAAAAAAAAACCATAAAAACATAATCACATATCTAACTCTATATATAAAATTAAAGGAAGAGAGGGATTGAATAATTTTATATTTATGAGCCTTTTTTCTGTATAACTAAAAACAATTCAAATTTAAAAGTCATTTATGTAATATATATATACTATGACTATGTACGGTCCATTACTAACTAGCTTATATATATATATGCTTTTTAAAACCAAATTTTAGAGAAAATTCAATTAGAATAGAAATTGGATTTTGTTTTTGGTAGCTTTTCATACAAATTAAATTGTTTAGATTTTTGCTATTATTTTTTCTCTGAACTAATGAGCATATTTTTTATATTGTTTCTATTCAGATATTTTGTATGCGAAGATATTGAACATAATAAACTATAATTGAGCTGAACAATCTCATGCACCTATCCCCATTCAATTTAGGAGATATTATTTGACAATTTTTTGTGTGTGCTATATTTAGTAAAATTTCACAGACAATAATTATGAATTGATATTGTATACGTAGTATCCAATAGTAATTTTCAAAATTATATACGTAATAGCAATGTAATGAGAAATTTGTGTAACCAATATCATGAAAATTGTAAGGAAAAATTATTTTAGTACTTCCAAATGTCATGGTCGAACTATATCCTATATGTTTAATAGCCCAAATTAACGTCAATAACACCACTACAATTCATCATTCTCGTGCGTATGCATGAGTTACATACTAGTTGAGTGTAAAAATTGAAGAGTCTAAATCTAATTAAATTCTAACTTGGATTTCAATTGGAGTCCAATTTTTCACCACGTGTCCATCTAAGTTTTTAATTTTTGTGACAAGTGAATTATTGGATGTGAAAACTATAGAGTCTAAAACCAATTAAATCCTAATATTTTAGAAATCATATATATTTTAGAAATGTATGGTTTAAAAAAAAGTGTAAGTTAATATCATGTATAATTTGAATCTCTTCTAGGAAAAAGTAAATTTAAACTATATAATTGTGATTGTTTTTAATTATACCCGTGCATATGCATGGACTACACATTAGTAATAATAATAGGTTTATTGGGAATTCTAATCCTATCACCTTTTTACTTGAATCCAAATAGATAAATACTAATATAACATTATAATATTATGAAGGTAGAAGGGTATTTTGTACCAATGTTATCAATCCAGTTTCAGTATCCACTTATGTTTGTTTATTGAAACCAAATATTTTGGTATCAATCAATTCTCCCCTACTGTTTTTAGATTATCGTACACACCCATATATATATATTTATATATTCATTTAAATTTATAACACAAATACATATTTAACACTCATATTTACTCATCATTAATAAAATAATCAGAATCAAATCAAAACAACATAGTTTTAGTGTTTTTTTTTTTTTTTTTTTTTTTGTTGTTGTTGTTGTTGTTGTTGTTGTTGTTGTTGTTGTTGAAGATGAGCAAACTTGAATTTGATTGGAATGACAAACTGTAATTGACTGGAATGATATAAAATGGATCAGAATTTAGCCCGAGGTAGAATGAGAGGATTTCTTGTTTTGGTTTGCTTACTAGTACGATATTTTTTGGCCGTTTTGGTTGGAAGAGAATAGAATCCACTACAATGTTTCATACAATTTAAAATGTTAGTCAATTACTTACGTGTTGAAAACCAAAACTTTGTAATTGATGAGGTTATTTTACTGAATTCCTAACCCAAATTTTATGTGAATTAGTTATTAGATAGAACATACTTTTGTTTTAGGCTTATATTTTATTGTTTTTGGGTTTACTTAAGTTTTTTTTTTTTTTTGAGAATAAAGGGTTTACTTAAGTTCATTTGGCATTTTGGCATACATTTTTGGACAACTTTAAGTTTATGTGGCTTGTGGGTTTTTTTATTTGGTCCACTTTTTTAATTCATAAAATCATTAATTACTCCTAATTTTTATCCATTTTATGATCCAAATTACAATCGCATTTCAATCCTATAAACCTACTATTATTTATGTGAATTGAATTTAAGTTGGGATTATTTATTTATTTTTTTAAATACTGATACAAACTAGATCCAAATTTTAAGAAACATGTAAATTTCTTGCTTTCCAGTTCTTAGGGTTGGCTCTAGCAATAAGCTATTTAAGCAATTGACTAAGGTCCCCAAGGGAAAGAGGGCCTTATAATTTTAGCCAGATCATCTCTACAGTATAGGGAAGTGGTCCCCTAAAGCCCCCCAAATTTTAACCACTGTTTTTCTTTGTTGTAAAAGTATTAACTAAGTCAAAATATTAGTCAATAAATAAAATAATCAAATGAAAAAAAAAAAATTTATGTCTATAATATTTTTCACAATACTCTCGCAATAAATCATAAATGGTAAGTTGTTACAAATTGTTATTGTTGGGAAAAAAAGTAATTTTAGTGGTGTGTATTTTAATTTAGTTTCTAACCTTTCAATTTGGTCATTAATCTTTCAGTATTGTGTTCATTTAGTTCCCGCCGTTATCTCTTAGATGGAAATTGATGACATGACAAATGCTCAAATAAAAAATTATTTTTTGACAATGACACTTGTATTGCCACGTCAATTAAAAAAAATACCAAATTAAATATGAATTATTTCCCTAAAATCCAAAATTTCTGACTTTCTCCGTCTCTTCTTCTCCCTCCCTCTTTCTTGTTAGTCTCCACTCATCTCTATCTCAGACTGCTACTGAGCTTTATCTTTTTCCATTTTTCATTTGCTACGGCAAAGAAGACGAATTAGAGTACCAACAAACCCTGCATCTATACATAGTTGCTTCTTTATATAGCGCCGGTAAATCTCGAGAAAAAGTTTCGCATCATTAACAAAGAAAACGAATGTGGGTGATTTTATGTCGGCCTCCAAAAAGAAATCAAGTAAGATACACTATACAATACATTCAAAAAATACACTATTTGCATTAAAGGAGAAAAAAATTCATAAAACAACTCTACTTTCCCCACCCTGGCATATGTTAGTGTATCTTGATCCTGAGGAATTGAGATTGGCTACATAAATCTTTTTTCGTCTTCCAACCATACCAACAATCATATAATCATGGTTTTTGGGTGGTGACTAATGAGAGAGGGGAAGAACGAAGAAGAGACGAAGATGAGTTATTAGGGATTTTGGATTTTAGAAAAATACGTGTTCCAAATTAAATTTGGGTTTTTTATAATAAAAAACTGATGTGGTGGTATAGTATTCGTTGATGTGGAAAAAAAAAATTTATTTGGGCAATTGTACATGTCAACAATTTCCATCCAAAAGATAGTGGCAAGGACTAAATTGACACAACACTGAAAAGTTAGGGGCTAAATTGATACAATTGAAAGGTTGTAGACTAAATTGAAATATAGTGTAAAGGATAGGGACCAATTTTGTAATTTGCCCAAATTAGAATTAATAACAACTGTAACACCTAGAATTTGTTCTGAAAATTTTGTGAATGTAATACTTTTAAAAAAATAAAGCAATACACAAACAATTTCACAACAGTTGAGTACTTGAGTTGACAAATTTTTACTAGTTCTCATTTAGGTCCACCACTAACATAATTTTTTTACTTATTACTACCAATTTGCTACATTAACATGTGTGAAAATTTTTGTCAATTTTTTTTTAATCTATAGTCTTATAAAAAAAAAACTACGTGGTTCATGTTAATTAGTAATTTTGCATTTAAAACAAAATTATAGAGTTTAAGTAATATTTAAATTAATTTTTTAATAAAATATAGTCATATTTAAATAAATAAATAAATATATATATATATATATATATATATATATATAAAGATCTTAATTCAATTTTCGTCTTAAACCCTCAAATGCATTAAGCCGCCCTCGGATTTTGGTCATCCTATAATTTTGGTCATATATTATAGAGTAAGTCTAGTGCCACAAACTTTTTCATAACTTTTCTCCGTGGCGACTCATGAGTGGTGAAATCATGGGTCCACATGGACCCACTATTTTATTTCCACCACTTACAGCTCACCACATAGCAAAGTTGTGGCAAAATTTGTGGCACTAAAACTTACTCTATATTATAGTACCATATTTTTTATAGCAACCAAATTTAAAGCATATATCATATTTATTGATTTTCTTATATTTGGTTTGAAAAATGAAATTGAGATATGGTGCAATAACTTAGCTATTACACCATGCAATACCACTTTTGATGGCTAAGATTAACAGTTCAAGAAGTTACTTTTAATATCACCGGATCAAAACTTTTAAGTTTTAACATTTTTACTACTTTACTTTCTCGAACTTTTTTTTCTCATATATTTCACTTGATCCGAATCTTGAAAGTTGTGGTCCATGAGTAGCTAAAAATAGAATAAAATCAAACTTCCTCAATCTCAAAATATTAGTCATCTATTCTATTTTGGGATGTTTCCAAAATTAAGTCTGATTTGAAAATGTCAAAAAATAAATTTTCTAACTTACCCTTTATTTTATTTAAAAAATTGATATCATTCTTTGTTGAGAAATATTACATTCACAATATTTTCACAACACCTTCACAACAAATCTTAAGTGGTAGGTTGTTATTGATTGTTATGGTGGGAAAAAAAGTAATTTAATTTGTAAATTCAAAATAAAACCAATAACAACTTACCACCTATGATTTATTGTAAAAATTGTTGTGGAGGTAGCACTTTTTCGTTAGAGTACATATTAATGAGTAAAGGAAAAGACCCCGTTTGACAAACTAAATTTATAAAAAGACTAGATTTTGTTCCAAAATCCATGTATTGCTTGATTTAAATAATTAAAAGAAAAAGAAAAAGAAAGAGAGAGAGAGAGCATGTATATTACTTACAAAAGTTTACTAATAGTACTCGTTAATAGTATTCTACAAAAAGGAGTTTTTTTAAATTGTAATTGATAAAATCTTACTCATGGCCATGGAGGCTAACAACTTTTCCATAATATATTTTGGTAAAAATCTCAAAATTCAAAACTCTACTTCCTAGTGCAATCCAAACAAGTATTGAGTTCTAATAAGGTCAGGGTCGACCCTTCCACTAGGCCAGTTAAGCCATTGCCTAAGACCCCCAAGTAAAAGGGGGCCTCAAAATTTGTTATTAGTGATAAACAAAACATAACACAAATTTAGATGAAAAATCACAAATGAGCAAGAAATTCACCAAAAAGAGTAAGAAGATTGTAAGGACCGAATTTAAGTTCCCTAGCCCAAAGGTTGGTGGACTTAGGCCCAAAAAGCTCAAAATAATGAATTTGTAGAGAGTGGGTTGGAAAAACTAGGCTTTAATGATTCAAACAAATACTAAGGTAGATTGCAATGACAAAAGAATGAAAACAGACGAGTTTATGTTGAAGAAAAAACGTCCTCGGCAAGATCCAAGGAGCACAACTCTTATATATTGCTTTTAGGCTTGATTACAAGATTGGTTCCTGATTGTTATGGTATTTTCCACTTGATTTCTCGTCCTCCACTCTCCCTGCCTTCTTTTTCTTTTATACTCTTGTTTCCCTTCACCTTCGCCCCCCACGTGCATGCCAAATGGCTGGTGTTGATACTTGTCCCATCAGCCCCTTCCTTAAGTCTCTGTGTAGTAGTTGTAAGGCTGATAACTACTGTTCAGGCACCACCTCCACATTAATGCGGCCAGAGAGTTAGCTAGGGAGAAATTAATATTGTGGTAGCAGTTTTTCCCTTAGATATTTTAGAACTCTCCTTCGTACCTTGTTTCTGTAATGTTTATTCGTGCTAGCAGAACTTCCTGGAACATTCCCCTGGACAGCAACCCATGTATTTAGACCTTGGCTTTGGATAGTCGAGGATACATTTATCCTCGGCCCATCCTCTCAAGTTATTATGACCAAAACAAACTTCTTTATTTAGTAACACAATCTCCTTTGCTAAAGATTTATCCTCCTTGGACAACCCCTCGTCCTCGGCTTGGGCCATGGGCCCAAGATACAATCAGATAAAGAACTCCTAGGCCCAACATCCCTACAATAACCCCTTGAGAATCTTCTTTCTGGCTCCTCGGGAAGAAATGAGGATTTCGATGTCATACTAGCCAATCCGTGCTCACAACACGTCACCTCTGCTTGTGTAAACGCCTTTTTAACTGCCCAAGACGCACTCCTGACGCTTCGGCATGCGAGACGCACTCCTCATTAAATTTTTACGGCGCCCTGTCCCCCACGTTACATGGTGCGATGCAAATCTATCGGTTGAGGACTCTGCTGGGGTTGGGGCAGGAATTTTCCCACTTTGTAGCCTTATCTTTGATATAAATATCACTCAAATCAATCTCACACCTCACTTTAGTATTCACTTAGCTTCAGCACACATACACTGAATCTGCCAACTTTCTTCACTTACTCGTCTCTACAAATACTAAAAATCTATCCGAGGAGACCCTCTTTATTTCTGTAAGTCTTCACAAATCTCTACACTCTATTTTTCCATATATTTTTTTGTTTTTTGTACATTTCCTCTCCTCGGCCCCCTTCTCTCCTTTCAACCTTTCAAGTTCTCTCCAAACCCTTCTAAAAATGGGTAGATTTAAGAGTCTAGTAGACTCTGAGGAGGGGATAGAAAACTTTAGGGCTCGATACAGGATCCCCCCAGGAGTAGGCATTAGGTACTGCAAAGAGGGTCAATGGCACAAAGATAGGCAGTTCGGGGAGGTAGTAATCCCGATGATTGCCTTTATAGAGGGCGGGATGAGAATCCCCATAGGCGCTGTAACCAGGGATTATCTTAGGGCCCATAAGTTAGCTCCTACCCAATGTGCCCTGAATATGTTAAGGATCCTAGGTTCTGTAGATGCCCTCAATGAAAGAATGGGGTTAGGACGTACCCACCATGATGTCAATTGGGTTTATAACCTCCACCACCTGAAGGGGCAAGGGTATTACCTAAAGTCTAGGTATCCTGAAGTTAGACTCATTCAGTGCCTTCCTGACTCCAACAAAATAAGGATTTTCTGATCGTGTCTGGGGAATGGCACGATGGCCTCCCCTGCTCGACAAGAGAGGGGCAGCCAGGTGGGGTTTTAGGTCTAGGGTGTTCATTTATAAGTTCTTTCTTTTCTTTTGGTTTTGTTCCACTTTTACAACTGACAAAGGAAAATTTTTTGTGTTCTTGATGATTTTGCAGATAAACACGCTGCTGAGCCGAACCTCAGCCTGGTCAACAAGGAGAGTTTGGATAAAATACTCCGAGCTAAGGTCTTCGTACACGACGACGGCCAATTGCGAGTGGCTCACCTAATCTTAGGGTATAAGCCGATCTCGTCTGGCTTTCAGGCACCAAAGTGCGTGATTAGAGCCAAAGACCCGTCTACATTGCATAATAACTTAATGATCAATTACCCAAGTCTTTTTCAATGAACAAATAATTAACATATATACATATATCAAGTTGCTTAATGAAATTTAAAAAATATATATTCCGGATGGCCGGGTTTCTTCAGCAAGAAGATGAAGTAACCAAGGCTGCGCGCGTAATTGACGATTTCCCAACAATACATATATATTAACGAATGGTCCTCAACTCTCGAATTATTCCTAAAATAATGATTCTCCCATTATTACCAGCCAATCCTACACATCCTGACAAATATTCAGAGCATAATCAGCAATCATACATTATGAAATCCTGATTCTTTCTTCAAGTCCTTTTCTATGCAAGAATACTCACATTCATCTTATACATCTTAACATGCAATGCTTTTCTTCCCCTAAATCTCTCTCTCTCTCTCTCTCTCTCTCAAACATTTTTGTTGATTTTTCGAGGTTAACACCCAGATCTTACTTTAGTTCAGAAAAAGGGTCTTCAAGATGGAATTGTAAAATTTTATGGAATATGAAAATTAGTTTTAAATTGTATATATATATATATATATATATATATATATATATATAAGCAATCCTATCCAAAACTTAAGAATTACATTTCAGTACAAATTATTGTCATATAATAATAAATGGGGATGTAACTCAAAAGTGAGAGCCTTCATTTTGGACCTAGAAGCTAGGATAATTAAAACTAAAAGCATGAATCAATATTAAATTATTCTACAAATTAAAAGTAGAAAAAAATTGATATTTTAAATTCTTCTTTTTATTATTATTTTTTTGTAAAGAAAAAACTTATCAATCTCAACAAATCGCAAATAAAACTTTCAGATTCTTGTTCAATTGAAATCTAATTAGATTTTAATTGAATTCTCAATTTTGCACCACATGTCTAATTCAATTTTAATTTTGTGCCAAGTAGGTTATATATATATATATATATATAGGCAAAGCTGAGAGAAAATCCAATTAGATTTCAAATTAAAATTCAATTAGAGTCTAATTTTGCACTATGTGTTCCATCTAATAATCTAAGTTGTACCAAGTGAATTAATTTAGTATAAAAATTGTATTTCAATTAGAGTTTAATTTTGCGTCACGTGTCCTATCTAATCTAAGTTTTTTTTTTTTTTTTAAATTTTTGTACCAAATGAGTTAATTTAGTGTAGAAAACGAGGAATCCAATATAAAAAATAAAATAAAATAAAAAAAACATAAAAAACATAATCACATATCTAACTCTATATATAAAATTAAAGGAAGAGAGGGATTGAATAATTTTATATTTATGAGCCTTTTTTCTGTATAACTAAAAACAATTCAAATTTAAAAGTCATTTATGTAATATATATACCATGACTATGTACGGTCCATTACTAACTAGGTTATATATATATATATATATATGCTTTTTAAAACCAAATTTTAGAGAAAATTCAATTAGAATAGAAATTGGATTTTGTTTTTTGTAGCTTTCCATACAAATTAAATTGTTTAGATTTTTGCTATTATGTTTTCTCTGAACTAATGAGCATATTTTTTATATTGTTTCTATTCAGATATTTTGTTTGTGAAGATATTGAACATAATAAACTGTAATTGAGCTGAACAATTTCATGCACCTATCTCCATTCAATTTAGGAGATACTATTTGACCAATTTTTTATTTTTTATTTTTTTTATTTTTTTGTGTTATATTTAGTAGAATTTCACAGAAAATAATTGTGAATTGATATTCTATATGTAGTATCCAATAGTAATTTTCAAAATTATATACGTAATAGCAATGTAATGAGAAACTTGTGTAACCAATATCATGAAAATTGCAAGGAAAAATTATTTTAATACTTCCTAATGTCGTGGTCAAACTATATCCTATATGTTTAATAGCCCAAATTAACATCAATAACACCACTACAATTCATCATTCTCATGCGTATGCATGAGTTACATACTAGTTGAGTGTAAAAATTGAAGAATCTAAATCTAATTAAATTCTAACTTGGATTTCAATTGGAGTCCAATTTTCCGCCACATGTCCATTGTGCGGGTGCCTTTTTTCTTAGCTCCTAGGCCCAAGGATCCTGGGCCAAATACTTGTGGTTTGATGGACTGGGCTTGGTTCACCACAACTAAAATGGGCTTTTTACAAACCAAGTGGTGCACAGGGCAAGGATCCTACAACACATATACAATAGCAAGAAAGAATATAAATATATATATATATATATATATATATATATATATATTTATATATTGAACAGCAAGAATGACAGCAAAGAAAAAACAATGTAACAAGGAGGAAAAATACACAATGACTGTTAGGGATCCTCAAGTCAATATGAAATATTTGATTATTTTCTTAATTATGGATTGCATTGTGCTCACTAAGACGTATTACAAGGTCCAAATAAGTTCAAAAATCACAGACTTGGATGGCTATCCAAGCCTCCAAGACTTGCAAAGTTTGAATATCTTTGAATCTGAGTATGTTCTATAGTGGCTGTACTGGGATAACGGGGAGTATTTCTCTTTTTTACTACTTTCTCTAAGTTTGGACAGAGCTTTCTCAATGATTCTGTTATGGTTCACTACTGCCTGATTGCCCCTCTCAATGCTGGCTGCCCTCCCCTTTTATAGTGTCATGGTAGGGTTCCGGGGTACCACTAATTTCTCTCTTTTGCTCCTCTAGGTTCCAGAGCTCGTGCTGTGCCAGTTACTCAAAGAGTTGGCCCTTTCCTTATTCCTTGTAAGTTTTTCCTTTTGGTGTTGTTTCCCTGAAAGTCCCTTGTTGACTTTCCATTCCGAGGTGCCTTTAGGTAACCGACCTCAGCCTTTTGGCTCCTTACCTTTTCAACTTTTGGCTGTCCCTTTTTCTTGTCATTTTTCCCGAATGGTTGGAATCCTTTCCTGCTGGGTTGAAGATTTTTCCAGCCACTTCCCCTTATAGTTCTTCATTCTGCGTTCCCTGAAGTACCACCCCCTTTGTTCACGAATGGTTACTTCATGCCTTCTGACTCCTTACTGCATCATTGGGTGCTTGAGAAGGACATGTATGTCCTTCGTTCCTTGTGCTTTTTTGGTACTTCCTTTGAGCTGTCTCAATCCTACCTCAGTTGTGCTGCACGTCCCAAGGATCCCGAGCCTTTGGCAGCTTCTGGGGATCCCGGCCCAGCTCTTCCTACTGGGCTCGCCTTGATCCCCTGATCCTGGCAGGCTACGCTTTTTTTCCTTTTGTGGATTTTGGGCCTCAAATCTTTTGAGCTTACCATCCTTTTTTCTATGTGGTGAATTCATCCCTTTTATGATTACTTGTCATGGGGTTGGCCCATTGTGTTATTTCTTTGGGCCTTGGTGTCATGATTTTTCTGACCTCAACGTCCATCTAAGTTTTTAATTTTTGTGGCAAGTGAATTATTGGGTGTGAAAACTATAGAGTCTAAAACCAATTAAATCCTAATATTTTAGAAACCATTATATATTTTAGAAATGTATGGTTTAAAAAAAGTGTAAGTTAATATCATGTATAATTTGAATCTCTTCTAGAAAAAAGTAAATTTAAACCATATAATTGTAATTGTTTTTAATTGTACCCGTGCATATGCATGGGCTACACATTAGTAATAGTAATAGGTTTATTGGGAATTCTAATCCTATCACCTTTTTACTTGAATCCAAATAGATAAATACTAATATAACATTATAATATTATGAAGGTAGAAGGGTATTATGTACCAATGTTATCAATCCTGTTTCAGTATCCATTTATGTTTGTTTATTGAAACCAAATATTTTGGTATCAATCAATTCTCCCCTACTGTTTTTAGATTATCGCACACACCCATATATATATATATATATATATATATATATAACACAAATACATATTTAACACTCATATTTACTCATCATTAATAAAATAATCAAAATCAAATCAAAACAATATAGTTTTAGTTTTAGTTTTTTTTTAAAAAATTTTTAAAATTTTTTTTATTTTAAGATGAGCAAGCTTGAATTTGATCGGAATGACAAATTGTAATTGACTGGAATGATATATGTAGGGATAAAGGCCTAGGATAATATGTTGGGCCTTGGGATTTTGTCTGAGGACGCTGAATGGTCCGAGGAGGGGCAAATAGTCATTTAGGGTTCCAATTTAAAGTTTCAAGAGTAAGGAACGAATGAAAGGTAATTCGAGGAGGAATTACTCCTCAGATGTGGCGTGTGCAGCTCAAATATGTATTCCAGCAAGTAGAATGGTTCTCCAAGAAGCTACGATGACAGGAACATACTTCATGAACAAACAAGAAGGCAGGAAGCCCAAAAATATCTAAATCTGTTCATGTTACTAAATCTGTTCAAGTATTAAACAGAACCTAAGTCCTGCATGGCTCCTCGGACCACAGGCTTAGGGGGAATTAATTACTTTTGACATCTGTTCAAGTATTAAACAGAACCTAAGTCCTGTATGGCTCCTCAGACCACAGGCTTAGGGGAAATTAATTACTTTTGACATATGTTCGAGTATTAAACAGAACCTAAGTCTTGCATGGCTCCTCAGACCACAGGCTTAGGGGAAATTAATTACTTTTGACATATGTTCAAGTATTAAACAGAATCTAAGTCCTGCATGGTTCCTCGAACGACAGGCTTAGGGGAAATTAATTACTTTTGACATCTGTTCAAGTATTAAACAGAACCTAAGTTCTGTATGGCTCCTTGGACCACAACCTTAGGGGAAATTAATTACTTTTGACATCTATTCGAGTATTAAACAAAACCTAAGTCCTGCATGGCTCCTCGGACCACAGGGTTAGGAGGAAATTAATTGCTTTTGACGTCTATTCGAGTATTAAACAGAACCTAAGTCCTGCATGGCTACTCGGACCACAGGCTTAGGGGAAATTAATTGCGTTTGACATCTGTTCCAGTATTAAATAGAACCTAAGTCCTGCATGGCTCCTCGAACCACAGGCTTAGGGGAAATTAATTACTTTTGACATCTGTTCAAGTATTAAACAGAACCTAAGTCCTGCATGGCTCTTTGGACCACAGGCTTAGGAGAAATTAATTGCTTTTGACATCTGTTCAAGTATTAAACAGAACCTAAGTCCTGCATGGCTCCTCAGACCACAGGCTGAGGGGAAGTTAATACTCAAGGGCATCTACATAAGTGTTTAAATAGATCCTAAGATATGTCAGGTCTCTCGGACCACATGCTTGGGTGAAATTAATACTCAAAGGTATCTATACTAGCGTATAAATAGAACCTAAGGTCAAAACAGGTCCAAGGCTATGTTTACATCCTTGAGTTGAAATCTTTAAGCAAATTTAAACTTATATTTATTTACATAAGTGATGAGCAAGATGCAGGTTGTTTGCCTCTTTTATTTTCCCTCACATGACATAAGTCTATCAATATCAACCTTCATTACATAAGATTCAATTCACAATACAAACACTTAATACACAACTTTGCTCCTGGCACTTAATCAAATTACTTAGACTATTAAGCAGCGTATTATTGTTGGCTTTTATTCAAGGCACAATAACGGCAATTCAATGCTATGTATAAAAATAATAAACTTCAAAGTACATAAGGCAAAAGAACAAAAGATGAAATGAAGAACATTCTTATTGAATAACAAAGAAAGTACATTGTACGCATTGAAATAGTGTCATTTAAAAAAAAAAAAAAAAAAAAACAATAACAAAAGGAATTAGAAAGAGAATCCTAAGGGCTAAACTTTAGCAGGAGGGGCAGGAGGATCTTCCTTCTGGCTCGACTGGGAAGTAGGAGCATCCTTGGCCTTGGGGTCAACTTCCTGGGTCTTGGCCTCTGCTTCCTTCGCCTTGGCTACAGCTTCCCTATCCTTGGCAGCATCCTTAGTCTCGGTGGAGGGCTTTTTCCCCCTGTCCTTGCCTTTGTCTTTCTCCCTTTCAGCCCTCTGGCCTTGGTCACCAGTCTGGCTGGATCCCTTCGAAACTTCAGGAAGAGGGAGGACATCTGGGATAGCCAAAGGCTGCTTGGAAGATTCTGGAATAGGGGCAGGAGGAGAGGAGATAGTAGCCAGGACTTCGCGGATATTCGGATGGTAATATATACTCTTGGGCTGCCTCCAAACAGAGTCTACAGGGACTTCTGCAACGCTAAGGGTCCTATCCCATGTCACGTTGCAATAATCCCGGCACACTTCTGAAAGCTCCTCAGCAAGCCTTATCTGCGTCTCTTCCACACCAAGCAGATATGAAGCCTTCTTCTCAGCCTCGGCTGCTTCCTTGGCTAGTTGAGCTTCTTCCTTGGCCTTCTGCAACTTAACCTTAAGATTTATGACCAACTGCCTTTGTATGGCCAGATCTATCTCGATCAAGTGCAGCTTTTAGCGTTGATCCTCAGCCTGCCTTTCAGCGATTTTCAAACTGGCCTCAACACTCGAGCGAGCTTGGTCTGCCTTTTTAAGCTTCTCGGACAGCTCAAGTTGCTCCTGTTTAACAGCCCTCAATGATTTCTCAACATCGGCACGAGTGGAGGGCCTCAGCCTCGGCCTGCTTACTAGTGTCACGATACCACTCCTCAGCCACTAAAACTTGTTGAGTAATCTGCCCAAAGACCACAGAAAAATAATGAGTTAAAAATGAAAGCATGATTTAGCATCTAAGTTCATAAGTAGATAGACTGTTTACCATAGCAAGGTCCCTCTTTAGGGATAGGAAGAGGTCGTTTTGCGTAAAGCGCCTGTAAGCTTTCATATCCTTAGGAAGGAGTAAAGGTTGCTCCAGGGCTTCAGCTATATACCCCACTCGACCTCTTTGAAATTCTCGAACCGAGGCGTTCCAAGGGATGGGAGTCCCATCCACTTCCAACCGAGGACTCCATGTGCGTTGGGTCATGCGCATATCAGCCCTATTTTGTTCTTCCCGGCTGTCCATGGATCGGGATCTCTTGTCCTGAGCATCTGGGACCACCTTCTGTTGTTTCGTCCCCTTCCGAGGACCCACCTCGCCTTCCTCAAGCGCCTCGAGTGGCCTTTTCTTCTTCAAGTCAAGATTTGGCTTCAATCCGAGGTCAGTAGGGATCTGAGGAGGAGGAGGGAGAAGATTGGAAAGAACTTGGGACTTGGAGGCTTCTTTCGAAGTTGTCCCCTTACCCCTGGAAGCCATAAGTTCTCTTAAACTCTTGTTGCCCTTGTTCAACGCCATATTATCTTCCTCTTCTTCGAAAGAGCTGTCTGGGCGGGCAATCACTAAAATTGGGGTGTGAACACCAAAATGCCTGTCTGCTTCACCCTCGACGTCCGAGATGGTGACTAAAGGAGCCTTTGGATTCTTTTTTTCCTCAAAATGAAATTTATCTATCTCCTCCTCTAGTGATAGACAAGATGAGGCAATCACTTCCTCGGGTACTGCTGCTACTTCAGGAAGAATCTGTGGAAGTGGCAGTGCAACTAGTGAAAGATTCTGTGGAATTGGCAGTGCAACTGGTGGAAGATCATTTCGGGCTAAGAAGTTTGGTCGTGAAACGTCAATTCGAGCCAACCTTGGATCACCCGCTCTTATAGCGTTGCCAATGTCTTGATATATCTCCGAGATCGGCTGTAAGTCCAAAATTAAGTGGACGGCTTGAAGCTGCCTGTCTTCACTTATGAAGATCTCGGATCTCAACAGATAATTGAGAGTGGTAAAGTTGGTAAAGCTGAGCCTAGGTGCCACGTGCGTCTTATCTGCAAAGGCAGCCGAGAGACAAAATATGGTTAGAAAGCTAAAATTCATCATCAAAAGAAAGTAAGATGAAAGAGAAGTAACAACATGGTTGGGGTTAAAGAATCTAGATTTCTTGCTATATAACCTAACTCTAAGGTATCCCACCTGGCTCTCCCTCTCGGACGGGGCAGGGAAGGCCATTATGCCACGCTCCCGAAGCTATCAGATAGTCGTCTTTCATACTCTTGTTAGATTTAGGTAGACATGATACTAATCTGACAATATCCGATCGGGATTTTAGATAATATCCCGCATTTTTGAGGGAGTGACACTCATACATGTGGACCACATCGTGCCAGGTGAGCCCTAGATTTAGATGCTTGTTGAGAGCATCAACACTACCCAGGGCCCTAAAGAGGTTGGGTGTGCATTGATGGGGGCATATCCTATGGTTAAGGAGATAATCCCACATTATCCTACCCATGGGGAGAGTCATCCCCCTCTTCTATGAAAGCTATCATAGGGATGATGACTTCCCCCGTTTATCTGTCCGACACTATTTGTTCTAGAGAACAGTATCGCAAAGCGACCTCTTGTGGGATGTGGTATCTTTTCTTAAAGGCCTCTATTTTGGCAGGGGAGTTTTCTAAATGCTTGAATCTACCTATCCAGACAAGTTAAAGGGCTAACTAAGAAATGGTAGGCCGAGAAGACAGGCTGAGGAAAGAAAGAAAGAAAAATTCAAAAAGATAGAAACTTACAAGAACTAAGATTTGCTTAAATCTCTGAAAACTTTTAGAAAATTTTTCAAGGAGTTCTCGAAGAAAAAGTATGGGAAATCTAGTAACTTAGAAAGCTTTGCGAGTTTGAGCGCTTGGAATCTCTAGAGAATTTGAAGACTTATGAAATAAAGAGAAAGTGATTTCCCTCGATGCTTTATATAGAGGGAGGGAATGAGTGGGAATACTCCCGCTCAAAATTCTAGGAAAGATATCAATCGTTGGATTGGTACCTCACAGTCGGATGCGGGGAACATAGCGCCGCCTGGAGCAATTAATGACGCCTCGTGGACTACGAAGCATCCGTAGCAATTATAAGGCACGTAAAACCGTATTCTCACATGTGTGAATCAAGGAATCAGTTGGTTTCATCTTTTAGAAATCAAAACCCCACTTTTTCTCCTCGGATGAGAGGGAAAAACCAGAATTTTGAGGGGCTATTATAGGGATAAAGGCCAAGGATAATATGTTGGGCCTTGGGCTTTTGTCCGAGGACGCTGAATGGTCCGAGGAGGGGCAAATAGTCATTTAGGATTCCAATTTAAAGTCTCATGAGTAAGGAACGAATGAAAGGTAATCCGAGGAGGAATTACTCATTAGATGTGGCGTGTGCAAAATAAGTATTCCAGCAAGTAGAATGGCCCTCCAAGAAGCTGCGATGACAGGAACATACTTCATGAACATACAAGAAGGCAGGAAGCCCAAAAATATCTAGGGGAAAGCTGCTGCCACCGCATTAAATGCATGGCAGCTACTTTTCTGGCCGCATTTATGTGGAGAAGACCTCTGAACAGTGTTACCTTGGCTACCACAACTCATAGAAAGCCAGAGAGGGTGTCTGATGGGACAGGTACTCAAGTGGAGGCTCGGATGATCAACAAGTGTAGAATCAAGATGTTCCAGAAGGAGTTATATAATGTGAGAGACCCTCCCTGAGGAATAGGGGGGGGGGGGGGAAAGAAAAGCAAAAAAAGAGGACGGGAGCAATCTAAATTGTCTTTGTATTCAATTGTGATCAATATATACAAGTGTGACCTCCTCGGACTAAAAGTCCACTGATATCAGAATCTCTTATCTAGTGTTTGATTGCCATTTAATTCAGTACTAGCCGTTGTTCAACTCATTAGGGCCTAGTTCTTCGACCCATTCTCTATAAATTTATTGTATTAGGCTCATTGGGCCAATATCCCATATGTTTTGGGCTTGGATATATAAAATGGATCAGAATTTAGCCCGAGGTAGAATGAGAGGATTTCTTGTTTCGGTTTGCTTACTAGTACGATATTTTTTGGCCGTTTTGGTTGGAAGAGAATAGAATCCACTACAATGTTTCATACAATTTAAAATGTTAGTCAATTACTTACGTGTTGAAAACCAAAACTTTGTAATTGATGAAGTTATTTTTCTGAATTCCTAACCCAAATTTTATGTTAATTAGTTATTAGATAGAACAAACTTTTGTTTTTGGATTATATTTTACTGTTTTTGGGTTTACTTAAGTTTTTTTTTTTTTTTGAGAATGAAGAGTTTACTTAAGTTCATTTGGCATTTTGGCATACATTTTTGGACAACTTTAAGTTTATGTGGCTTGTGGGTTTTTGTTATTTGGTCCAATTTTTTAATTCATAAAATCATTAATTTCTCCTAATTTTTATCGATTTTCTAATCCAAATTACAATCGCATTTCAATCCTATAAACCTACTATTATTTATGTGATTTGAATTTAAGTTAGGATTATTTATTTATTTTTTAAAATGGGGATACAAACTAGATCCAAATTTTAAGAAACTTGGAAATTTCTTGCTTTCCAGTTCTTAGGGATGGCTCTAGCAATAAGTTATTTAAGCAATTGACTAAGGTCCCAAAGTGAAAGAAGGCCTTATAATTTTGCCCAGGTCGTCTCTACAGACAGGGAAGTGATCCCCTAAAGCAGGGACGAAACTAGGACTTAGAGTTAGGGGGCCAAAAGTATAAACATTTTTTTTTTTTGAAACTCCAAGTAAGCATTTATTTAGAAGAGAAATGTTATGTTCACAATATTTTCACTACATTTTCACAACAAATCGTAAGTGATAGGTTATTATTGATTGTTATGAGTGAGCAAAAAAGTAATTTAAGTTGTGGATTCAAATTAGAACCAATAACAACTTATTGCATGTGATTTGTTGTGAAAATGTTGTGGACGTAGCACTTCTCAATTTAGAAAGTTAAGCTTTTTTTTTTTTATTTTTTTTTTGGGTGTCTTGTGTGTTGTCAAATGTGTGTGGGTGTTCACTTAGACTAGTTAGAATTGGCTTATGAATATTTTATTTTATTTTATTTTTTGTTTGTGTCTTGCGTGGGTTTGTTTTGGGGTGTTGTTTGGGCTTAAGTTTGTTATTGGTAAATTTTTTTGTTAATCTTGTTAAATTTATTTCAAATTTTAGATCAATAAATTTTTTTGTAACCTTTAAAAAGATCAATAATATTGTTGAGAGAGCAAAGTGCAAATTTATTGAAACAAATTACTAAAATTAATACACACACATATATACTAAAAAAAATTTGAAAAAATTTAGGGGGGGCCACTACCCCCCAAGTCCAACTATAGTTCCGTCACTGCCCTAAAGCCTCCCAAATTTTAACCACTGTTTTTCTTCAGTTGTAATAGCATTAACTAAGCCAAAATATTAGTCAATAAATAAAATAATCAAATGAAAAAAATATATTATGTCCAAACTATTTTTCACAATACTCTAGTAACAAATCTTAAGTGGCAGGTTGTTACTAATTGTTATTGTTGGGCAAAAAAGTAATTTTAGTGGTGTGTTTAAATTAGAAGGATAAATTATAAAGTTGGTCTTTATCCTTTACACCATATTTCAATTTAGTTTATAACCTTTCAATTGTGTCAATTTGGTCATTAATCTTTCAGTATTGTGTTCATTTAGTTCCCGCCGTTATCTCTTAGATGGAAATTGATGACATGACAAATGCTCAAATAAAAAATTATTTTTTGACAATGACACTTGTATTGCCACGTCAATTAAAAAAAATACCAAATTAAATATGAATTATTTCCCTAAAATCCAAAATTTCTGACTTTCTCCGTCTCTTCTTCTCCCTCCCTCTTTCTTGTTAGTCTCCACTCATCTCTATCTCAGACTGCTACTGAGCTTTATCTTTTTCCATTTTTCATTTGCTACGGCAAAGAAGACGAATTAGAGTACCAACAAACCCTGCATCTATACATAGTTGCTTCTTTATATAGCGCCGGTAAATCTCGAGAAAAAGTTTCGCATCATTAACAAAGAAAACGAATGTGGGTGATTTTATGTCGGCCTCCAAAAAGAAATCAAGTAAGATACACTATACAATACATTCAAAAAATACACTATTTGCATTAAAGGAGAAAAAAATTCATAAAACAACTCTACTTTCCCCACCCTGGCATATGTTAGTGTATCTTGATCCTGAGGAATTGAGATTGGCTACATAAATCTTTTTTCGTCTTCCAACCATACCAACAATCATATAATCATGGTTTTTGGGTGGTGACTAATGAGAGAGGGGAAGAACGAAGAAGAGACGAAGATGAGTTATTAGGGATTTTGGATTTTAGAAAAATACGTGTTCCAAATTAAATTTGGGTTTTTTATAATAAAAAACTGATGTGGTGGTATAGTATTCGTTGATGTGGAAAAAAAAAATTTATTTGGGCAATTGTACATGTCAACAATTTCCATCCAAAAGATAGTGGCAAGGACTAAATTGACACAACACTGAAAAGTTAGGGGCTAAATTGATACAATTGAAAGGTTGTAGACTAAATTGAAATATAGTGTAAAGGATAGGGACCAATTTTGTAATTTGCCCAAATTAGAATTAATAACAACTGTAACACCTAGAATTTGTTCTGAAAATTTTGTGAATGTAATACTTTTAAAAAAATAAAGCAATACACAAACAATTTCACAACAGTTGAGTACTTGAGTTGACAAATTTTTACTAGTTCTCATTTAGGTCCACCACTAACATAATTTTTTTACTTATTACTACCAATTTGCTACATTAACATGTGTGAAAATTTTTGTCAATTTTTTTTTAATCTATAGTCTTATAAAAAAAAAACTACGTGGTTCATGTTAATTAGTAATTTTGCATTTAAAACAAAATTATAGAGTTTAAGTAATATTTAAAGGACAAAGTTTAGCTACAAAATTGATTGTAGCCTTAAGTTACAAACTCACTTAATATCTTTTTATTGGAGGTGAATTTTGACAAATCCACCATTGGATTACATCTTCTTCTTATATCCTCCATGTTTTCAAAATTTCAAGAAAATTAAAGATCAATAGCTATGTCATCAATAAATTTTTAAATTGTTAGTTTTTGTAATTTAAAATTATGCATGAAATATAAGATTATAGATTATATAGTAAATAATATCCGATTGACACAAAAATTGACATGTGTATTAAGAGCATAAAGAACATATAATTCGACGGTTAGATTTTCAAAATATGCAGTAATATTTATTTTATTGAGTGAGTTTATAGCCTAAGGCTACAACAAATTTTGTAGCTAAACTTTGTCCATATTTAAATTAATTTTTTAATAAAATATAGTCATATTTAAATAAATAAATATATATATATATATATATATAAAGATCTTAATTCAATTTTCGTCTTAAACCCTCAAATGCATTAAGCCGCCCTCGGATTTTGGTCATCCTATAATTTTGGTCATATATTACAGAGTAAGTCTAGTGCCACAAACTTTTCCATAACTTTTCTACTTGGCGACTCATGAGTGGTGAAATCATGGGTCCACATGGACCTACTATTTTATTTCCACCACTTACAGCTCACCACATAGCAAAGTTGTGGCAAAGTTTGTGGCACTAAACTTACTCTATATTATAGTACCATATTTTTTATAGCAACCAAATTTAAAGCATATATCATATTTATTGATTTTTTTATATTTGGTTTGAAAAATGAAATTAAGATATGGTGCAATAACTTAGCTATTACACCATGCAATACCACTTTTGATGGCTAAGATTAACAATTCAAGAAGTTACTTTTAATATCACCGGATCAAAACTTTTAAGTTTTAACATTTTTACTACTTTACTTTCTCGAACTTTTTTTTCTCATATATTTCACTTGATCCGAATCTTGAAAGTTGTGGTCCATGAGTAGCTAAAAATAGAATAAAATCAAACTTCCTCAATCTCAAAATATTAGTCATCTATTCTATTTTGGGATGTTTCCAAAATTTAGTCTGTTTTGAAAATGTCAAAAAATAAATTTTCTAACTTACCCTTTATTTTATTTAAAAAATTGATATCATTCTTTGTTGAGAAATATTACATTCACAATATTTTCACAACACCTTCACAACAAATCTTAAGTGGTAGGTTGTTATTGATTGTTATGGTGGGAAAAAAAGTAATTTAATTTGTAAATTCAAAATAAAACCACTAACAACTTACCACCTATGATTTATTGTAAAAATTGTTGTGGAGGTAGCACTTTTTCGTTAGAGTACAGATTAATGAGTAAAGGAAAAGACCCCGTTTGACAAACTAAATTTATAAAAAGACTAGATTTTGTTCCAAAATCCATGTATTGCTTGATTTAAATAATTAAAAGAAAAAGAAAAAGAAAGAGAGAGAGAGAGCATGTATATTACTTACAAAAGTTTACTAATAGTACTCGTTAATAGTATTCTACAAAAAGGAGTTTTTTTAAATTGTAATTGATAAAATCTTACTCATGGCCATGGAGGCTAACAACTTTTCCATAATAAATTTTGGTAAAAATATCAAAATTCAAAACTCTACTTCCTAGTGCAATCCAAACAAGTATTGAGTTCTAATAGGGTCAGGGCCGACCCTTCCACTAGGCCAGTTAGGCCTTTGCCTAAGACCCCCAAGTGAAAGGGGACCTCAAAATTTGTTATTAGTAATAAACAAAATATAACACAAATTTAGATGAAAATATCACAAATGAGCAAGAAATTCACCAAAAAGAGTAAGAAGATTGTAAGGACTGGATTTAGGTTCCCTAGCCCAAAGGTTGGTGGACTTAGGCCCAAAAAGCCCAAAACAATGAATTTGTAGAGAGTGGGTTGGAAAAACTGGGCTTTAATGATTCAAACAAATACTAAGGTAGATTGCAATGACAAAAGAATGAAAACAGACGAGTTTATGTTGAAGAAAAAACGTCCTCGGCAAGATCCGAGGAGCACAACTCTTATATATTGCTTTTAGGTTTGATTACAAGATTGGTTCCTGATTGTTATGGTATTTTCCACTTGATTTCTCATCCTCCACTCTCCCTGCCTTCTTTTTCTTTTATACTCTTGTTTCCCTTCACCTTTGCCCCTCACGTGCATGCCAGATGGCTGGTGTTGATACTTGTCCCATCAGCCCCTTCCCTAAGTCTCTGTGTAGTAGTAGTAAGGCTAATAACTACTGTTCAAGCATCACCTCCACATTAATGTGGCCAGAGAGTTAGCTAGGGAGCAATTAATATGGTGGTAGCAGCTTTTCCCTTAGATATTTTAGGACTCTCCTTCGTACCTTGTTTCTGTAATGTTTATTCGTGCTAGCAGAACTTCCTGGAACATTCCCCTGGACGGCAACCCACGTATTCGGACCTTGGCTTTGGATAGCCGAGGATTCATTTATCCTCGGCCCATCCTCTCAAGCTATTATGACCAAAACAAACTTCTTTATTTAGTAACACAATATCCTCTGCTAAAGATTTATCCTCCTCGAATAACCCCTCGTCCCCAGTTTGGGCCATGGGCCCAAGATACAATCAGATAAAGAACTCCTAGGCCCAACATCCCTACAATAACCCCTCGAGATTCTTCTTTCTGGCTTCTCGGGAAGAAATGAGGATTTCAATGTCATACTAGCCAGTTAGTGCTCACAACACGTCACCTTTGCTTGTGTAGACGCCTTTTTAACTGCCCAAGACGCACTCCTGACGCTTTGGCATGCAAGACGCGCTCCTCATTAAATTTTTACAGCGCCCTGTCCCCCACATTACACGGTGCGATGCAAATCTAACGATTGAGGACTCCACTGCGTTGGGGCAGGAATTTTCCCACTCTGTAGCCTTATCTTTGATATAAATATCACTCAAATCAATCTCACACCTCACTTTAATATTCACTTAGCTTCAGCACACATACACTGAATCTGCCAACTTTCTTCACTTACTTGTCTCTACAAATACTAAAAATCTGTCAGAGGAGACCCTCTTTATTTCTGTAAGTCTTCATAAATCTCTACACTCTATTTTTCCATATATTTTTATGTTTTTCGTACATTTCCTCTCCTCGGCCCCCTTCTCTCCTTTCAACCTTTCAAGTTCTCTCCAAACCCTTCTAAAAATGGGTAGATTTAAGAGTCTAGTAGACTCTGAGGAGGGGATAGAAAACTTTAGGGCTCAATACAGGATCCCTCCAGGAGTAGGCAGGTACTGCAAAGAGGGTCAATGGCACGAAGATAGGCAGGTCGGGGAGGTAGTAATCCCGATGATTGCCTTCATAGAGGGCGAGATGAGAATCCCCATGGGCGCTGTAACCAGGGATTATCTTAGGGCCCATAGGTTAGCTCCTATCCAGTGTGCCCCGAATATGTTTAGGATCCTAGGTTCTGTAGATGTCCTCAATGAAAGAATGTGGTAAGGACTTACCCACCACGATGTCAATTGGGTTTATAACCTCCACCACCTGAAGGGACAAGGGTATTACCTAAAGTCTAGGTATCCTGAAGTTAGACTCATTCAGTGCCTTCTTGACTCCAACAAAATAGGATTTTCTGATTGTGTCAGGGGAATGGCATGATGGCCTCCCCTGCTCGACAAGAGAGGGGCAGCCAGGTGGGGTTTTAGGTCTAGGGTGTTCATTTATAAGTTCTTTCTTTTCTTTTGGTTTTGTTCCACTTTTACAACTGACAAAGGAAAATTTTTTGTGTTCTTAATGATTTTGTAGATAAACACGCTGCTAAGCCGAACCTTAGCCTGGTCAACAAGGAGAGTTTGGATAAAATACTCCGAGCCGAGGTCTTCGTACACGACGACGGCCAATTGTGAGCTGCTCACCTAATCTTAGGGTACAAGTCGATCTTGTCTGGCTTTCAAGAACCAAAGTGCATGATTAGAGCCAAAGACCCCTGTTTACATTGCATAAGCGTAGCTGTCCCCGGTTTTTTCCTCCCCGAAGGTGCTCCCGTTCCAGAAGCCACCTTCTCCACTCAACCCATCCCAAAAGGCAATCTCATCACTCAATCGATCCCAGAGGGCATTCCCAAATTAGCTTTTCCATCCCAACACACAACCGGTGAATCTATTTCCTCTCAACCTACCAACAAAGAAGAAGGCGAGGGAGAAGAAGAAGAAGAAGAAAAAGTGGTAGTAGACGTCTCGGACTCAGACGACATCTACGAGGTTTTCAACTAGCCTCCATCTCCTATGACAACAACTAATGACCTCGGCCAATTTTCCCAACTTCAATCTAGTGACATTGAAGGAGTAGTTATCTCATCAGACGAGATGGGGATTCAACGGAAGCAGAGGTCGACCCTACAAGAATTGCTGGAATCCCAGCCGAGGAGGGATGATCCTGAAAAGTCAGCACAGACAAAGCTCCCCCCTCTTCCACCAGTCCCGACCCACCGAGTTGACCTTGCCGACCACAAGAGAAAGCGGGAGGAAAAAGGAAAGGAGGTGATAGAGATAGGGAAAAACGTTCCCCCCAAAGAAGTTGAGCCCTAAATGGAGGCTAAGCAGCAAAGAGGCCTATAGACGAGGTTAGCCACCGAGGCAGAAAGGAAGGGTGACCATGAAGCTGCAGCCTTAGTTTGGGCCCCGCGCATGGAACTGGATGGGGCTCTCTTACACAGTGACGCCTCTATTCGAGATTTCCAACAGGGCACAGTTGGGTATGTAGCAAACTCTGTGGAACAATCCCTACTTCTTCCCAAGGATATGACTGACCTCAGGTCTCTGAGGTAGCACGAAGTTTTCCTCAGACTAAAAAGGGACTTGGCCATGGTAATTGTTTTAACTTAAGTTTTTTTTTTAACTCCTCTTCCTTTTCAGGCCATCCAAGCCACCTTCAGGGCCGAGGAGATGGTCAACTCCTCCCACCGAAAAATGAAAGAGGAAGAAGGAAGGGAGGAGGATAGCAACCGTGGATGCCTTCCATGTGGTTGAGAAAAGCAATAAGGACTTGAAGGCTAAGTTGGCCGAGGAGGAAAAGGAAAGAAAATTTGCCGTGGCCGCCTTAAATAATGTTGAGAAGTAGGCCGAAAGCCAGCAGTTACTTCTCTGCAGCGCCAAGAATCAATTGGCCGCCTCCAAGGAGCAGACAGCCGCCCTCAAGAAAAAATTGGAAGAGGTTGAAAGGGACAAAGATCAAGCCGAGAAGGCTAAGAAGGAGGCGGAGAAGGCTCGGGAGGAGGCACAACAAGAAGGATATGATATTGGAGTGCTCAAGACCGAGGAAGCTCTTAGGGCTGAGGTCCTAGGGGTGTGTAGGATTTACTGTGCCCAAGTATGGGATGAAGCCCTCAACCAAGCTAGGGTTGAGGCTTCTTTTATGCTTAGGAAGGCAGAAAATGTCTACTAACCCCCAGCCATTCGTGCCTCCTCTTCGAGCAGATCCAAGACAGATGCCCTTCCCGAAGTGGCAGATGCTGAAAAATACAACCCCAGCAAGGTCCCACCCCCTCCTGGCAGTCAGCCAATAATGGCTGAGCAGCCTGGGCCAGACGAAAAAGGAGCTAATTGTAAGGATCGAATTTAGGTTCCCTAGCCCAAAGGTTGGTGGACTTAGGTCCAAAAAGCCCAAAACAATGACTTTGTAGAGAGTGGGTTGGAAAAACTGGGCTTTAATGATTCAAACAAATACTAAGGTAGATTGCAATGACAAAAGAATGAAAACAGACGGGTTTATGTGGAAAAAAAACGTCCTCGGCAACATCCGAGGAGCACAACTCTTATATATTGCTCTTAGGTTTGATTACAAGATTGGTTCCTGATTGTTACAGTATTTTCCACTTGATTTCTCATCCTCCACTCTCCCTGCCTTCTTTTTCTTTTATACTCTTGTTTCCCTTCACCTTCGCCCCCTACGTGCATGCTAGATGGTTGGTGTTGATACTTGTCCCATCAGCCCCTTCCCTAAGTCTTTGTGTAGTAGCTGTAAGGCTGATAACTACTGTTCAGGCATCACCTCCATATTAATGTGGCCAGAGAGTTAGCTGGGGAGCAATTAATACGATGGTAGCAGCTTTTCCCTTAGATATTTTAGGACTCTCCTTCGTACCTTGTTTCTGTAATGTTTATCCTTGCTAGCAGAACTTCCTGGAACATTTCCCTGGATAGCAACCCACGTATTCGGACCTTGGCTTTGGATAGTCAATGATACATTTATCCTCGGCCCATCCTCTCAAGCTATTATGACCAAAACAAACTTCTTTATTTAGTAACACAATCTCCTATGCTAAAGATTTATCCTCCTCGGACAACCCCTCGTCCTCGGCTTGAGTCATAGGCCCAAGATATAATCAGATAAAGAACTCCTGAGCCCAACATCCCTACAAAGATAATGATATGATACAATTGCAAGATAACAATGAAAATAACCATAATGATGTTTGATTTTGCAATACAAAATTTCTTGATTATGAACTTCAAAATAGCTATATTATCATATTTAAGATCAACAATATCTCAATAAAAAGATTAACTGGATTAGTTATATTATTGAAAAAGAGATATTAGAAGAACTTGAATACAAAAATATAATTGGTCAATATACATCTCAAAAAATATGAAAAAAAGATTTTAATTAAAATATATTATAATAAAAAAATATTAAAAAAATATTAATTTAATAAATACATAAATATAAAAAATACCACATTTTAATTGATGCCTTAGGAATCTAATCAAGATAGAAAACATGGAGGACGACGTGGCTGCTCACCGAACCCTCTCCTCCTATTATATTCTCCTTTATTACAACCAAACACCGCCCATAAAAAAGCTACTTTTGTGGCAGTGACTATAGACTTTTTGATAGCAACTAGCAAGCTTGGTTTCTGTATATCATTTCATCATGATGTGACCAGATAATACTATTTCATTATTATGTTTATTCATAGGATTATTTCAAAAAAAAAATTAAATACAATTCCGAATTCAAATCTCAAAGATTGCCTTTTCTTCGGTTTGAGTGTGTGTGAGAGATTTATTTAAATTTTATTAGTTCGCTTTATCTATTTTTGGAGGGAGTTTCAACTTAACGTCCGCTCCTGGTAATAGTTCATTATTATCAGACCAAGACACCAATCAGTTTTGGTGTAGACGAAGATTGAACTCCAGATCTCTTATCCAACCTTCAGAAATTTTACCAATTTTTGCCTGTTAATATGGTTTCATATGCATTGCCAAATTTTGATGGGTTATTATTTGATAATGTGCACGTCACTTCACATTTTGCAAGTACTCAACTAAAAAATTACATGCCCCTTCAAATTCCTAAGGTAATATGGATGAAAAAATCATAAGGATATTACCAATTTTACCATATAAAACAAAGTGATTTGTTAATTTTTATTTACACAAAAAAAAAAAAAAAATTTTGAGGTACAGGGTCCTTTTTAAGTGTGTAGATGCAATACATGAGTCGATCAACTTTGGTCAAGCACGAAGGTTGATCCCTTCACGATATGCTTGTGTTGCAGTCAATGTAATCAAATCATTCAACATTAATAGCAGATATCTCGTAGTCTTCTATATGTGTGTGACTGTCATGGTCCCATTCAATTTTGGATTTATTCTGCAAGAAAATCACAGGCTAACAATGAAACAAGCAGTCAAAGATAAACCCCCCCCCCCCCCCCCCCCAAAATCGTATTTGACCTTGGAACCACTGCCAGTAATGCGAACAACCAAACACTTAAGTCCAAGATTCTCATAAAAAAAAAAAAAAAAAAAAAAAAAAAAAAACACCTAAATCCAACTCCACTATCTTAAAGATTTTTCAGGTGTCATTTGATGATAATATTATGACATCTTTTGTCATCTTGTACCACCTTCCACTGAAACCTCATTTCATTCCTATCCCTATTTGATCACTTTTGGTCGCCGAGTGCAATAAGAGAAAATGTCTTAAATATGAAAGAACTAAAAGGCCTATTGCTCATGCATAAACTTCCTGCCAACAATCTAAATTGCCAACTGTGAGTTTCACTGTAAACTTGGTTGAAGAAGGCTTACCCAAAATAGGAATGATAATAATGTTCCTGTCACGTGCATCGCACATAACAGAGACACATGTTATCTCCAACCAAGTTTGTATTCAAACTTTGTTAATTTATTAACAAATGATGATGAATTATCTGAAGCTGCAGTTAGCCCAGATTATCTCCAAAAAGTCATTCAATCTTAAGAGCACTATTACTGAATCATCCATTACATTTCCAAATGGAATTCAGATTCCTTCAAGCCTGCTGGACAGGGTGACCAGCATAATAAAAAGCAGAAGATTAAAACCTGTTTATGAACAATGAAAGAAATGGCACACCATTTGTTTGCTAGCCTGTTTAATTAGATGTCACATAATCAGCACTGCTATCACATCTGACAACCTTTTTTTTTTTTTTCCCCAGTCCATGCTCCGGGGGACAAAAAACAGGCAAGATCACGTGCCTGCATCTATCAACCTAGAAAAGAGCCCTCAACACTATGCCTCAAAAGTCAGCTTTTTACCTAGTAATTTCAATTACTTTAAAATAAAAACTCATGGAAGTCATTTTAGTCCAAGTCATGATCTGTAACACGTTATAAAAAAGTCATAAATTCATCATCAAACAGGGGTCGATAGTTTCAATATCCGACCCTTGAGGCCAAAAAACTGTAACTTAAATAAATAAAAATGTCACAAAACACATGAAAAAATTAAGCAGCCCATTATGCATAGTTGCATACATCTAGAGTTCTCCCTCTTTTTCCCAAGTCAGATATCTAAAAACTAATTCAGCCAGCAGATATATACAGCAGCCATCATTTGGTCACCAAAGCATATCTATGTAAATACAACGATGGTAGAATCAACTTTCAGTTTCAAATATCTTTTACTAACACGCTTCACCTTAGACAGACACCGATAAAAATGTTCAAAGATCAAATGAAACCAAACAGCAATTCAACTGCACTTGTTCAGAAACGTCAACTTGACTACTAATCATATTGTAACATTAACAAGTGATACACTAGGAACCATTCCTCAGGGATTCGTCCTGAAAGGGTGGTGTTCATTTGACTGGGAGTCTGCCTTAGGAGGAACATTGTATAGCAGATCATGGATTTTAGAATACATCAGCATCTGTGAAGGGTCAGACCCACCACCGCTCTGTGATGCACGAGAACTCTCCTGCAGCTTAATCTTCTCAAACAGATACTGCTTCTCAGCCTCAGCCTCATTTAACCGTTGTTTCAGGTAACTGCTAGCATATTCTTCTTCTGATTTGTCTGACTTGGCCAGAGCAATCCTTTGAAGCCTATCAGCCTCTCGTTTTGCCTCGTTGGCCTTAAGTTGGAACATATCAGCTTCTGCCTGTTTAAGCCTCACAATTCTCTCCAGCTCGTCTACCTGCAGCTTCTTTTTTTGCATTTCCAGCTTTAGTTCTGTTACTTCCCTTGCCTTGTCCTCAATCTCACGGTCACAAGCATCAAGAGACATGCGGGCCTTTTTGTACATCCTCATCTTCTCATCAGCCACCATTTCCATCTTCCTTATGGCCTCATGCACCACTTCGGCAATTCGATTGCATGCCTCCTGTGGGGCTATCAGCCTTCCACCTTCCCCATTTTCCAAGCTCTTTGGAGACTCAACCTCTAGCTCTTCATAAAGACATACGCATATCAGAACCACCCCCCAAAAGAAAATTTGAATAAAATGAAATCATCCCCCAAAATAAATAAGAAAAGAAATCCAGAACAAAAAAAAGGCTTTTAAAGCCAGAACAAATGTGCAGAAGAAAACCAAAGACAAGCAGATACATGCGCAGGATTTTTACAAGGAATAATTCCAGTCAGAAATTACACATTGATTCTATTCACATAAGCAGTGGATTTTCCTACAATTTCATATTCTATAGCTTTCAGATCTAGTCTAAACCTACTAAAAAGTTGGCTTTTGACCATCCTGAGTAGCTTTCAGATCTAGTCTAAACCTATTAAAAAGTTGGCTTTTGACCATCCTGAGACCATTTATACTTTCTATTCGTGCTTTAGTTATGCAGAAATCGGATAGAAATCAGGTCCAATAAAAATCCCAAAATGTGTCTTACTGTCCCTTTAACAATGAATTCATTGCATGGAAAATTCCCATAATAAAACACAACATAATGGTGTCTAATGTTAACAAAAACCCATTTCAAAATGTCAGCAAAGCCAAAAAACCATTCCATTTGCAGTAATAATTCTAAAGAGTTTGAGATACAAAATAGAGTGAGAAATGTAAGATGTAACTACTATAGTTTTTAGACAATTGGACATAACAAAAAAACTATACACAAGGTAGCAGAAATGAACATCCCTACAGAGAAATGATCCGTCAATGGATGAGCACATATTACAGTTTGCATGCAGATTTGGGAGAATAATTTCACCAGGTGATCCAAATAACTCCATTAAATGAAAAATCTCACGCAATGGTAAAGATAATTAGAATGCTTAACACTGTGTACCTTGGAAAAACATTAGTATTGCTCTGCAAGCCATTGATGACTCCACAATACGAGACTTCATTTTTTCTTTGAGATCCTCACATTTCCAAAAGAGTTTCCTCCCTCGTGGGTCATCACTTCCATGAAAGATCCTACTAACAAAATCAAGTTCCCTCGTCAGAGCCTCTCGGTCCCAGGCTGGTGCACAGTGCTGGAAAACATCTTTAACCCAACCAAGCAGCTCGGATGTCCGATTGCAGGCTCGGCACCTGAAAACCATTTCAGGTGGGCCAGCTCCACTCTTGACAGAAGGTCCCATACAAATGAGTCCATCACGAATAGCACAATCCGTATGAGTCCAATGTGAACACAAATCACACCCAATCCAACGGCAGGTATTTACTTCAAAATCAAACTTGTTACAGACTACACACATGCAAAGATTGCAGAAACCGTTTCTATTGGTGCATATTTCACAGGTACAATCCTCGGCAGGAAGCTGGTTTTGACATGCTATGTTTCTGCATCTCTTGTACACAAAGATCTCAATGAGGGAAGTCTGTGAGAGACTGATACTAGGATGCAAGAATGCCTGAATTCCAGTATTAATAGAAACAAGGATTTCAAGCTGTACTCTGTGAGCTCTAATCAAAGTCTTAGCAGTTAAATCATTTCTATTTTGCACAAGTTTTTGCAGCATCAAAAATTCCTCTCTTTGCTGTGAACCACCATTCCCTTCGAGAATAACTCGGAGTCCATTCTTCATCTCTTCTAGAAATTCATCAGGTAAACGATGCATCTTTTCAGAGATCATATCAACTCTCTCTCTTGTTATGTCCCGAAGTGATATCTTATCTGCACTAGAAACACGGCGAATAACTGATTGTTCAGGGCAATCATTCTCAGCTTTCCCATTCTCCATCATCTTCTTGGTCACAATGGCATCAGCAGTAGGCCAAGTTTCTCGAGAACTGGCACTCTCAGTAGGTGACTCACGAATTTGATCAGAATTTGATCTGGGTTCCTCAGGGGAGAGGCGAGGATCTGACGAAACGAGGGACAGAGAGGTTTGTATTCCTCCAGGTCGCGGTTGCTGACGTGGAGGCAGCATTTTCGATGAAGACTGGTGGTGGATGTTAGAACCAGATGATGTTCCCATCAATCAATTTCGCTTATCCTGTATGTATCCATCAGAAAATGAGCATCCACATAATATCATTAACCAACATCTACAAAAATGGCCAAAATAAAGAGCAAACTTAGTGAAAAACCAAAGAAAAGTTTTCAAAACAGAATACCCCATCCATTTAAACAGTCAAATAGAAAAGGCACAGCATAGTGCATGCATCAGAGAAACAATTCTGATCATAAAAAAGAAACCACCCACCATGCATACATCCACAAAAAGACAACAACCCTAAACATACAATTTTTCTTTGGTGAAGAGTTCATATAACTATTATCCATAACAAAAGTAGGAAAATTACACAAAGATGGAAAGCCCAATGGCTAATAGAAACAACTAATTCTCAATCTTCCACTGTTTTCCCAATATATTATAGCTTCAGATAAATTCAATTATTTTTTATTGATATTTTCAGTGCACTCTTTTAAGCTAAATCCAAAACCTTTAAAATTGATTCTTGTACCAGAGAAAATATCCATCCCTATTTCAATAAATTACATATATTATTTTCAACAAAAACACATAGTTCAATAAAATCATGCTATGGATCGGTGTGTAAAATAACAAAGTAGCACAGCACACAAATTCAAATAATAAATATAGCTCACAAGCACAGATCTACAAGCAACTAATATAGCTCACAAAAAAAAGAAAAAAAAGAAAAGAAAAGCTTTTTAAATTTTAAAATGGAAAAAACAATTTACCATTTTTTTTTATAAGTTTAATAAAAGAGTAGCAGATCAGAGAGGAAACAGGCACAGTACAACAGATCAGTAGGAGAACAAGTATTAGCCCTCTGTTTGGTAACTGAGAAATCGCAGGAAAAGTAATAATAAACTCCAAATACAGTAGAAACAAAATTAGAGAGAAAAAATAAAACCTACTGATATCATCTTAAACATGTGTAGAAAGTAGAGCTTTAAATTACATCGATTATTTTTAAGAAAGAAAAAAGAAGAAGAAGAAGAAGAAAAGTCAAAATATAATCATTTTCTGGGCAACCAAACAAAAACCAGCACATAAACGTGAAATCAAAGAGAAAGAGAGAAAATAGTCAGCACTCACCAGGATAGGAGGATAAGAGGAAGTTGGAGCTGAAATTGAAGAATGAAATGAAACAATTGTTGTTGAAGCTTCAAAGCTGCTTATATTAAATTAAATTAATAGGGTTGTCTTGTTTGTCTGTCTGTCTGTCACCAGAAGCAGAAAAAAAAAAAAACTGGATTTGGTTTTTTTTTTTGGTTCCGATTTTGCCCTTTGTTTTTGATACAAAAAGAAAAAGGAAGAAAGTCTACTAACGTAATGGCATGGGTCAAAATGGTGAGCTTTGAGTTTCCGTTTTTCATGTTGTTGTTTTTGTTTTTCTTCAACGTTTCAACGCTAGCTACTGGTGACCGGCTCGGCCTGGGGTTGACTGGCTTAGCGCGTTCCCTTTTCTTGCTGCTGGACCGTTGCTCTCGGCTCCGTATCTTTCACTTCCTGTGTTGCTCCTGGCTTATCTATCCTCACTTTTTTCCTTTTTCCTTTTTCCCTCAACTCTTTTCCTTTCCCTTTCTTACCATTATCACCACAGATTAATTACTTTTAAAAAATATATATACTATATTTTATACCTTCTATTTTGATATATAGCCTGTAGGTAATAAATTAAATTCTTTACTTTTAAAAATAGTAAATTTAACACTATTGTTCAAAAGTAAATAAATTTAATATTGAGAATTTAAAATGTAGCAAATCAAACCTCAACCCATTTAAAAAAATAAAAAGGACATTGTGTTGGTGTTGGGTTTAATCTTAATTTATTACACTCATAAATTATAAATTTTAAAAATGTAATTTTTCCTTATTATTATTACTAGTTGTAGGGGTTTAATTTGTTTTTGCTTATTCTCATAAATACACAAACACATAGGAAAATTTACAAAAATGCCTTAAAAGGCCCATTATTTTTGTAGTTTTTTTTTTTTTTTAATAAATATGTTTTTATAGGTAGTTATTTATTTATTTATATAGATTTAATAGTATTTCAAACTTATGACATATACTTTTTAATAATTTTTTTTTTTTATCATCGGACCAAGACATAAGTTGATTTTTTGTGTAGACACACTTTGAAGTTTGAACTTATGTAGTTTAGCAAGGAAAAAATAGTCTTAGAAAAACTATATACACACACACACACATGATAAGATTTGAAACTTATGACTTCTACTTCATTATGATTGCTCATTATCATAAAACCTAAACAACAAGGAGCTTCTTTTAAGTGTAAGTGGAATTTATATAATAATATTGAAAGATTTAAAAAAAAAAAAAAAAAAAAACTCATGAAAGAATTATATATAAATTTTTTGAAATTTTAATTTTTTTTCACATAATCCTTCTCATATATAATTTTTTATTAAGTTTTTAAAATTATAATTAGTGGTAAATTATGTTTGTAAGGTCCCGATTTGGGGTCCAGGCCCAACAGGTAGGAGACTCTGGCCCAAGGAATCCAAAACAATGAATTTTTAGAGAAGTGGGTTACAGAACTAGGCCTTAACTAAGTGCATGCTAACGAATGTTGGGCCACGCAACACTTATAAACGGGAAAACCTTTTCCTGCTTGTTTTCTGTGTGATCTGAGGAGACGTGGGAGATATATCTCAGTCCTTCTTCGTGATTCTGGATTTTTCTGCCCCCTTTCTCCATGGGGAGTCCTCTCACTTATATAGCCCCTTTCATGTCACTAGGACCTTACACTTGTTGATCATCTGAGCCTTCTCCTGCGTGCCCGTCCCATCGGACATCTTCCCCGCCTTTCTGTGAGTTGCGGTAGCCAAGATAACACTGTTCACAAGTCCCCTCCCCATTAATGCGGTCGGAAAAGTAGCTATCATGCATTTAATGCAGCTGCCTGTAGCCTCTCACTTGACCTCATACAATGTCACCCCTCTTACGGGTTTGGTGGACTCATCCCTGTTTCCAACATTTGCTGGAGTGAGTTCTCATAGCTGGCAGAAGACATGTTCGAGCCATATTTGCCACGTCCAAGGAGACCTTCCTCCTCGGATCGCCCCCCAGATGACTGGGCCCACGAAACTTGGGCCTGGAGCCCTTAGCGTACCTACACCTTCTTCTCAGACTAGTAAATCCTCCCATACTGGGCTCAAGGCCCATTGTATGACCTTGGGCCTCTGTCCCTACAATAGCCCCTCAAAATTCTGGATTTTCCCTCCCATTCGAGGAGAAAAGGTGGAATTTTGACACTCGTGTGACACTTATTATAATTTTCCGTTTCCTGCGTGTGGGACTATTGTCTCACGTGCCTCATTATTGCTTCTGGCGCTTCGTAACCCACGAGGCGCTATTAATTGCGCCGGGCGGCTTTATGTTCCTGGCATCCAACGGTGGGGAGATTGATCTAACAGTGGACATTTCCCCAATTTTGGGGGCGGGAGCAATCCAGTTCAGCCTTCCTCTGCCATGTATATATAAGGTTTCTGTGGGGGGTTTTCTTTTAGAAAGAAGCACTTAAACACTCCAGAGCACTTCAGCATTCCGTCTCGCAGAACATTCACAAGTCCATAGTCACGCCCTTGAAGATTTTTGGTGGGTTCTTCGAAAGCTTGGAAGATTCAACACCTGCGTTCACCGTAAGTGTTTATTTCCCCTCATTACTAACTCCTCTCCGTTGTTGTTCTTCTCGGCTCCATCCCATTAGAAAAAGAAAAAACCCTCTCCATGCCACCTAAGGCTAGCAAGATGGGTAGGTTTCAAAACCTGGTAGACTCTCCGGCCGGTATGGAAGGTTTCAGGGCCAAATACCGTATCCCGCCGGGAGTGGGTCTGGAATATTACTCCTCAGAGGAGATTTTATTCAAGAGGAAAACGGGGCAGGTCGCCATTCCTATGATTGCTTTCATAGAGGGAGGAATGACAATTCCCATGGGGAGTATAACTAGGGATTACCTTCGCGGTCATAGGCTGGCCCCCTACCAGTGCGCCCCAAACATGTTCCGGATCCTAGGGTGTGTAGACGCTCTAAACGAACAGATGAACCTCGGCCTCACATGGCGCGATGTAGTTCACCTGTACGAGTGCCATTGCCTCAATGAGTCGTATTACCTGAAATCCAGGTCCGACGAGGTGAGGTTGATATCCTGCCTTCCCAAGTCCAACAAAGGCCTGAAGGATGACCATTTGATTGTCTCCGGAGCATGGCACGACGGTTTTCATTGCCCAGTTAGGGCGGGAGCACCAGGTGGGGCACCGTAGGGTCAGGTCTTTTGGCGGGGATCTTAGTTTTTTAGCTTTCATTTCATTTCTGCGCTGGTTTTAACTGTTTGCCTTCTCGGACTGACACATACCATTCTTTGGGCGTTTTGCAGATAAGAAACACAAAGCTCCTCGGCTAAGTTTGGTCAACGTCCTAGCCCTCAACTATCTGCTGAGGTCCGAGATCTTTGTGAGCGAGGACGGACAACTACGCGCTGCTCATCTTATCCTAGATTATGAGCCCCTTTCTCGTGCCTTTGTGGACGTAGGCCAGGCAATAAGGGCTGAAAGTTCCCGGTTAGCACGCATAGACGTCTCTAAGCCCGGTTTCCTTTCCCAGAGAGACCTTCCACCAGTCTAACTGCCGATCCAGCGTACTCCCCAGGAAGTAGCTGCTGCGAGAGAGATAATTGACTCATCTCACTCATCTCTCGAGGCGGAGATCGATCAATTCCATTTCGCTGAAGAAGCTGAAGTGCAAACTAGGCTTGTGGAGCTCTCTGATTCTGGCTCGGATCTTGACCGCTCCTCAGCTGCACACCTGCCTGGCCTGATAATCGCTTGGATTGATTCGAGCCAAGAAGTTGAAGAAGAAGGAATGGATCTGAAGCAGAGGTCCGGTCTGAGAGGGCTATTGTCCAACAGGAACAAGGGACAATCCTCTAAGGACGCCCCCAAGGAGCAGGCTCCAGCTAGACCTCCCCCTCCTCCTCCTTCATCCGCTGACCCTTCACTACAACCTATTCCCAATCTGAGGAGGAAGAGGCCAGTGGAAGAACTGGAGGAGGGTGAGGTCGGCCCTCAGCAAACCAAACAGCAAAAGAAAGGAAAAGAGTCTAAGGACAAGCGGGCAAAGTTCACTGACAGCCGAGACGAAGCTGCGCTGAGGAGGGCGCAACGCACTTGGTGCCCGTGGTTGGAACTAGACGGCGCTCCCATTCCCTGGGATGCCACACTTTGGGAGTCTCAACGGGGGCAGGCGTCGCACCTCGCCGAGGCCCTGCAGCAGCCCCTGCTTCTACCCCGTGACATGGACGGGCTCAGGAAAACAGGGCAACCGGACCTCTTCAAGTCTTTGAAGAGGGATCTCGCTATGGTAAGACACAAATCCTAGCTAGGCTGGACACCTTGCTCCACCTTCATTCAGCCGTTGTTCTCGTTTTGATGACACTTTTATTAATTTTATGCAGATCACCCAGCAAATCTTCGTGGCCGAAGAGCGGGCGAAAAATGCACAGGACGAGGTTAATGGTGAGGTTCAATCCCGCATAGCCGCGGAGAAAACTGCTCCTGTCCTCAGGCTGGAAAAAGAGAGCCTGAAAGAAAAACTTAAAGAGGCTACAAGGGATCGAGACAGCGCCAATGCGGGCCTTGAAAGCACAATGAAGCAGGCTGAGGACATGCGCCAACAGCTTCATTTATCGGAGATAAACCTTGCGACCGAGAGGCAAATGGTCTCGGATCTTAAGGCGCAGCTGCTACAAGTGAAGGAAGGGGCTAGACTGGCCAGGGAGGCGGCTGAGGCTGCGGTGGCGGCCTCTTATGAACGGGGAGTGATGGACACTGAAGCCAGGCTGACCGAAGAGGTAGCTGTGGTTTGCAGGGACTACGTTACTGAGTCCTGGGGAGTTTCCATGGACCGGGCAGCAGTTCCTGTGGATTCCGACCTTAGGAGGATCGAGAGTATCTTCTTCCCAGAGGATATTCGCGAGATCCCCAGCTCGGATCCCCCAGAGGATCTCCCCTCCACCCAAACCGTTCCTCTCGGCACCGACATCCTAGAGGGAAAGAGTGGAAACGAGGAGATGCAGCCACCAGCCGGGGATAAATCGCTAGAGGACGCCCTTACGATAAGGGACGTTGTTGCACAGGCTAAGGAAGCCGGGCTCAAACCAACGGCCGAGGAAGAAATCCCCGTGGCCGTTGTCCCTGCCAAGAGCTCAGCCCAGGACAAAGTTTAAGGCATTAGTGTAGGGTTTTGCTTGTAGTAGATTTTGCTTTTCATTTACTTAGGCTTCACTAGTATGTGTAAAACGAAACATCTTGGGATTTAATGAATGATATAGCTTCTTTTGCGTTTTGTTTTGCTGCTTCCATTTTGCCTTTGTTATGAATGAATCTTGATTATGTCAGCAGACCTCCGAGGACGAGCTATTAGTTGTAATTTAAACAACACGATTAAGTATGAACGAACGAAGTAGCAGTTAATTTCGCCAAGACTGTGGTCTGAGGAAAGGAAAGACTTGGGTACCTTCCAACGCTTAGATAGATATGGTTAATTTCCACCAAGCCTGTGGTCCGAGGATCCAGGCAGAGCTTGGGTTCTGTTTAACACTTAGGTTTTCTTGTCGTAGCTAGTTTCCCCGTAGGTTTGAGTCCGAGGACCATGCAAGACATTAGTTCTATCTAGTACTTAAAAAGATATGGTTAATTTCCACCAAGCCTGTGGTCCGAGGAGCCAGGCAGCGCTTGGGTTCTGTTTAACACTTAGGTTCTCTTGCCGTAGCTAGTTTTCCCATAGGTTTGAGTCCGAGGACCATGCAAGACCTTGGTTCTATCTAGTACTTAAATAGATATGGTTAATTTCCACCAAGCCTGTGGTCCGAGGAGCCAGGCAGCGCTTGGGTTCTGTTTAACACTTAGGTTTTCTTGCCGTAGCTAGTTTCCCCATAGGTTTGAGTCCGAGGACCATGCAAGACCTTGGTTCTGTCTAGTACTTAAATAGATATGGTTAATTTCCACCAAGCCTGTGGTCCGAGGAGCCAGGCAGCGCTTGGGTTCTATTTAACACTTAGGTTTTCTTGCCGTAGCTAGTTTCCCCATAGGTTTGAGTCCGAGGACCATGCAAGACCTTGGTTCTGTCTAGTACTTAATGGGGGAAGAAAATACAGGACACAAATTTACACGGGGCTCAGAATTCAAATGAAAGAGATGCTCTTATTAATAGTAATATCTTTTGAGGTTATTTACATTCCATGGGCGGGGTACAGCTTTTTCGTCTAAATCTTCTAAAAAGTAAGCCCCTATACCCGCCACCGAGGTGATACGATACGGTCCTTCCCAATTCGGTCCAAGCTTTCCCCACGCGGGATTTCTTGCAATGCCTAGGACCTTTCTTAGCACCAAGTCCCCAGGAGAGAGTGGTCTCGGCCTCGCCTTTGCGTCATATCCTTGTTTAAGTTTGTGCTGGTAGTAGGCGAGCTGGACCATTGCTCTGTCCCTCCTCTCATCGATGAGATCCAAACTTTTCTCCAGCAGCCCGTTGTTAACATCAGGGGAGAATGTGCTAGTCTTGAGTGTCGGAAAGTTTGTTTCTAAAGGAATGACAGCCTCAGCTCTGTAGGTCATCGAAAAAGGAGTTTCCCCCGTGGATCTCCGCGGTGTGGTGCGATATGCCCACAGGACATGAGGCAGCTCTTCCACCCATCTCCCCTTCGCGTCATCCAATCGCTTCTTTAGCCCGTTTACTATGACCTTGTTCACGGCTTCGGCCTGCCCGTTCCCCTGTGGGTAAGCCGGTGTGGAATATCTATTCGTGATTCCCAACTCGCTGCAATACCTTCTGAAGGCTTTGCTATCGAACTGGAGACCGTTGTCCGATATTAGGGTGCGAGGAACTCCGAATCTGGTGACGATGTTCTTCCAAACAAATTTCTTCATATCTACGTCTCTAATGTTTGCTAGAGGCTCGGCCTCTACCCATTTTGTGAAATAATTTGTTCCGATGACTATGAACCTTTTGTTCCCCACTGCTTTAGGAAATGGTCCTAGGATATCTAAGCCCCATTATGCGAACGGCCAAAGGTTGGACATCGGGTTTAGGGTCCCTCCTGGTTGATGTATATTTGGGGCGAACCTCTGGCACTGATCGCACTTCTTCACGTATTCGTGTGCCTCTTTCTGCATGCTCGGCCACCAATAACCTTGGGTTAGGGCTCTGTGGGACAAGGATCTTCCCCCTGTATGGCTCCCACAAACTCCTTCGTGCAACTCCTCTAGGATAAATTCCGTGGCATCTGGGTGTACACATAGCAGGTACGACCCTGAAAATGAGCGCTTGTACAGTTTCAAATCCTCGGACAGCCAGAATCTAGGAGCCTTTCTTCTAATCTTATCGACCTCGTTTTTCTCCTCGGGAAGCACGTCGTCCTTTAGAAATAGTATTAGAGGATCCATCCAGCTAGGTCCCGCCCTGACACTATGAACGTACGTCGACCCGGCTTTCACTACTGAGGATCTAGGTAGGTCTTCTACAAGTATAACACGAGGCAAGCTTTGTGCCGAGGAGGTTGCTAATGTGACAAGTGAATCAGCATGGGTGTTTCCGCTCCTGGACACATGCATTAGGCTGAAGAAGTTAAATTGCGCCTGCCCCCACTGTGCTTGGGCTAGGTACTCTTGCATCCGTCCATCTCTCGCCACTAAATCTCCATTCACTTGTCCCACAACAAGTCTTGAGTCTGAGAACATCTGTATGGATTTCCCGCCCAGTTTCTCCACCATAGACATTCCTTTTAGCAGGGCCTCGTATTCTGCCTCGTTATTCGTAGCCGAGAAGCCCAATCTCAGCGATTTTTCAATTGCAATCCCTTCAGGGGAAATGAGGACAAGCCCCACCCCCGAGCCCCTTTGATTGGCTGCGCCATCCACATATGCCTTCCAACAGGAGGGGCTCTGCTGGGAGATTGCACCAACCGATTTTTCATCCATGTGTGGGGTTCCATTCCCTTCTTCTGATGAGGGTTCAGCAAATTCTGCCACCAGCTCCGCAAGAACCTGGCCTTTAATGGCGCTGCGAGGCATGTACTTGATGTCGAAAGACCCCAGAACGGTCCCCTATTTGGCTATTCTCCCTGTGTAATCAGCACTTCTGAGTATTGATTTGAGCGGGAGTTGGGTTAGTATAACTACGGTGTGCGCCTGAAAGTAATGGGGAAGCTTTCGTGTCGCCTGTACGATTGCCAGAATTGCCTTTTCTAGGGGGAGGTATCGAATTTCTGCCTCATGCAGTGACTTGCTCACATAGTAGACAGGTCGTTGTCCTCTCGGATCAGTACCAGGCTCACTGCGTGGGGTGCTACCGCAATATAGGCAAATAGTACCTCATCGGCCTCAGGATTGGACATGATTGGTGGCCGAGACAAGTACTCCTTAAGCTTCTGGAAAGCTACGGCGCATTCTTCAGTCCACTCGAATCCTTTCCACTTGTTTAAAAGGAGGAAGAAAGGCCTGCACCTGTCAACCGAGTGGGAGATAAAACGGTTTAAGGCGGCAATCATGCCAGTGAGTTTCTGGACCTCCTTGGGGTTCCGGGGGGGTTGCATGTTATGGATAGCTTTAATTTGATCGGGATTGACCTCGATACCTCTATGGGTAACCATGTAACCCAAGAACTTTCCCGACCCCACCCCAAATGAACATTTGGACACGTTCAGGCGCAACTTGTACTTTCTCAGAATTTCAAAGACACCACCAAGGTCACTGACGTGGTTGGACACCAGCTTGCTCTTCACAACCATGTCATCTATGTAGACCTCGATGCTTTTACCCATCTGTAGTTCGAACATCCTGGTTATCATCCTCTGGTAGGTCGATCCGGCATTCTTCAGGCCAAAGGGCATTACCTTATAGTGGTAATTTCCAACGGGGGTGACGAAAGCCGTTTTTTCTTGGTCCTCGGCAACCAGGGGTATCTGATGGTAACCCTGGAAGGCGTCCAAAAAACTCATCCGAGGGTGCCCCACTGTAGAATCCACCAATCGGTCTATCCGAGGCATGGGGAAAGGATCCTTCGGGCAGGCCTTATTCAGATCCGTGAAGTCCACGCAGACCCGCCATTTCCCGCTCTTCTTCTTTACTACGACCATGTTGGCCAGCCACTCGGGGTAAAATACCTCCTTAATTGCCCCAGCTCTCTTCAACTTCGTAACCTCCTCTCTAACGGCGTCCGCATGCTCTTTTAACGGTCGCCGGGGAGGTTGCTTCTTGGGTTTTGCGGTCGGGCTAACATTCAGGTGGTGGCAAATGAAATCTGGATCGACCCCCGGAGCCTCGTAGGCGTCCCATGCAAACACGTCCAAATTCTGTCTAAGAAATTCAACTAGTAATTCCTTCTCTTCGGACGGCAGCTCTGAGCCGACCTGAAAGTATCTTTCTGGGTCAGAGGCAACAAGAACTTTCTCCAACTCCTCACAGCTCGCTCCCTCGGCAGGTCCCTCGGTACACGAGACAACGGCCAAGGTTGTTAATTGCTATAGGCCATTCTCCGCTGATGTGGAAGGTTCAACACTCGACCGTCGTGAGATGGCTGACACTATGCATTGCCGGGCCATGACTTGATCCCCCACTATTTCCTTCACTAACCCTTCGGATGGATATTTCACCTTTTGGTGTATGGTCGATGGCACAGCCCCTAGAGCATGAAGCCATGGTCTGGCTATGATGGTGGTGTAGGGGGAGTAAGCATCCACTACTATAAAGTCAACCTCCACCACGTCCGAGCTCGTTTGCACAGGCAGCCTAATCAGGCCTTTCGGAGTAACGGTTTTTCCCTCGAAACTTATTAAAGGGGAGTCGGATGCCGTCAGGTCTTCTGGTTTTAGCTTCAACCCCTTGTACAAGTCCGGATACATCACTTCCACGGCGCTGCCTTGATCGACTAGCACCCTCTTTACATCATACCCCCCAATCCTGATCGTGACGATTAGGGCATCATCGTGGGGCTGGATGGTTCCCAGTTTGTCCTCATCTGAGAATCCGATTAGGGGTGTGGCTATCCCTCTAGCCCTCTTGGGCTCTCGAATATTAGCCTCCGCGGGTAGTCGGCCCACCGACATCACTCTGAAGGGCTGAGAGCCGGTTCTCCCTGGTACGGCAAGAATGACATTTATTGTGCCAATGGGCGGCCTCAATGCACTTTGCCTTGTTTCGACGTTCGACTGCTCCTGCCATTCAGCAGGATGGTGCAAAAGGTGTCTCAGCTTTCCCTCTCGTACCAGTCTGTCCAAGTGGTATTTTAAATTTCTGCAATTATCGGTGGTGTGGCCCGGCTCTCGGTGATACTCGCAAAACAGATGTTGGTTTCGTTTAGTGGGGTCGCCTGCCATCCTGTTCGGCCATTGAAAGAACGGTTCGTTTTTCACGTTCTCTAAGATCTTATGTAATGGTTCTCGGAACACAATATGAACTGCCTGTGCTCCTGTAGATCTTGATTGCTCCGAGTAATCCCTTCTCGGCCGGTTGCTGTTGTTAAAATGGTCCGACCTGAAGTCCTTCCTCTCCTGAAGGACGACCTTCGCTTTTCCCTTCGCTGTCTGCTGGTCCTCTTCGACCCTTTTGTATTTATCGATCCGGTCCATGAGCAGGCGCACGCTGGTGACCGGTTTTCCAATCAAGGACTTTCTTAAACCGTGTTCTATCGGCAAGCCCCTCTTAAAGGTGCTGATGGCGACATCACCGTAATTTCCCTCTATCTCGTTATACACTTCCCAATACCTATCCGAGTAGGCCTTGAGGGTTTCGCCTTCTCGCATGGACAAGGACAGGAGGGAATCTAAGGGCCGAGGAACCCTGGTGCTTGTTATGAAACGAGAACCGAAAGCTTGAGTCAATTGCTTAAAAGAGTTTATAGAGTTTAGCTTGAGGCCATCAAACCACCTCATCACCATGGGTCCCAAGTTGGATGGGAATACCTTGCATATCAACGCCTCGTCCTTGGAGTGGACGGCCATTCTCTGGTTAAACTGGCTTACGTGCTCTACTGGGTCCGTGCGACCATTATATATAGTAAAGGCAGGTTGGTGGAATCGCCGAGGAAGCTCAGCCTTCTCTATCCTTCGTGTGAAGGGCGACTGGGAGATACGGTCCAGCGCCTTACTCATGGCGTCATTTGCTAGGCCCTTGTAAGATGGGCTTTTGTGGCTGCGTTTGTGAGGCTGTTCTTCCTCATAGGAGAAGGTTTCACTTGGCGGGGTTCTCGATCTTTGTCTGTACTCATTGTCCTCCTCAACGCTGGTGTCCGGACTAGGGGAAGGACGCCTCCGTTGCGCCTGACGTAATTTTTTCTTTAAGTCGTCGATTTCTTGCTGTAGAGGCTTGTTATCGTTTTGCTTTTGGGATGCGTGACCTTTGCCTTTCAGGCGACTTCTGCTCGTGTGAGAGGTGTTTACACTACCCTTTCGTTGCCTGTTTTGATCTCTCTCGCGCTCTAGGTTCAGGAAGTTGTCCTGCCGTCGGGAGCCTGCATGTCCTGCTTGGCGCGGAACTGATCCTTCCATCTCTAACGGTCTTACCTGTCGAGGCACAAATAGCTCTTCCCACAGACGGCGCCAATTGTAAGGTCCCGATTTGGGGTCCAGGCCCAACAGGTAGGAGACTCTGGCCCAAGGAATCCAAAACAATGAATTTTTAGAGAAGTGGGTTACAGAATTAGGCCTTAACTAAGTGCATGCTAACGAATGTTGGGCCACGCAACACTTATAAATGGGAAAACCTGTTCCTGCTTGTTTTCTGTGTGATCCGAGGAGACGTGGGAGATATATCTCAGTCCTTCTTCGTGATTCTGGTTTTTTCTGCCCCCTTTCTCCATGGGGAGTCCTCTCACTTATATAGCCCCTTTCATGTCACTAGGACCCTACACTTGTTGATCATCTGAGCCTTCTCCTGCGTGCCCGTCCCATCGGACATCTTCCCTACCTTTTTGTGAGTTGCGGTATATCTCAGTCCTTCTTCGTGATTCTGGTTTTTTCTGCCCCCTTTCTCCATGGGGAGTCCTCTCACTTATATAGCCCCTTTCATGTCACTAGGACCCTACACTTGTTGATCATCTGAGCCTTCTCCTGCGTGCCCGTCCCATCGGACATCTTCCCTACCTTTTTGTGAGTTGCGGTAGCCAAGATAACACTGTTCACAAGTCCCCTCCCCATTAATGCGGCCGGAAAAGTAGCTATCATGCATTTAATGCAGCTTCCTGTAGCCTCTCACTTGACCTCATACAATGTCACCCCTCTTACGGGTTTGGTGGACTCATCCCTGTTTCCAACATTTGTTGGAGTGAGTTCTCATAGCTGGCAGAAGACATGTTCGAGCCATATTTGCCACGTCCAAGGAGACCTTCCTCCTCGGATCGCCCCCCAGATGACTGGGCCCACGAAACTTGGGCCTGGAGCCCTTAGCGTACCTACACCTTCTTCTCGGACTAGTAAATCCTCCCATACTGGGCTCAAGGCCCATTGTATGACCTTGGGCCTCTGTCCCTACAATGTTAGTTTAAACTAATTACTAATTAGGGTTAATATTTTATACACAAGTTCTAATTAAATTAAGTATGTTTTTCCCCTAAAAATTCTATAATTTCACCTTTTATATATTAAAACTAATAAATTAAATATGTATTGTAGGGGCCAAAAAATCTAACAGCCCAGGCCCACTTAGAACAATGGGTTTGTACAGTTCAACTATGGCCTAAATCAATAAATTTGTAAGAGAAGGAATCAAACAACAAGAGAGGGCTTTGTCCGAGGATGGAAATAAGGAAGAAAGGTTTAATATTATAGAGTATGTGAGCAAATGTCTAAGTACAAGACTGCCTGAGAAGGCCAATGATACACAGAAAAATACACTGTTCACTCTCTTCTCTTAATATTCTTATTGTTACTTTTTTCTTTCTGATATTTGTGTCTCCCCCTTCCTTTTCTCTGAGAACTATCTTTTTCCTATATACTCCATCCACTTCACATCCTGATCCCCCATCTTTACCTACCAAATTTCTCCTAGCGACACCTGTTCTTTTAAACATCTGAGGAAGGTGGTAGAAGGAGTTGCTTAGCTGTGAATTACACTGTTTAGTTCACTTTCTCATCAATGTAGCTGAAAAAGCTATTGCCCACCATTTAATGCGAAGGCAACAGGCTACTTCTTGTTGGAAACTTCCCCTACTCCTCATGATTCTCTTTCCTCAGCCAATCCTTTCCACCTGAAGCTCCTAAAAACCTTTTGCCTCTTTTCCTCTTATCCTCGGGTAACCTCCCTCTTTGGACATGTAATGCCCCAATATCAACTCTACAGTTCAACAACCTTTTCTGAGGTCCTCGAGCCCCCACATGTATCATATACAAATATTTTTATGTCAAATTACTCATTGATTGCACAAATTAGTAAGTAGTGAAAATCTATTTCTATATAGAATAAAAGTTGGATCTTAAAAGTTGTGGTTTCGGCAAAGTGACTATGTTCACTTTACGCAAAGTGACTATTTTCTTCTCTTTACGCCAAATGGCTACACCAAATGGCTACACTCTCCTTGTATCTCATGACCTCTTTTCTTTCTTTCTTATTTGTTGAATAAATACTTTATTTACTACAAAATAAAGGGCTACGATCCAGATTGGGCCTGGGGCCATCTCAATTGAAAACCTAAATTATCAAAGGTGATAGATTAGAGATGGGTACTGGCCTATTCCAATTCAAAAGGCAACCCATTTGGCTAAGAGATGAGCTGATACATTGCCTTCTCTAAAAAAAAAAGAAAAAAGAAAAAAAAGAAAACATCATCAAAAGCTTTAACAAAAAACACAAAATGTCCTCCACCATAGGCTTAATAATTATTGACTCTTGATTTCTCTAGGGTTCAATTACATTCCATGCATCTCCTTCAATGACAACATTCTTGCAACCTGTTGTTGCTCTTGAAATGGCCACCAAGGCTGATTTTGCCTCACCAAATAAGGGGCTGCATGGGCTCAGTTGCTTTGCCCACACTGCTACAAGCTTGCCTCCCTGGTCTCTTCCTACTACTACCACATAGGTTTTATCATCTCTTATTGCAGCATCAAAATTTAGTTTAGTCCAATTTGATGGAGGTGGAATCCAAGTTGCATCCTTAAAAGATTTTCCACTATGAATCTTCCAAACTTGCTTGTGTTCTTCAAAGGATTTATTCACTTGTTTTGCAAGCTCAACCAGGTTTATTTTGATTCCTTCCACTCGAGTCTTGTTAATCTAGGCCCAGAGTAGATTTTGGGTTGACAATCATCTTAATCCAATCTACAATGGATATGGAATCTAAGGTGTTCAACCTAAAAGGCCATGGGGCCAGAAGCCAAACTTGAGTTACCTAGTCACACTACAAAAATATGTGCTCCAATGTTTCTAGAGCCTTGCTACATAAGTGGCAATCAATTGATGGGAGGGTGCTTTTGTTTAGTATAGAAGTTGTAGGGAGAATTCCCTAAGCCAATTTCCACATTTAGGTTCTTGAGCCTAGCATGTATTTTCATCTTCCATAACTCCTAATCCCTACTTTGCATCAGATGGTCATTGTCAGATTATTGAGTAAGGTGAATGTTGAGAATTTTTTTCACTGTAGTTGGCTCAAAAAGGTATGAAAGTAAACCTTTATTCCATAGTCTAGAGTCCTAATCAATTAGGTCAACCACTAATTGAGCTTCGCAGGTAGCCCCACTTCTAACTTAAGGGATTAAATTTTGCGTGCTCACAAAATTTAATCCCTCAACTTTTTAGTGCACGCATCTTTTCAAATCAATCTCATTTTATTTATATTATAGATTTAGTTTTGTGTTATTCTTTAACTTGATGCAAAGATGTTGTCTCATGGCTACCATTAACCAACTACCATGGAGGATATCCAAACTCTTTAGATTGGTGATTTACAATACTAGATCAGCTAGTCATATCTCCATCTACTTTGTTTACATTGGTGAGACCCTCTCTTGATTAGTACAAGTAAAATGTTGACTTAATAGAGAATGTATGAATTTGTTACAAACTCATGGGTAAAACTAACCCTTGAGAATCGGCTTGCAATGGGAGAGTGCCCAAAGCTTAGACTTAATCCACGTGAGATACTAGGATCATAACATACCTCCATGTTCTAAAGGGAAATTCGATTCTCTACAACTTTGCCAGAAATAGCCTAGTCCTAATTTTGGGTTATACCATGCCAAAAGTTCTTTGGGATGTGAATTTGAAATTTGCAACTTGATTAGCACATTTTTGAAGTGTTTTCCAACTCTAAAACTGTATTTGGACGAATTTAAGAGTTATTTTCATGATAATCCTCATTCCAAAGTGATAATTAGGATTTTTAAAATAATTATTTTGAATATAATTATCCTAAAAGCCTAATTATCTACCGTCTTTAAATATTATCAGCTTATTTGTTTTAATCCCACGCAACAAATCCCACTTTAAGAAAAATACTATACCAATCTCATAAATTCATTTAATTAATTTTAATCATTAACCAATCAAAATTAATTTCAATTAATCACACGTAATCGGCTTCACCCCATACAATGCATTCAGATCGTGAAAACTTGATCTCGTGATATCATTCATTTTGACGGTCCGATTTGCGAATCGGACATACCATCACGACTGTTAGAATCTCAAGATCATTTTATGATATACAATAAATGAATTAATGCATGTAATGCAACTATGATTTTTTGGGTATATGAATGGTCATTCTAGTCATCTTCTAAGATTAAATTATGGATGCAAAATCGAGTGTCTACAGTGTACTCTTGGCATAATGGTTACTTCACAAGTACAATATTCTTGTGGGGTGGAGGGAGGGGCAAGGATCGGGGTTCAAGTTTTCAGGAGGGAGTTTCCCACACATATACACTTAGATTAGGTTAAAGTAGAATTTTATTTTGAATACACATATACACTTAGATTAAATTAGAGTAAAATTCTATGTTAGACCAAAAATAAACTTTGAAGTTTCCTTTTATTTTTCAATGAAACGGTGGTTGGTTTAAAGTATTCAACACTTCCCATATGAGGTAAGAAAAGAAGAGAAAAAGAAAGAAAGAAAGAAAGTTAGAAATTAATGAGGAAAGGAGAAAATGTATGGTCTATTTGCCACAGAAGGGGAGAAAGATAGAAGAAAAGAAAAAATGATGTGACAAGGGGATGGACGGAAAAAAAATAGAATTTTTTAATTTACATTGTAATAGCAATATAAGATTTATATTGATAGTACAGTATAATATATAAGGACAAAGTTTGGCTACAATTTTTTTTTAGAAGAAGTTTGTTACAAACTTAGTTGTATCTTAAGGCTAAGACTTTACTCAATATCTTTTTATTGGATGTGAATTTTGACAAATTTACCATTGGTTTATATTTTCTTCTTATAACTTTTATACTTGCAAAATTTTCAGAAAATTAAAGATCAATAGCAATGTTATCAATTAATTTTTTAAATTGCAAGTTTTTGTAGTCTAAAATTATGCATAAAAAATATGTTTATGGATCATATAGTAAATAACATCCGGTTGACACAAAATTTGACATGTGTGTTAAGAGTATAAATAATATACAATCCAGTGATTAGATTTTCAAAATATATTGAAATTTGTAGCCAAATTTTGTTCAACATATAATTACTAAAAGAAAAAAAACAAAATCATTATTTCCCAAACGGCGAAAATACATTTTTGGTCTCTACATTTTGGGCTGATTCCCATTTTGGTCCCTAATTTGATTTTGCTACTATTCCAGTTCCTAAAAGCAGTAAATCAATTCTATTTTGGTCCCTGCCATCAACCCACTAACAGAAAATTCCTATGTGGCAGACGGAGTACCCTGCTTGCAGACATGGTGTTGACGTAGCCATTCAAATATTATTAAAAGAAATTATTTGGCATTTTTTAAATGGCACGTCATATTTAAATTAATAAAAAATTAAAACAAAAAAGCTAGATCAAAAAATTCAAAATAAACAATTAAAAATAAACATTAATCTAATTAAATTAATTTTTCGTTTTACTTTTTTTTTTTTTTGTAAGAACATTTCTTCTTTCCCCAGAACATGAACCTTATGTTCTTCCCCAGCAAACAAACTAGCAAACCCAAAAATTTTCTTAGGAAACAAACAGACAAAAAACCCAAAAAATGCAGCTCAAAAACAAAATCATAAATCTCAAGGCCACTATTTTCTCAAATCCCAAAGCTCTAAAGTACCAAATCAATCCAAAAATACAACACAACCAACCTAAACAAAAAAAATCTCAAACCCAGAAAAACTGATCCTAAGCAAATTGAACTAGCAAACCTTCCTCAACGATCCACCCCAACGATTCACCTCGATGATCCACCCCAACAAACCCAGCAAACCCTCCTCAACGATCCACCCCAACGATCCACCCCAGCAAACCCTCCTCAACGATCCACCCCAATGATCCACCTTTATGATCCACCCCAACGATCCACCCCATTGATCAGTCACCAAACCCACCAAACCAGTCACCAAACCCACCAATCAATCAACAAAGCCACGCCAACAAAGTCATCAAACCAATGATCCACCTCCATCCACCACTGGACCGACCATCGCTTCACAACCACTACCACCAATCTTAGCCCATCTCTTTCTCTAAACCCAGATCCCAAAGAGAAGCTGAAAGAGAGAGAGAGAGATTTTGATCAGAGAGAGAGAAAGCTTTAGATGGGAGCTTTTGTTTGTTTAGAGAGAGCTTTACCCACCCAATCTTTGGTGATTTTTGGTGAAGAGAGAGAGAGCTTCAATCTTTAAAACTCAAAAAGGTAAATTTTTTGTTTGTTTTTAATTAAAATTAAAATTGAAATTGTAAGGTTGAATTTATTCAACCATCTAATTGGCTTTATTCCGTGCCAAATTTGCTTGTAATTCAGCATTTAGTAACCCTGTATTTAGGTGGGTTTGATGTAAGGGTAGTGAGTGAGATAGAGTGAAGTTTGCTCAAGAGTGTGCAAGAAAACAGAGACTCGCGGCTGGGACTCGCGGGTGACTCGCGGCTGCAAGCCGCCAGACGCAGCACACGTGCCAAGCATGCTGGAAGGTGAACAGTCATGCCAGCTGGAGCACTACAGGATAAAACAGGACAACTGGCCATACGGTTATCTCGCGACTGGATCTCGCGACTTGGTCAAGCCGCGAGGTCAAGCCGCGAGCCACCCCTGTTTTGTAAAACCTGACGTTTCATATTCCTCTCCCACTCCAGTATAAATACCCCTTTTACCCACGATTGAGAGAAAGCTTCCAGAGAGAATTTTGAGAGAGAAACCCTAAAGAAAAACAAGATTGATTCACCCACAATCTATACCTTAGAGTCTCTCCAAATTCCCCAACTCTCTTCCTCTCCATTGTCAAATCCTTGAGAGGCATTATACCAGACCTGGTTCTCACCATCATCATCACTGTGAGACAGTTGTTTGGATTTCTGGGAAGCAGTTAGGAAGGAACCAATCTTCATTGGTTGATGCTATGGTCTAGTAGCGGAATCCGGGAAGCTAGAAAAGAAAAAGGTTCGGCGCAACCTCGTTGGAGCAAGAAGCTTGGAGGGCTTAGGTGCACTGGGTAGATTAGGCTTGGAGGGTCTATTGCTATCCTTGTATCCCAACTACATTTTCTAGTGGATTATTGACCGCTTGGAGGGCGGCGGAGAGGTTTTACGCCAAGGGCTTCAGTTTCCTCTTCGATAACACATCGAGTGTTGTCTTTGTGTTTGCATCTTCCTTCCTCTCTATCTTTGCCTTTTTATTATCTGCTGTGGATTTTATTTTGTTATGGCTTAGATAGTTTTTAACCAATTTCATATTATAGCATATGTTAAGTTTCCGCACACTTGTTGTTTGACATATTGCTTGAATTGGTTAATTTGTAAGTTGGGGGTCTAAACGTTCAAAGGTGTTTATACACGTTTTTGAACTTTCAGAAATTGAAGAATCTGGCCTTTTTAAATAAAAAAAAGAAAACTTAATTTAATTAGATTAATGTTTATTTTTAATTTTTTTTTGAATTTTCTGATCTAGCTTTTTTGTTTTAATTTTTTATTAATTTAAGTCTGACGTGGCATTTAAAAAATGTCAAATAATTTTTTAATAATATTTTAATGCCAACGTTAGTGCCATGTCAACAAGTAGGGCACTCCGTTTGCCATGAGTTTTCTGTTAGTGGGTTTACGGTAGAGATCAAAATAAAATTGATTTTTTGTTTTTAAGGACTGGAATAATAGCAAAATCAAATTAGGGACCAAAATAAGAATCAGCCTAAAATGTAGGGACCAAAACCGTATTTTCGCCTTTCCCAAATATAAATACCAACCAAAATCTAAAAGGAGACAAAATGACTAGAAAGCACTAGAATAAACTAGTGTTTAGATTGATATGAAACGGGTGAGTTTAGTCATTAGAGCACTAGCATTGGGGGTGTAAACACCCCCTAGTTGCTATTTTACAACCCAACAAACTAAACCTCATCTACAATTGGGTGTGGGTTTCTATTTATTTTTGCAACCTGTGAACAAAACTCCTCTTTCTCTTAGGCTCTACTTGGGAGGAGGGAATGGAATGGAATGGAATGAAATGAAAAGAATATTTTTAGAATATTCTTTCCTCCCTCTTGTTTGGGAGTTTTAACGGATGGAATGGAAAGTTCATTCCCTTGTTTGCGAGTTTAGGTGGGAGGGAATGAAATGGTTAAGAGGGAATACTCATTCCCTCCTAAGCCCTCAAAATCTCAAATTTTTGTTCTCCCAAAATTGGAGGGAATGGATTTATGTTTAATGAAAATTTTATTAAAAGTCCCAAAATACCCCTATATATTCAAATATTTATTTTAAAATAGGGGTCTAATAGTAATATTGTTATAAAATGATTCCATTCCATTCCATTCCCTCCATATTGCTCCCAAACAAGATTACTTACATTCCATTCATTTTCATTCCTTTCCATTCCTTTATTTTAAAACATCCAATCAAGGTTACTTAATTCCATTCTATTCCATTCTTTTCCATTCCTTTCCCTTGCTTAAATCCATTCCATTCCATTCAATTCCATTTCATTCCTTTAATGATCATTCCATTCCATTCCATTCCTTTATAAACTCCCAAGCGGAGCCTAACTCCTCCTTTTTTTTTCCCTCTCTTCTCTATGTGTGTGGTCAGTCCTTTCTGCTCTATATCAACTTTGTTCTTGTTTTTTGGTTTTTTCTTACTGTAGTTGTTGTGTTTTAAAGGATGGCTAGATCGGTTTGGAGTTTGGGTGGCTATGGGTTGGCTAGATCGGGCGGCGCAGTGGTGGCACAAAATGCAGATTGACGTCGACTGTGTGGACAATCAGTGTGGACGGCGTGGTGGTGGCAAGATCAAATTGGGTTTGGGTTTTGCTTTGATTTTTTTGTTGTGGTGACGATCAACTCTGATTCTCTCTTTTTCTCCATTCCAATTCTCTTAGATTGGGTTTGGGTTTTGGTTTTGCTTTGATTTTTTGTTATGGGTACTCAGTGTATCTACAGGTTCATGGTGGTGGCAGTGGAGGGTTGTTGTGGTGGTGGTGGAGATAAGTTCACTGAGGGTTGGTTGATTTTTAGGTTTGGGCGTTTGGTGTTTGATGGTGGCGGAGATGGGTTCATTGCAGGTTTGGGTGTTTGTTGATTTTCAATTTAGGTGTTTGGTGGTTTTGGGTTTTGTATTGGGTTTGAATTGATCGGCGGTGGTGGTGGGTGGAGTTATTAGGTTGCTCTACGGTGGTAGTGGGTGGCTAAGATCGAAATTAGTAAGAGTTGGTTTGTTATATTATTTTATGGTTTAGTTATATTATTTTAATCAATTGATTCGGTTGCATGTAAAAATAAAAATTAGGATGTAGGGTGTAGGAATTATATTTAAAAAGTAATAATTCAAGAGAAACAAATATAATACATCTATCAATTAACAATTATATCATGTGCATATGTAATAAAAATCAACAATAAGATGTGAGAAATTTACATACTAAGTTATATTATTCAAGGACCTCACAAGCAATTAGGATGCTCTCCCCAGCTGGTCAGGATTAATAAGAGATTTCTTTTCTCTTCTCACACCCCTTGCAAGTGTGGCCATGACAATATTTATAATATTCAGAAAGGACATGACTAGCCATAAAATCTTTTCTATCGTAATAACAATCTATGTAACAGATATGTTACATTCATTAATAAACAACTTCATTAACTAGATTCATTAATGAATAAGTTCATTAACGTGTCATTACTTTTGTAACTCCATACTAACGCATGGATTCATCTATTGTTCATATCTAGAATCACTATTATGGGGAATGGAATAGTCACCTCCCGGGCATAAAGCCCAAGAAGCAATTGGGCCACGGGAAAGAATTAGGCTTGGCCTATGTTTTGAAAGGAAAGCTCAGTGGATAATGAACCACGAAAGGAGAATAGCTGGATTATCCCAAGTATCATGGAAAAAATGAGTGACACAAAAGATTAGTTCCCATGGAGATGGTAAGGTGCCACCTTACTCGAGGTATGGTGCGCGGGTGATCTACGTGTGATTACTAGGAGATTCCTGGAACCACGGGAAGGTTCTAGAACATGCAAGAAGGTTGAAAATCTTTACCTCCGCATCGGTGATGAGGTTCTTACCTCACCTCTACCACATTAAATGCAAGTGAGATAGCCTGAATGGTACCAACAACCCCCAAAGGTCAGAGTTCTAGGATAAGGGAGGGGAGGAATCCGATAAAGTTGAGAAAAATATCCTTGAGGCTCTGGCAAGGAACAGGACAACTGTAGTGATAAGAGCAAGGATTGAAGCTATAAAAGGGGGAGGAGAGACAAAGGAAGGGGGATCTGAAAAAAGGAAAGAAAAAGAAGAAAAATCAACCAGAGAGAGGGAGAGAGAAAAGATAACACCACGATAACGTGAGAGTTATCTATTGTAATATCTAACTTGAAGTTGTAATACATGAGTTTAGAGAAATCAATTGCTTGAGTTTCCCATTGTGGAGTGTTTTTCCCTTGTTGTTTTCTTATACATATGCTGTTTAAATAGTCCGAGTAAGAATCTGTGCAGAACTCCTCGGGGAACAAATTTTACATCCCCATAACTATAAAGACAGCACCTCTTATAGGAGGCCAAATTACTGGCAATGACACAATAGATTTATTAAGGCCAACACTCAACGTGCATGAATCTCATTATGGAAGGACTTCCGAGATGATTATGTACAACCATCGAAAGACTAGCCCTTATTGTCTTCCATAGTTTGAGCAATTTTAACTTGCACCTCCTTTCCATTATGGTCCAACAGTGTACTGTCAGAATAGGCTACATCATGGTGGATATGGTCAAGTCAAGGACTATAATGAAATGATTCATAATCTTAGTCTACAATATCAAGTAGACATATTTCAATATTCCAATATTTTACATCATAAAAATATTGCAAAATTTCACAAGAAATTTTGAATAATTAATTATTGATAATAGAGACATCATAAAATATCATGTTGGGCCACATTATTCTAACAGTCTCCCACTTGGCCTAACATGGCCTCATTCTAAATTCATGTGCTTTCAATAACACAAAAGACAAGCCTTTGGAAAAAGGGTCAGCCAAATTTTGTTTTGCTGACAATTTAAAAAAAAATAAATGACTGAAAATTATGATAGGGAAACCTCCCACTCAAAAAGTCAACCATATAATATTTTTCGTGTTGATATATTTTTCTTGGGAGAAACTAAAATTTTTATTCATCTAGTCTCGTTTAATTTTAATGCCCAAAATATATGATGTTTCATTGAGGTCCTTCTTTTCAAAATTTGAATAGCCATTGTTTGACTACAACAAGCATCACAATATCAATTGTCATTGAAAGAATATATCCACATATGGTGTAGAAATATCAAGAATAGTAAAAACTTTCTTCACATATACGCAAGATTCTTTCAACCCATATAATTTTCTGAGGTGCATACTCAATTCTCATCTCATTTTGGAATAAAACCCTTGATTTTTCTATATAAACATCTTCTTTAAGATCACCGTTTAAAGATGAAGTCTTTATATCAATTCGATAAAGTTCAAAATCAAAGAATACAACCAAAAAAAATAGCATGAATCTTACTCTATATTCTTGAGTACAACCTTTGGCCACTAATCCAGCTTTGAACATTTCCACTTTTCCTGAAAAATCTCTCTTTTTAAAAAAAAAAAATTGATTTGCATCCAACAACTTTCATCCCTTTGTGTCTTTTTATGAGTGTCTAGGACACCATTTTTTTTTAAAGATTAGTGTCTTCTAATAGTTTTCACTATTATAAAGATGATAATATTAGACATATCAAATCCCATAGAAATTTGATTACTTTCTTTCAAAGGCGTTGGATCTATAGCTTTTACCATTATCAACTTTATATCTCTTCGTTCTTCCAAAAATTTCTTTTGAAAATCATCGATACCCTCAATTTCAAAATGATCCTCCAAGAATTTTACATTTCCAAAATAACTCGACTTTTGAGATCATATAAACCTATATCCTCTAGACCTTTGTGAGTAACTTGCCATAACACTCCTTTTTATTTCATATAACAGTTTATCCTTATTAGAATAAAAAATGAAACATAAGCAATACATCCTTATATGAAATAAGCTAGCTCTTACCAATAAACAACTCATGAGGTGTTTTCCTTGATGCTTTAGTGAGACTTCTATTTAGGATATGCATAGCAACTAGAATAAATTCACCCCAAAATGAAGTTGGAGAATTTGCTCTTTCCATTATAGATCCAACCTTTTTCAAGGAGTATTTGAGATAGATTTTATTAGCACAGTAACCTCAAAATCACTTGAGACATACTCACCACCTCTATTTGAATTAACAAATTTATCAAATTGTATGTACATTTTTCAACATCAAATATTTTAGTAATAAACTTCTATAAAGCCTCCAATTTTTGTTTTATCAAATAAGCAATTTTCATGTCTAGAGAAATGATCAATAAAATTAATAATGATATCCTCCTCCAACAATTATATTCATAGATTTATAAACATCAGTATCAACCTACTCCAAAACTTAAGAAGAGTGATCTCTTTTAGTCAATTTTCCTTCAATGCAACTTTCACATGTTGGATAATATTCTAATGTGACATCACTTAACAAAATCTAACTTAATCATTTTTCAACTTTTGTTTACTAGCATATCCCAATTTTAAGTGCCAAAAATAAGTTGTATTATCTTTCACAGAAACGTAAACATTACACTCTACTGCCATATAAATGTACTTGAAATTATTTTGAAATTCATATGGTACTGCTACATTTTTCTTCATAAGAACCATTCATTTCCTAAATAAAAATCATAACCAAGTTTTTCTAGTATATAAACCTATAATAAATTTTTCCTAAAACTCTAATCAACTAACTTAAAATTAGATTCACTATTTAGATTTATTTCAAAAAAAACTTCAATACCTTCAACCTTGACCTTTTCATCCTTTCCCATATAATTTTAACTTATACAATAATTTATTTTTGGTGGCTCCTTAAACCTCTGCAAGGTATATATTAGAAGTATGAGCAATAACTCTTGAATTGGTCCACCAAAATCCAAGCTTAATAATAGTGGTATTAATTTCCTTGAAAATTAGATTGCGAAAAACCTTTAGGTTGATTCTCACGGGATCTTGAGAAAGAATTACATTTAGATCTTTTATATTATGGTTTCTTGCAATGATAGTAATAGATTTTTTTTTTTTTTTTGACCTTAACATAGGTCCTCTTGTCACTTTTTCAATCACTTCTATGACTTTTGAATTTTCTTTTCTTCTTAAACCTTTTGCTTCCTTTAGGAACAAACTCCTTTTGTCCAACAATGTTAATTGAAAATTTGTTAACTCTCAATTTTGCATCCACTTGAGTCATGACCTTAGATAAGAGGTCATCAAGTGTAGGAATTTTTTTTTTATTTTTTTATTTTTTTTTTATCATCTATCGGTCTTTCTTGAAGGGCTAATTCATTAGCTAAGGCAATCATATTAAACATATGTTGATGAGCATCTTCTCATTTTGATAATTTAGATGTAATGAATT